>CAJNDS010002288.1:473920-493920 GCA_905221605.1 Symbiodinium natans
GGACGAAGATCATCGAGCCCAAGAAGGAACCGCCTAATTTCGTGGGGAAGGCCGAGGCGAAGGAAGATAGTCCAGATGAGATCAGGATCCTTCGATATGATGTTACCGACTTCATGAAGCAGTGTGTGGATAGGTACCAAGAGTTGTGCTCGACGGCGTATCCTAAGCCGCTGGATAAAGCTAAGACCCCTTATCTCGACGAGAGCCGCCCAGAATTCGACGAGAACCCAGTGGACGACAAGGTGAATGAAATTATGGGGATAGCCAAGTACGAGCTGCCGGATGATGGGCCGGGAGTGTTGAAAGAGCACGCCCCAGCGGTCCTCATGAAGATCTTGTATGGGGCCAGGGTCGGGAGGTATGACCTCCCGACCAGTACAGGTTCTGGCATCGAGGCTGACGACCTGGACGCACCTCTGTGACAAGAGGATGCATAGACTGATCTCATACATCAACGAGACGACGACAACGAGTCTCTACGGATGGGTCGGGGATAGAATAGGAGACATCCGTCTCGTGCTATACTGCGACACCGATCTTGCCAGCGACAAGAATGACCATAGATCTACATCAGGGGTGTATCTTTGTCTTCAAGGACCGCACACTTTCGTTCCTATAGCTGCATACTGCAAGAAACAAACGTCATGCTCCAAAAGTACCCCTGAAGCTGAGATAGTAGCCCTGCACGATGGCATCACGAAACAGGGAATACCGGGGTTGGCACTATGGGAGATGATGAAGGAGAGTATAGAACCCTTGATAGTGGCAGAAGACAATGAGGCGGCTGTTAGAGTGATTGTCTCGGGCAAGAATCCGAACATGAGGTACCTGTCTAGAACACAACGAATAGACATAGCTAGGCTGAACCAGTTCTACGAGGCAGTCATGTTCACGTTTGTCAATTGTCCTACTGAGTATCAGGCTGCCAACATGATGACCAAGGCCATCAATGAAGCACGAGAGTGGTTAAGGGATATGTACACTACCGCACATTTCGGTGAAGAGGAGTTCGGGAACGCAACGGGAACCATCTTAGCTATGCCCGCGTGGGGGGGGGTATCCCAAAATCAGCTCGAGTATGACATCAGGGATAATGTCGGGATAGCAACGTCCATAGTGGGAAGATGGATAATTTGGGAAATGGTGTGGGATATCAAACACTCGCCAATTCTGGAGGTCGATGAGGCGATCGTCGGTGAGTGCGACGGGATAGTTGTGATAGCACCGAAGCGAGTTGACTCGCCTTCTCGACTAGCCCGCGGAGCAGAGCTTAAGCTGGGAAGAAAGGACCAAAGTGCGGCTGATAGCCTAGCTTTACTAGTCGATAGAGTGATCGCTGCGGGCATCGGGATTGTTCTGATCAATCGCAGTGATGCCGCCATATCCGAGGGAATAGCGAGAATTCTTGCTGCACGTGGAAAACTGGCTCGAATGCGGGGAAAGACGCAGATAGGAGAGCTTCATGACAAAGGAGAGAACGTACAATGCACCATATACGTTAATGAAGAATCAAAGGCTCGGATAGAAAATAGCGATATGGTGAATATTGAAGCACTTTGTAATGCTCTTCAACGACGTCTTGACTAGAGCGACTTTTGTGCGACCTTGCGTTGCATGCAGGTGTAAGGAAGAAGAGGGCTCTAGCGACCTGCATAGCGTGGAGCCATGGGAGAGATGTTCGGATCGGTGTCGCTGAGTGAGCGGGATAGAGATATCGGAAGCAGTGAAGATCCTGGGACAGCTTCGTCTTCGAGGACAATAGGGATACGATGGCAACGCCCGAAGCATCAGGCCAGGGATGCAGGAGAGAGGGAGCGATGTGATCGAGCACAGGCCATGATAGACTTCCTGGAGAAAGTGTTTTCCGACGCGGATAGATATCTCAAGGCCGAGACGGAGGATGGAGTGCCAGGGGTGACGACGTACTCATATCTGCCAGCTGGAACCAAGGAGCGAGAACAGGCTAGAATACACTGGATGTTGGAGGGAAATCTAGAGGTGCAGGAGGTATGGGCTAGACGGGCTATCCCCAGCCAATTCAAGGACGATGCAGACTTCAAGAAATGGATGAGCAGTGGGATAGCTGGTGTGCGAGCGGAAGAGGCCCAGGCCAAGACGGCGAAGAAAGGAGGTAAGCGATCAGCCGTGGGATACGATGTGGATAGAATGCGAGTGCACAAGATTATGTATCTCTGGGAGGTACTACGGTGTACAAGGCGGAATCCTGAAGCATGGATAAGGGAGAAGATCCCTCTGATAGCTGCGACTGTGACGGACGCCACGGACTACCTGGAAAGGGTGATAGCGAACTGGGATAGGCCAAGGTCGCATGGAGGGGCGACGAAGCCGCCACCCCAGGCGAGTCCTGATGCCGGGAACCTGTCGAAGGAGAAGCTGAACGACTTGATAGGGGTGCGATTGGCCAGAGGGATGGACGTGCCGGGATGTGCCATGCCCACAGCGGGCACGGGAGGAGACGTTGATACGCCATGGGCCCCTAAGTTCATCGGCGCGAATGATGAAACAGAGAAGTCCTTCCAGAAGGGGAGATCATATGAGAGGATGATAGCTGGTGTGGCACCGATAGCCATCTCTGTGGGAGGGGTGTATGACGTCACGAACGGAAGCAAGGACCCGTTCAGGGCTAGCTGGGGAGGGATCAGCAGAAAGAACCTAGATTGGGCGGAGATCCACATGGACGACACAGAGAAGAGCCCGTTCGATGATGCGATCAAAGGCATGATGACATGGTTGGCCGTGCGACCATTGAAGTATGCAATTCCACCGTCTCAGGTTGCGGAGCGGATAGCGGTCAGCCATAAGTCGAGCGAGGAGAAGCTGAAGATATGGACGGAGGCGCAGCCCAAGATCAAGGTGATAGGCATGGCAGACGAGATTATGGGGGCCTACGAAAGCCAATACTTGAAGAGAGGAAGAGACGTGATGGAGGAATTCCGGAGAAGCGAGGGGGGAGAAAAAGGATACGGAGTTATGGCGAATGCAGCAAATGGACAGATGAAGGAGTATCTGGATACACTGTCATGGCAGATAGGGGGACCGACGTCAGTTCTGCACCTGTTGCACTGGTCCCTGGCCGAAGAAGTGATCACATTTCCGGAGGTCCAGGCAGACGGGGGGATTAAGGATGTGAAAGAACATTTCACGGATTCGCGATGTATGTGGGTACCCACGAAGGCCGAGTACGCCGGAGCGGAGAAGCTGAATCAGGAGATGTCGGTCGGGAATGAGGAGTTCAATGTGCCCGGGTGGATTTTCCACGGAACGTCTCTAGAGGCGTTGTGGTCGATGATAGCATCTGGTGGGATAGATCGAAGCCATCCGCTGGTCACGTGGACGACCGGCGCTCCCAGTGTGAACGACTCTGCGGGATGCTGGTTTGGACGAAGCATCTGTGGTACAGCATCATACTCTACCTGGCACTCGTTAGGGAATGGATGGATAGTAAGAGTACTGGCCGGCTTCAGAAGGATAGGAAAGAATGTCAAAATGGATGTGGGGACAAGGAGATCGTCGGTGCCTGACGGGCAGATCCGAATGGATGTGGATAGAGTGGAGATAGACGGGGTACTGTTCTGCTTTATGAGGGCCACGAAGATCATCGGGCATGCACTCATCTGTAGGCCGAAGCACCCGGGTTTAGGAGCGAATAGCCATCTCATGAGTGAGATGTCGGCGCTGATGGAGAAGCACCCGCAAGGGGTTGAGAGGCTGTATTGGCGATATCACCTGGAAAAGCGCGTAATTATAGGCCCGGCCCGAGGACCTCTTCCTGAGCGCCCTGTGGATTGGAAGATGGAACACGAGTTCCTGAATCGGGAAGGTGACGAAAATGTCACGAAGGTCGTCGAACAGCCAACTGGCTCAAGAAGTGGTTTGATAGAGCTCATGAGGGGATGGATAGCGGAGTTGCCTAGCGGTGGGGGCGTGTCTGGGCCTGATCGAGACAAGGACTACTACCCGGTGGATAATGAATGGGCCAATGTGATACGTTTGTTGGAGTATATGGGGATAGAGGCCCCAATGGCCACGGGACACGATAGCGCTGTCGTGAAGATGCCGTGGAGGAGTTTTGTGGGGCCGGCCATTGACAGACGGTGTGTGGAGAGCAGCGGGATAGAGGAGAAAGTCATGGAGAACGCGAATAAGGCCACGCACCACATGGGCAAGGTTTTGGAAATGGCGGACGTGGGAAGCATAGTGTTGGGGATAGAAAAGGCACCCAGGAAATATGGGTGGAACAGACCGGAGGACGTCGACCAGAGCTGGGCGTTCGAGGCTCAGGCCTGGGCGGCTATCATTGGAATAGGAATGGGCGGAGTTGGAGGGAGATTGATGGAGCCAGCGCTTTCGAGCGAGCTTGAGTCCGCGGTGGAGACCTACGAGTGGATGTTTGACATAGCTACTGCATTCCATGAGCGCAAGGCGGCTGAGCTGGTGACATGGTGGGCGGAGGGAATGAAGCCGCCACTTCAGCTCCGATGTAGTGCGGATCAGAAGACCTACATACACATCATCATACCTGAGGGGATAGAGGGCGTCTCGAATAAGAAGAATCCGGCGTCACCAGGGGAAGTCCGAGAGTGGATAGGATTGCTATTGAAGGCGCACGGAGACTATGGAAAGGCCGCGGAGAGTATGTCGTTCATTACACACAAATTGACAGGAACGCAGGAGATGACCTACCAGGGTGCGTACAAGAAGGTTCAGGAAGTGTGCAAGGAATGCGTCTCGAAGGGCATGGGAGGGAATCAAGTGACGAACATTGTTGTGGTATTGGCCCCGGCTGGAATGGCAGCAAGGAGTGCTCGCCGAGCAATAGACGAGGTTAGACGGTTCGAGGCTACGGACGATGACACTAAGACCAAGGTGGCGAGGGAGACGAGGGAGACGATCAGGAAAGCCAATGCCAATGTGCTCTGGGTAGGGCCCGGAAATTTCGAAGAGAATGGATTCCCCACTAACTACAGAGTCAGGGAGGAGGCTAAGGAGCTGATAAGGGCTGGAGAAGCCATGGATAAACTGATGAAGAAGTCTGGAATCATCACTCTGCCTTGGAACGTTATGCGTACGGCGTTTCCTCGAATAGGGGTGGACGCGGGAAAGTTGTACATCAGTGCCGGGCGAACGTTCGGCTTCTGGGCGCAGATCCTGTTCATCTCGATGTTTGGAATGATGTGGCCGACCCCGCGAGACATGGAGTTATATGATAGGGAAACTTCAGCTATTAGGGAGGTGATCAGCGAGGAGGGCCGGGATAGCATTGGAGAGGTTGGAGTCTGGCTCAGACGCTGGATAGAAGTGGCGAAGGCAGACCGGTCACTGAAAACGAAAGTGATTGTGCCAGGGACAAAGATCACGGGAGCCACGGAGAGCCTTAGGACATCGGATAGACAAGGGGTGTATACGGAGATGGCTGCCAGGATAGACGAGTCGGTGTGGAAGACGATGTGTGGTAAGTCCGAAGCTCACTGTGTGTCAGCCGGAGATAGGGGTTCTTGGCACCGGATGAAAGTGATCATTTACACGGCGGCCGGCTTCCACATGAAGGACCCCGAGTATCAAGCTCTAAGGGCTATGGCGGCTATCGGGCAGCTGAAGGCGATGGCAGATGACGCAGAGATGATGGAAGACGATGCCGAGTCGGATGGAGAAGAGGATGATGCTATGGGCGAGGATAGACCGGAGAACCAATCTGCTCGAGAGGGAGACGCATCGATGACTGAGGAGTTCAAGGAAGGCAGTGACGAGGGTTTCGCCACCGTGAGGAGTCGGTCAGAACAAAAGAAGGCGAAGAAAGAAAACCGGGAGGCGAAGAAGAGGAAGGAGCTGCTCGAGAGTGCTCAGGAGCTCGCGAATCAACGACAAGAGAAGCAAGCAAGAGACGAGAAGAGAAAAAGTGCCGGGGAAAAGGTGGGAGATGGCAGAGATGGCGGAGCACTTAGGGGAACCGCTGGGATAGGTGATCAAGGGGATAGACCGCCGGCTCCACCGGTGCCAACACGAGGCGATACCAAGGGGGCGGTTATGCAGGCTCCCAGATGGAAGGGTGGTGCTGGGACGGGTAGCAACATCAAGACCCTGAGCGACCTCAAGTCCGAGCAGGAATATTCGGATAGAGAGACGCAGCAGACAACGAGAAGCGGAGACAGTGGCGAAGGACCGATGGTGATAGGATCTGGAGGCACGGTGGGAGTGGTTGCCGACGGGACAGAACTGGATCGAGTGGAATGCGTGGGTACTGGAGAGAGCGGGGGGATATTGAGATTGAGGATGGAAGAAGAGGGATCGCCTGTGATAGAGGCCCCATGGTCGAGGAATACGAGGGCAGGACAGGTGCTGGGGGAGGGGCATTTGATAGAAATGCAGCACTGGATTCGCTGTTATGGAGCCCCACCGATGGCATGGACAACGATAGTGGTACAGGTGATACGCAGGATGATGAGAGCGACGTGCCCGAGGGAGGTTACCGATGAGATCACACCCAAAGAAGTGTACGACATTGTGAAGGCGGGAATATATGACTCGCAGGTGCTGTCGGGGACGAGGCCTGGCGCCGAACCGTCATACACCGGGATAGCTTTGGGAACTTTGATGAGAAGCAGGATATTGAACGTTGAGAGCAACGTCGGAGGCATGAGGAAGTGGGTAGAGCAATTCTATCGGGTGTGGATGGGCATGAATGGAATATTGGGGACCGTGCCAGAGTTGAGAGCTGACGGAGGCAGACTAGGCCGGCCTGGACACAAGCCTACATCGATTTCACCGCCGCCGAGTGAGCCTAGAGTCAAGCCTACATCCAACGACGCGGATGAGATAGAGGTGGAGATGCGGTGGATTATATACAACGTAATGATAGAACCAGAGACACTTTCCCTAGGTTATGAAGAGCTCGAGATGCTATGGGAGACGAAGTTGTTTGAGGTTGTCCAGAGGGCCGGGGAGCATTTGATAGATCGCGTGATGACGAGGATGGAAGCCGGTACCGGGGGGTACCCGGACAGCATGGACGTTGCGGACATGGTGGAGGAGGTGACAAAGCAAGGATTTGGATCCGAGACGGGGGGCACTACTCCCCTGAATAAAATCGAGTTTTCGAATTATGTGGTGAGAATATGGCTGGCCAAATTCGTCAGGACGATGATTCTTGAAGACATGAAGTTCCCGAGGGAATGGGCCAACACCATGGCATGGTGGATAGCGCAGAACATGATGCTGGTTAAGCCTGAGACTGATATTGTGGAGATGATAGGGAACGACAGCACGCTGTTCGAGGAGATCATCAGTTCGATGAGAAGGATAGAGAGCATGGGCCAAGGCTATCCGGCAGACTATTATCGGTGGATAGAAGAAATCAAGGAGGATGCGCTCAAGGAGGCACTCAAGGGCAGGAGGAGCGCAACAGGGATAAGACCTGAACCGCTCGACTCGGTGGCCGAGGCTGAAGAGCACGGGGTGAACGCGAGGGAAGCAAAGGACGCCACAATGCAGATAGATGCGGGGGGAGAGATGAACGAGCCCGAGAGTCCGGAGATGGATAGCAAGATGGAGGGCGTGGAAGCTCATGAGGCGATGGAGCCAGATAGTGAGAACGAGAGAGGTCAAGGGTTCTCGGAGTTGTTTGGACACGGAGTTGATACGATAGCCGACAGGGAAGAGGATAGTCATGTAGCACGACAGAACCCGGAGATTTATAGGCGAGTCGTGGAGGATGTATGGAATCAGAAGCACAACTTCCCATTCCCGTGGTTGGACGAAGCGAGGGCGGAGAGGGACGAGCTCGTGAAGAAGATGACGGACGTGGTGCATGAGCGGGTCACCCGGGAGAACCCGGTAGAGGAGAGCAACACGAGAGGGTCGGGAATACATAGCTTCAGCGAGCCGGTCGAGTGGCTTAGAAGGATATGCTGGGGATACCATTGTCATGCGTGCTTTGCTTGGTGGTTGGGATATACGGGGGTAGATAGCAATGGCGAAGCATTTCCGTGTGAAGGTGCTGTGTGCCCGGTCTGCGAGAAGGAGCTGGGACAAGTGGGAAAGTATAGTACCTTGGTAAAGGGCAGGCCACCATCGGTGGTGTTGGCGGCGATCGTGCAGAATTCATATCTACCTGAATACGATCCAAGGAGGATAGTTGCACGGCTGACCGAGAGACTAGCAGCGGAGGGGATGCCATGGGAAGAGATAGACCTTTTCGAGCCACACGAGCTCATGGTCGCCGCAGGAATAGTGGTCGTGGACAAACCGGAGGCGAAACTGGACTTCATGGATGTTATTATGACGTTGGGAAAGATCGCCACTGACGAAAGCGGAGTTCTTCCGGAATGGAATCTGGATAGATGTCTAGAAAGACCTCAGGCACCTGAGCTGATGGAGGATAGCGTGGAACCCGATGCTAGGAGAAGATTGAGAATGGCAGCCGCGAGTTTGAGGGAGTCACCAAATTGGCGTGAGGAGATTCAAGCGATTGCCAGAGATTACAGGGTTGAGGGAATGGGTTTCTGGAGAGCGAACCCTGACGTGAGGAGGGAACAGTGGAGGAGGGCTACGGAAATAGCGATAGAACGCAGAGCGAGCAATCTGGGACCGATGGAACTGGATAGAGAACTTCGAGCACAAAGGGTAAGGGAGGTTACGCAGCGCCTGGGCCCTGAGGTGAGCGACCGGCTGTTGATAAGGGGAGTGAATTTCTCCATTTTCAACTTGGAGGACTTGATGTACAAGGTGCTGAAGGATGTTACGATAGAAGACCTGATGGCAGGTTTGAACAGCGCCGGAGCTGGGACGGTAGCGGCAGAGATCAAGAAAAGGATAGAACAGCACCAAGGAAGGCGGCCGGAATTCGCGAACATCATGAATATGAAGCTGGGGGAGGTGGTCCGGAAACAGTATCAAGAACAGCTTGAGTTGAAATACCGGCCGGAGGACATCCAGAGGTGGAAACCGGATAGGAGGAGAGAAGAAATCAAGAAGCTTCCGCTTTGGGCACGATGTACCATGCAAAGGATCCTCCTAGGAGGGATCAGGGACAAGGGCGCGAACCCGTCAAGGATAGAACGACGACTGTACGCATATCTACAGCTGATAGATTTCACCCTTGCCGAAGAATGTAACGAGCCGGAGGACGAAGAGGCAGGGGGTGTAAAGAAGAGGAGCAGAAACTGGCAGGAGGTGATCAAGCCGGAGGAGATGAAGGAGAAAATCATGATTCCTCATTACAAGATGAACTATCGGATAGCCAGGCGTAGATCAACGTGGGAGGCTGTAGTCGAGGCGGCCGAGGCGGGACAGAGTTGGATGATACACTCGGCGGATGGAGCTGTGATTAGAAACACATCATGGGTGACGTGGACGCGGGACGAAGGTGAAGGAATAGGCGCGACCGTGTTTAACCCCATTGATTATCTCACACAGACCAAGAAGGCGGCCATCAGGGCTATGGTAGAAAGGGACATGGCTGAGGGAGACTACCATCCGAACCTGTATACTGAGGAGGCGGCACGAGGGAGAACGCAGTACTTTCCAGCCCACGAGCTCGTGAACGCACTCATGGTGGATTCGCTGAGAGTGACACTTACGGATAGAGCGTCGAAGTTATGTGCGTCGGCGATATTCAAGAACTGGGTGCCACAGTTCGAACGGAGGGATAGGTTGATGGCTGAGCTGCACGCAGTGCAGGTACTGTTGGACGGAGTTGTGCGTAGTGCCAATCAGATGCCCATGGTCCACCCACATATGATGTACGGATTAGCAACGCTAACGAAGTTGAGGGATTTCTATGCGGCCATGAGAGAGGCGGCGGAATTCTACGGACTTGGCTCGCGACCTCTGGGGACAATAGTTGCTGATGCATCAATGAAGGAGCCGATGCACCCTCTGGAAAGGCCAGAAATGATGGCGACGAATGTCAGGGATGTAATGAGGTCGATGGCGTCTGCTCTGATCCTCACAGAGATGCCCGAAACGTGGGAGGGACTGACACTGGCGGAATATAGAGATAGACAAGAGAGGGCGGCTGTGGAGATGGATGAACAGGATAGACGAATGGGATGGGATAGAATGCGAGAAAGAGCGATGACGGGGCATGAGAGGAAGTACAACACCGCCGTCATACGACAGGATCCAGACGACTCCAAGGCCGTGATGCTGAACATGTCATTGGTGGCGGCGAACCCGATAACTGCTCATCGTGCTCCGACCGCAAACATCAGATCCGATAGAGTGGAACATGGCAGAGACGTGCCAGGCGAGTTGAGGGCCGATAGGTTTCTGACCGGCGACGTTGAGGCGGAGCCCACCCACAGGCCTTTCATGATACAGGCCGATAGAATGAGAGCATCGATGGAGAGTGCGGTGACGAAAATCATAGACGGAACGCTGATCAGCACACAAAAGGGAAAGGAGAACATGACCGACAGAGAGAGGCTCCAGGAAGCGGAGGACAGGATCAAACAACTGAAGTTTAGACTGACGAACGTTGCGGTAAGACTGGTCATGGTGGGATTGATAGACGAGGACGAGGATGACCCGCTGTGCGAGGAGTTTGACGAAGACTACGAGCGGAGGAAATACTACTCAGATGAAGAGTGGAAGAATATCAAGGAGGCAGAAGTACAGCTGGGCGAAAGGGATATCCTAGTAATGAGGAGGAGAGATCTGCGAGGTATGCCGAGGGAGGAGGTGGTCGCCAGGATGATAGCAAAACTGGCCGACAAGGTGTCTGAGGTTGAGAAGTGCAAATGGGTGATAGGCCGAATGGCAGAGGAGAGAATGGACAAAGCAGGGATAGCGGCAGAGGTGCGGGCGCGGGCGATAGAAGACAAAGCAAAGATAGAGGACCTCAGCAGGCAGCTCGAAGATATGAAGGTTGAGCCCCGGGGGGGTGGACGGACCAATGTTGGATACAAGGGAATAGAAAGTATGCACGCTGAGAATGAAAATCACAAGCTGAAGGAGGAGCTCGCTGTAGCCGTTCATGAGCGTGATCGACTAGCACGAAGGGTCGGAGAGCTCGAGACGGCGGCGGAGAACAACGCGAAGCTAGTCGCAGAAGTCGAGGTACATTTGAGGGAAAGGAGAGAGGAGCTGAGGAGAATCGGAGCCATCAACGAGATGAGAGACGAATTCAGGGCGCTCCGGGATAGAATGGAGAAGACAGCGCCGAGCGGAAGTGGAGCCACCAGTAGTGAAGGCACGAGCGAAGAGGGCAAGATTGCCGGTGATAGAAGAGTGAAAGAGTTGGAGTCCGAGCTGGAGGAGCTAAAGAAGGAATACAAGGCCACAAAGCAGGCTGGGCAAGAGCAGGGACAAGAGTTCTCGGAGTTAAAGAAGACGCTCCAGGAAACTGCCAAACTCAGGGAGGACGAAGAGAAAGAGAGAGAAACAATGCGGAAGCAGGCCGAGGAGAACCTCAAGAAGTACCAGGACAAGGAGAGTGAGCTTAGGGATAGCCTGCAAAAGATAGAGGAGAGAGAGGCCGCGCTGAAGGATGCGAGGGACAAGTTGGAACAGGCCGAAGAGCGCCTCAGAGGTTACCAAACCATGGACGACGAGCTTAAGGAGAGCCGACGTCGTGCGCAGGAAAGCGAAGCGGCTATGAAGAAAGCGATGGATAGAATTAGGCAGCTTGAGGATCAGCTCCCGAAAACCGAGAAGGAGAAGGACACCGAAGACAAGGGAGCGGAGAAGGATAGCCAGAAAGGAGCGACAACGCCGGACGTGAAGACAGATCCGGATCCGACCAAGGATAGTCAGGAGCCCGACAAGATGGATGACGAGCATGCTGCAGCTGATGATAGTATGAACACCGTCGACCCGAAAACTAGTGCCGGAACGACGAACTATGAGAGTGCGGTTCCCGAGAGCGCGAGGAATTTTGGAGGTCCGATAGAGCAGTATTCGTTGGGAGGCCGTGCGGCCATGGTGGAGCTTGACAACCCGGTTAAGGGCGCCCGAATATACAAGGTGAAAGAAAACTTTGAGGTGGGCCGTGACACCAGCAGTACGGAGGAGCGGGGATACGGAATGGCAGCGTCGAAGAGTTTAAAAGGAATTATGGACTCGGCCGGAATCAAACGAGAACAAGTCGAGAGGATCAAGGGTGACGAGGAGGCAGAGTGGAGATTCCAAGAGGACCTGATAAGGAGAGCCAAAGCAGACAAGAGGGACATCGAGGACAAACCCGGAATGAGCCGAATGAGTAGGAGTTTCCGAGAGATACAACGAAGGAATGCGGCAGTAATGGGGGAAATCAACAAGAAGGTCATGTTGCAGACGTCCAACACCGTGAAGGGGGATCCGGCTCATGGAAGGTGGGAGCTGACGTTGATTCCTACGGGCAATCGCGATGCAGACGGAAACGAGATGATGAGGAATAGTGACGAGGAGGTGGTGCTATTGCCGATAGTGGAGCAGACAACATGGGTGGAGAATCTAGAGAAGTACAAGATGGTACTTGAGAGGATAGTCTCGCAGCTCGCAGATGAGACGAGGATGGTAATGGGGATAGAAAAGGGAAAGCCAGAGGAGCTAGTTACGGCGACGGGAGTATCTAATGACTCGGTAACGACATGGACAGGTGCCACGCTGAATGAGCTAGGAATCAAAGGAGAAGTGACCGAGATAGAAAAGCCGTACCCTGCGAACGTGTACATTGAGATGGCAAGAATAGTGGCGGAATTGGCAGCGTGGGGAGGAGATGCGTACCCAGTACAAAGGGGCGACAGGAGGAATATGAGAAGAAGCACGCAGGAGGCGATGCTAGATGGATCAGCGATCAATAGAGGAAACGGGATAGAGTATGCGCTGTGGGCGGAACAACACCACGGAGGAGGGATAGCCTGGTCTAGGATCAGAAAAGAAGTCGACGAGAGATCTTTGTATAGGCTCAGGAGAGGCGACGAATACAGAATCGCTTACTTGTCACAGTTTTACGGGATAGAAATCACCAGCAAAGTGTATAGATGTCCGAAGACCAAGGAGCTGAAGGTGGGCATCCCATTGGCAGTGAGACCCACGAGTGGAATGAGGATGCCGAGGAACGTGGCGATGCTGAAGAGTTGGGCTGGAGACAGAGTGGAGGGACAGAAAGAAGAGCGGGAATCTCTGTGGTTCAGGCTGCACCCGGCTGATCTTCCATGCACCGGATACATGGTGGTGGGTGACGCGCAGTGGCAAGAATACGCGAAGGACGGGATAGTTTGGCCAGAGGCAGGGCATAGCGGAGTGATAGTGGAAGGATGGCATCGGGACGACATGAGGAATCCTTTGCGAGGGTCGCAGATGACGCTCAAGGCACACTGGACGAAGTACTCTGTTGAGCCATCGGACGTGAGCAGCATACATGGGCTAGAATTTCCACAAGGAGGGATGCCAGAATGGCTATACGACTCGCTTAGATTGGCGGCTGTGCGAGGTAGGAGAATCGGAATAGCGATAGACATGAGGATGTTCACACTAATCGGAGGCGACGTGGTGGTAACAAGAAGTGGGCGCTTCATGCTCCTCGGGCCCGTACCAATGGCATGTTGGAAAGCAGTTTGGTTCGAGGACACATACACGGCTCTGTACATGCGTGATTGCGAGCTGGACATGTTAGCCGATGAAAGAGGAGACTCACAAGTGAACAGGGATAGACTATCAAAGACATTGGGGACAGATGAATACCGGGATAGAGTGAGATGGATAATGTCGGAAATGACGGAGGAGTGCGTGCATTGCCTGGCATGCCACTGTAGAATGGCGAAAGGGATAGTGATCTGCCCGATGTGTTGCAAGCCTATGCCATCCTACCCGGACTACCTGATGGGGATGAATTTGTGGGAAATCACGGATAGAAACGCGACTATGGGAAGAAAGACGATGTGGAAGACCAAGCTACAGGAAGCCCTCGACCGCGCAGGGATTAAAATCCCGTTCAGAATGGTGGCCGAAAGGATAGACATGATAGAACGGGACGTGGTGGCAGGGATACTGGCAAGCTTGAACCCCGCAGAAGACTGGTACTTAGGTTTCAGGGCTGGATTGTGGCCTGAGTACGAGATCGCAGCGTCAAGACCGGGGGTATACAGGTTCGCTATGGAAGAGGCGGCGATTCATGCGATGATGTTGGATAGAGAGCTGGCAACATCGTTCGGGAAGATTCTGAACTTCGAGTACGAGCAGAGTGGCACAGATCACTCGGGAATAGTGGATGCGTCAGATTTCCAGCAAGCCCTTGAGACGGTTGCGGCACGCGCTGTAGTGACAGCGAGGCAGAGGTTCTTCTCCATGCATGCAGGGTGTCTGAGGAGAGGAGGACAGTTTATGAGTTATCAGCTGCTGATAGCTATGGCCGCAGGTTTTAACTCGCCGTTATGGGGGAACAACGCTTGGGCGAAAAGCACGAGGGACTTGATGGTGCAGACTGCAAATGGTTGTCTGGAGATCATGGAGAGGATAGTTGCAGAAACAAAGCGAGATCCCACTCAACCCATGGCGAAGCACATGAAGTTTGACACCGAAGGGATACCATTCAACGCGACATGGGGAGAGATTAAGGGGAAGAAGAACAAGCTTCATGGATATAGCCATGCTGCTGGATCTGCTATTCGGAACCTAGGGCTACGAAGGGAGAGATCGGAGACAGGGCCGGTGAATGAGGTATACTGGTGCTCAGTACCGATGGGAGGAATGATGATGAACTGGGCTTCGATGGGAGTAGCCGGACATTCTCGTGACGAGGCGCAGCCGGAGGCGCGTGCGGCTAATGCGGGCACGGCATATCCAATTGCCGGGGTAAGCCTAGTGGAGCTGAACGAGAAGGGGTGGCCAAGAAGGATAGAATCGAGAGGTACGAGAACCGTCGATGTGGAGCTTAGGGACGAGACGGGGAAGAGACAAGAGCCACTGACCAGGGCAGAAAGTTCGAGTCCAATCCAACTGAAAGAGAGAGGTGGGGCGAGAGCCGATGGTGCTGAGCCCAAAGCGAGGACCCGATCACCTCTGGATAGGGAGAGAAGGGATATCATCAGGTGGCCGAAGTACGCCATGAGTGATGATAGTTCGGTGAGAAGCTCATCACGCGGATGGGGAAAAGGGCGGGATAGGGATAGAGCCGATGATCGAGGAGGCAGATACGGATGGATGCCAACTGTACCCAGGTTTGCGGAAGGGACGAAGATGGCGGATAGAGGAAGAGGAAAGGGCTCTCTGCTAGAGAACTCGGGCACAAAGAGGTGGCCACGTCACTGGTCCCGAAACAGAAGACGAGTCAGCGATGAGCGAAGCGCTCAACCCGGAATTCAGAGGCACTGAGACGACATCAACCAACCGGGCAAACATGGGCATTGAGACGGGTGACGATGCAAGTGATGCATCTGCGGGTGATCCTGTGAAAGGAAAGGGAAAGCATGGAAGGCCGCTGATGTGGAGACCGCGACGTGATCGCCAAAGAGATGAAGCCTGATGAAATGGCGACAAGCGGGGATAGGACGAAAGCACAAAGCTGCCTAGTCACCAATGGCTCGGCGTGAGGGATAGAATGGGACATGCAAAGTCATGTGCTCGGGCCATGGCTGGTGGCGCACGCGGGGGGATAGAGCGGATGGATGGCGCATGATGAGATGAGTGGACGAACGGCTATCGTGAGACTCTGGTGCGGGGCTTGGCTAGCCACCAATAAGACCCTGCGGCGGAAGCTTCTGGGAAGGCATGGCTCGCCACCAATAAGACCTTCACGTGAAAAGATCAAAAGATGAAGCTGGGGAGAGGAGAAAAGATCAGAATGGGCATGGCTAACCACCAGTGAGTCCCCACGGAGAAGATCACATACAAGAATGAAGGGATAGAAGCGTGGGAACTACATTGACATCGAGGAGTACTGATCAAAAGTGAGGCCTTACCCAGGATAGCTATGGAGAAGATGAACTGAGTCGGGTGATGAAATGGATAGAAGCGACGCTTGATTTTCCAAGAATGCGACGGATAGACAATTTTACTACGTGGAATAGACGTGAGGGCATGAAGTGTAGCCAAGAGCCACGGACTGGTGGTTTGTGCTACTGCGATGAATGTCGAGGTTAGCGGATGGAGGTGTTGCTTCCGAGGATAGCTGGAGTGATCGCCGTAATCGCGGGTGGTGGTGGGCGCCCTAAAGGGGCTGGCGATCAGATCGGCTATGCCTCCTGTGTTCTTGTTTTGCCTGAAGCTAACCGGGATAGAAGTCGCGAATTCATCGATTTTCCGACCGCTGAGTGCGTCCCGAAAACGGGGGGTGTTTAGCACAAAGAGGTCAGGTTGATTCCATGGGGTGCTGTTTAGATGTACATGTAACTTTTGGGTTTGGGCCTGGGATAGACATCGACCTCATCGTGGACGAGCAGGAATAGATGTTGGACTTCATGTCCGGTCGCAGCTGTGAGCTGCTCAAGAAGGGCCCTTCTTAGACTTGTAGCAGCCGACCTTGTACAGTTTTCGCCCCCGTGGATAGTGTTCCTGTACGTCGTGGACTTGATTGGCCAACTCGCATCCGGAGGAAAGAGGAGCCAAAAGGGTCGGGCGTTGACGAGGAATAGATCCTTTTCCCTAACCTCGGGATAGTTATCTGTTCTCTTTACAACTCATAGCCGGAGGCCGGAGGATACTGAGTGCAGGTGGCTGTTCAGGTGAATATCGGGATAGGTGTACAACACGCAGCCGGACGGCTAGTGGATACATCTAGAGCGATAGGTTACCACCCCCTGGAGATAGCAACTCTGGGGATCCTTCCGACAGTTAACGTCGGGAGTGGCTCGGAACGATTGGCTAGCTACCTTGAGTTCCCCGTTGACAGGGATACTGTTACTTCTGGTGCAACATTACAACCTACAACTGTAAATATACAACTTCTTTCTCCTCGTGTGGCCTGAGCTAGTTACTGGAGCGGGTTGCGCAAGTTTTCATTGGTTTGGACACTTCGCACATGTTTGGAGACCTGGTCCTGATGCGAAGTTGCCTTCCAAGACTGCTGACTCAAGTAGCATACATGCCACTCCAAGTACTCAACATAGTTCCGAAGACGCTGCACTTCATTGGTCAACATATCTCTAGCATGACACTGGACCTCCCTGCGAGCTCTCCGAAGCCTCCTTTTGGCACAGGGCATCTCTCCATCCATGGTCGTGAACTATTTGTGCTCTGCGTGGGCTACGCAACCTATGCCTGCCATGCCCGCCTTGAGCTTGAAGCATGCGGCAGAGGATATACAATTGCACGAGCCCGAAATCAACATCCCTTGCAAGTGCAAAGCTTGGCCAGCATGAAGCAAAGGTAGCGCTTAACGCCCCCCGCGTTGCGAACACAGAGTGCGAGCAAGGACCACAAGCGCCGACCTATCTCCTATCCGGGCCAATCATGCTTTGCTAGCAGCTCGACATGCGTCGCAGGAAGCCACGCACACATCTCGTGCCCAAGCTCAACCAATACGTAGTCTGGTCTGCAGTTCCAGCCGCATATCCTGCGGACTCTTCCCTCGCAGCCCTTGTCGACACGAACTGATCTTCGAAATGAGGACGTTGGCAACTCAGCGAGGGTTTTGCCACTTGCACAAGCTTCAACCACCGCAGAGCGTGTGACCGATACGAGGTCGTCGTGCTCAAAGTGCCACTCGCTTGCAGGGCAGGGCTCCCGCGTTCCTGGCACGACCAACCATCCGAAAACACGCTGTAGATTGCTGATATCTGCATCGAAGAACTGCGTCTTTCCGAATCGAACATGACACGGAAACGAAGCTTCAAGCTCAGCGGCGCCACTCTCCACTTGCAAGGTCCAATCGTCCAGAAGGGAAAGCAATCCGCCAGCCCCCCGCATCCATGGCAAAAGATCCTTGTCGAAGTCCGCCGAACCCTCTGTGTCAAAATTCTGCAGCGAAACGCATCCGATCTCAGTGTCTGCCACAAGCTGTCGAAGCCGGTCAACGCCATCGGACAATATCTCCAGTCTTACCGCCGTGATGCCCGCATAGATGTCACTCAGCTCAGTCGGGTCGCCGAGGCTCTTAACCTGTTTGGAGACCTGGTCCTGATGCGAAGTTGCCTTCCAAGACTGCTGACTCAAGTAGCATACATGCCACTCCAAGTACTCAACATAGTTCCGAAGACGCTGCACTTCATTGGTCAACATATCTCTAGCATGACACTGGACCTCCCTGCGAGCTCTCCGAAGCCTCCTTTTGGCACAGGGCATCTCTCCATCCATGGTCGTGAACTATTTGTGCTCTGCGTGGGCTACGCAACCTATGCCTGCCATGCCCGCCTTGAGCTTGAAGCATGCGGCAGAGGATATACAATTGCACGAGCCCGAAATCAACATCCCTTGCAAGTGCAAAGCTTGGCCAGCATGAAGCAAAGGTAGCGCTTAACAAAAACAAACAGGGTGCCCTTATCATAGCAGCTTACTGGGCTTCCAAGTTGGGTACTTATAGCCCTATGTCGTAGTACCCATGAGCTTCCAAGCAGTACTTCTGCCATCCACCTCCTTGCAAGAGGTTTAGGGTTTAGTGTTCAGGGTTTAGGATTGAGGGTTTAGTTTCTGCCCTCTGCCGGACGGAGAAAGGGTTTGGCCTTGCAAGAAAGGGCTTCGGCAGGCTGTCAGTGTCAGCTGAGTAGGGTTTCGGATTTAGGGTCGGAACTTTTCTTACTGTTGGTTATGAGGGAATTGGGGCCCTATATATACCCTTTATGGGATTATGCAGGGTACCTCATTCCCTCATTCCCATATCTTCTGGGCCACGTTTGTAATCTTGTCCTTCAGATCCTCCACCGGCCTCAGAAGGTGAATCGCAAGACAACTTTCATCAACACCCCCCCCCTTCCATTCGCTAGCCCAAGGTTTGCAAAGTCACTGAAGGTTTACATGTTTTCGTGCGCTTGAGGAAACACGAACAGACTTTAAATAAATAGATTTACCTATTATGTGTGTATATATATGTATATATCTATATATATATATTTATAACATATAGCAGTTCTTTTCTGACACAGCCTTCGCCAGTGTTGGATACGTTATGTCTTGAGTTTGTTTTGTTGTCAGCTCAAGGCACCGAGCCCTTTCCAAACCATCTGTACGGTGCTGTTGGCAGGGGTGGAGGTTCCTGATGACATGAAAACTTGGTATGTTTTGGTCAAAGCGGCAGTTGCCGGAGTATTTCAACTGCCAGTGAACGACTGCCGAAGACATTGATCTTAAACCCTAAGCCCGAATCCTAGTCCGAAAAAGTCATCTATAGGGTTTAAGGTCCCGGCTTCACAGTGCGGTTTTGGACCCCAAGCTCTAAGCTGTCAGCCCTAGACGTCTCGACCCTTTTAACCTAGACCTGACAACCCCAAACTCTACCCACAGAATCTTGTACCTTGATTTATTGAGAATATGAGCACCAGTCTTAAAGCGTTAACCTTAAACCCTGAACCCGGAAGCCCTAGACCCTAAACCCAAAGCCCTAAACCAAAGTCAACGATGAAATTACATGCAATTGCCGAAAACGCGTGGAGGCACTGGATCTGGAAGTTCCCGCCCTGAAGGCCATGACTCGAGGGTTTAGGGTTTAGGGTTTAGGATTTAGGGTTTCGGGTTTAGGGTTTAGGGTGGGGGGTTTAGGGGTTATTCAAGTGGGGCTCTCGAGCAATGATGCCCAAATGATTGATAATGGAGGCGGGGGGGGGGGGGGGGGGGGGGGGGGGGGGGGGGTCGAATTAGGGCTTTGCGTAATTAGGTGTAGTGTTATAGCTTTCATTCAACCCTTTTAAACCCTAAATGCACCTGGAAAGAATGCCCACAGACGATCCGGGGGCTGCCTGCAATCTACTGGGTCCGCTCTGTGAAGTTGGAGCACTTGGTGTTTCATGTGTATGGTCATTTCTCTACAGTTTAGGGTTTAGGGTTTAGTTTTTAGGGTTTAGGGTTACTTTGGGTTTAGGGTTTAGGGTTATGGTCCCTTGCGGAGTCCTGATTAATGTTGACCTCGCTTT
>CAJNDS010002288.1:496420-516645 GCA_905221605.1 Symbiodinium natans
AGGGTAGGTAGCTCGTTTCGGGTACTGTTTAACGCTATTAGAAACCAGGAACCCGAGTAGAGGTTTTAGGTTTAGGGCTTTAGAGGGTTTAGAGGGCTTACACGCTTTTCTTGTTAGGCTTCCGGGTTCTGTTTGGCCTTCTAGGTTTTGCGGGTTATTCGAGTTTGTAGGTTATAGTGCTTATAAGAGGATTATTGGGGATTGTTGTTCTGTGTGTGGTGTTCCTATTTGCTGCTTGCACGCCGCATGACCCCCTGTCTGGAACCTTCCTCCAAACCCGAAACCCTGAACGCCCTACACCCTAAAAACCCAAACCTTAAACCCTAAATCCTAAACCCTAAACCCTAAACCCAAGCCCGGACCTGTTCACGCTAAGCAAGCAAGTTGTGGGGCGACTACAGTCCTTCACGAGAAACTGGGGCAAGGAGGTTTCGGCTGTGTGATGAAAGGCAGGATTGCGCAAAGCAAAGTGAGGGGGGGGGGGGCTTGGTTGGTATCGTAATATAGTTCACTGAGCAACCGCAAATGAGCGCTTCTTAAGAGAAGACTCGCTACGCCTACAGCTTTAGACCTGATGTATAAAGAGCACGCTATGCCAGCGCAAGCGAATAGAATGACTCGCTATGCTTTACACCTTAAACCTACATAGTTTGTATTGTTCCCCCTTAAACCAACAGTCCTTAGCAGGGAGTATAGTAATCCCCATTGAAATCCCCAGTAAGGACTGTTAGTATAAGGTGGAACATCACCCTTTTTGTCCCGGACCCCAGCAAACCTGACCAATGAACACTAACCTAAACCCTGAACCCTAAACCCTAAACCCTAAAACCCTCAACCGGAAACCCTAAGTAAGTGCAAAAAGAAGCCCGGAATCCTCCTCTTAGCACATGCAGTGATAGTTACCCGAGTTAAACCCTAAAACCCTATCCGGTAACCCTTGCAGCTGAAACACCTACAAAACCCTAAGACATCCTAAGGCCCTAAAGACCCGAAACCCGAAGGCTCTAAAACCCCATCCGCAGCGTATGTTTGTAGAAGACTCACCATGCCCCCACATGTTAAGCCCAGAAAACTATGGACCACTATCCTGCATCAGCCGCAAGGCCGTTCCACGTCGAAAACCGGTGATGAAGCGGGGCCGTGAAGTTTGTGCCCCCCCTGAGAGATGGCACTCATTCCTTAGTTGTAGGACCGTGATTGGAATTGGATACACAGCTCTTCAGTTTGCGCGTCCACCTCAGAGGCATGGAAGTATTTCTAAGGTACCCGAAACAAAAACCCACAACCTAAACCCTAAACCTAAACACCATCGGTCTCGTGTAGGAGGCTTGGTGATTCGTTTCATTCGATGCCCTCATGATGGGGGGGGGGGGGGGGGGAGGGTGTCTTACCTTCTAAGCTTAACCCCCCCCCCCCCCAAAAAAAAAAAAAACAGTAAAACACGCACACAGACAACAAACAAAACACAACACAACAAAAAAGAGAACCACATCTAGCAGCACTCCACAGTAAAAGCGCAGAGAGCGTTTGCAAGGACGTACTTCGTTGAAAAGTCCCAGGCATACCTGCTGGGGTTTTAGGGTTTTAGGATAGGGGTTAGGGTTTTTAGGGCATTTAGGCCGTTTAGGGCCGTTAGGGTTTTTTGGGTTTATGCAGAGTCCACAGAGCCCAGTTCTTGTGTCGAGTCCCGAAGAAGAGCTTCCGCCAGTTCTCGGACTTGCAGCGCGTTTTTCAAGAAATAAGGCCCAGGGGGGCGAGGAAACCTCAGACGATGGTTGCTAGAACATATATCTTGCATGTTCCCCTTTTACTATCAGTCCTTCATAGGGACTATAGTAACCCACCCCTTCTACCACTAAGGACTGTTAGATGCAAGGAACAATCAACCTATAACCCAAAGGGGGACCCTAAGCCCCCCTATAAACCCTAAGCCCAACTAAACCCGCAACCCTGCAACCCCCCTAAACCTAAAAGCCTGTGACCCTAAATCCGAAAACCTGAACCCACCTAAGCGCTATGCCCCTAAACCCTAAACCCAGAACCCGAAACCCTGGACCCAAACCCTTTCGCCCTAAACCTAAAACACCCTACAACCCTAATCCCGAAAACCATGTGATACTTTGAACCCTGATCGTACAACCCTAAACCCTACAACTCCTTTGATCCTAAACATCACCAATCCAGATCCCTAGAAAAGCCTTAGAACGTAGGGTTTCCGGAATTGCACTTATTCATTTCTCTAAGGGTAGGTACATGGTCCTTAATACGGGCCCTAAAAAGGGTACCCCTTCTATGCCCCTTATATACCCTACTCCAATTAAGGACCATTCAGGGGTTTAGGTTTGAGGGTTAGGGCCTATAAAGCCTTAGGCGCCTTTATGACGTCCGCCCTGCAATCCTAAACCTTCCTACCCTACACATGACTGCGGACCTAGGGTCTTTGGGGTTTCAAGGCCTTTGTCTTTTAAGGTATTTCGGGTTTGTTTAAAGATTCTAGGGCTATGAGCTGTTTTTGTTAGGGCGTTCAGGGTTTTCAAGGTTTTGGGGGGGGGGGGGGTTCGGGTTTGGGGGGTACCACCTTCCTTCGATTGTTGGAGCGGCGTGCCTTATACCTGCACCCTAAACCCTAAGACACCAACCCTCTAGCCCTCTTTTTCAACTTACAAACCTAAACCCATGTACTATCCTGACGCGGGGGAACCCCAATACCCAATATCCCTCTCAAGCCCAGACCCATTTACTTTTGGATGTTTCCAACTAAAAATGTTAGGGGTTTTGGGGGTGAGGGGGGTTATGTGGGGTAACCCTACACCCTAAACTAACTCTACAACCCTAAACCCTGAACCCAAAGCTTACGAGGCATGGGGGCCTTTGGGAGTAGCCGGAAAAGCTTTTGAAGAGCCTTGGTCCATGGAAAACCGGAGCATTCTCTCCAGCTTCCTCTGACTTTCAGACCAGAACTCAGAGTGCTATGACATGCTGAGTCGGTGGCAACGCTTGCCCAAGAAGATTTCAGACGACCGCCATGGACAAGAAGTTGTTTTTGCTGGGCGTGAACGTTTCAGGACATCAGGCTTCATGAGGTTTGTGGCAAGGTTTGGACTTGGCATCTTCGGCTTTGAGTGCACAAGCAGCAAAAGAAAAAACATCCACCCTATAACTGAACCTAGACCCTTTCAACCCCCCCGCCCCCCCCCCCCCCCCCCCCCCCCCCCCCCCCCCCCCTAAGAACCCTATAAACAAATTACCCTAAACCCCAGACCTAAGCCCTCAAAGCAAGTTTTCTTCTTGGTCAAAGGCTTGTGGCTCGCGGTCGGGGCGAGGATGAGCTGGACATGAGTAACACTGAGCCCTCAACCCTTCAGATTGGCGAGTGTGGGTTGAGGGGATTAGGGGTTTAGGGGTTAGGGGTTAGCGTTTAGGGTTGGGTTTATCGGGTTTATAGATAGGGGTTTAGGGTTTACCACAGTACTACCTAGAGCTCCCGAAAAGCTTTTTTAGAACAAAAGCAGGAATTATATTCAGCAAAAGTTCTAGAGGGGGGGAACACATCAATTACTAACAGTACTCATTATGTCCCTATGTGCCTAAGTAAACGATTAAACCCCCCCCCCCCCCCCCAAAAAAAAAAGAATACAAAAAGAAAAAACGCTATGCTAATTATTCAGGCCCCTATGCTACCCTATTTGACTTCCACTCATTTCCATGCACGAAGCTTTGAAGTACGATGCGTGGCTGTGCCCTAAGCCTTCAACCCTCAACTTTGCCCCAAACATTACGCCCCAAACCGGTTTAAACCCCGAACCCTATAAACTCTGCACCCCTTTGGCGCCTTCCTGCGCAGGCCCTTCGGAATTTGCGTCACCCGCACATCATTCGCGTACTGGACGCCGCCCGACCAAAACATCTTGATTTTAGGGGAGAGTTTCTGACAACAAAGCTATGCATGCCTGAGTAGTGTGGCAAGGAGAGGGAGCGAGGCATGATCAGGCTGGTGGTGTATCCAGGGGGCGTCTCGGGATATGGATGTCGATGGCAGCTTCGCCGAATTTTCGGATGGCCCGCGAAACCTCACAACTCAGCCCTTTACCGCTGCCATGCGTAGCAGGCTTACTGAGAGGAGCCCTGGGACCTACAGCAAAGCACGAAAGCCTACTGTAGAACAGCCTTAGTTGGTGAAACCCTCCAAAATCTGACACCCTGAGCCCCCAGGCGAGGTCGGTTGCCGGGGCAGTAGCCTACTTGGAGGTTCATGGCACTTAACCAGTTATAACTGTACTTGGAACCCACTTGTAAGCCCCTTAAGTGCCCTCATATGGTTATACGTACGGTTGTAAGTACAGATATAATTGGTTCATAAGCACCATGAACCTCCAAGTAAACCCTAAATGAAACTCCGCCCTCGGCCTAGCATTTGGTTGGTTTTTCCGGTCTAGAGGAGAACGTTTTGAGGCTGGAGTTTTGAGAGCATTGATGATCAGATTGCAGCGGCCAGACGAGTTGCCGAAACATGGTCTACGGCAGGGTTCAGGAAACCCTAAACCCTAAACCCTAAACCCTAAGCCCTAAGCCCTAAGCCCTAAGCCCTAAGCCCTAAGCCCTATATCGTCAACGCGCTTGGAAGTTGGCAGTTCAGGTCGCTGATCATCCGGACTCGATTTGTTTCATCATGGAATACGCAGCGGGAGGAGAGCTGCCGCACCCTTGGGTTTAGGGTTTAGGGTTGAGGGTTTAGGGTTTAGGGTTTAGGGTTTAGGGTTTAGGGTTTAGGGTTTAGGGTTTCGTGTTTAGGGTGTAGAGGTGCAGAGGTGTAGAGGTGTAGAGGTGTGGAGGTGTGGAGGTGTAGGGATTAGGGTTTAAGGTTTAGGGTGTAGGGTTTAGGGTTTAGGGTTTTGGTTTAGGGTTTAGGGTTTAGGGTTTAGGGTTTAGGGTTTAGGGTTTAGGGTTTAGGGTTTAGGGTTTAGGGTTTATGCTTGGATGTTCCTTCGAAGGTCCATCTGTAATTAGCCCCAGGTATGGATGCGTTTGTCCAAAGAACCATACCCAAAACCTTTACCATTAGGCCTATTTTGGTTACAGAATTCGAAGAGCCCTCCGAGCCCAGTATTCGTCGAGGTCCTGTTAGTACTTCCTGCCTGCTTGAACCAGTTATATGGTTTAGGGTTCCGGGTTTAGGGGTTTAGGGTGACATGGGGAGTTCCCTACTCTTTGGTTTCGGAGCTGTATACTCAGGGCACCGCACAGACCCATAATTTCATTCAGGGAATCCCATCCATATGGTGATTCCTCAAAGTTATGGTCCCTTCTGGGGGTACCCTAAATATTCGGGTACCCCTAAACCCTCAACCCTCAGCGCTAAACCCTTGGCCCAACTAGCAGCCCCAAAATTGACCAGAGTTTGGAGAAGCGTCCGGATGTGTTCATGTGTGTGTGGCCTCGGCCAACACATTCGCTTCTCAGGAGGGTCCACTGATAGTCCCATTGCGGAGCCAGTAAGGTTGCACCCTACTAGCCCAGAACCCTGAACCCTAAACATGTGTGGGGGGGAGGGATGAGCAAGATAATCGACTGGTTCGAACGACTTCATTTCGACCATGATTTTCACTTGACTTTGTAAATTTGCGCTCCGTTTGGGATGAGGGGGGGCGGGGGGGTACCTGTATGAGCACTATCGGCGGGATCTTCTTTATGGAGCCATTTGCTCTGCAAGGCATCTTGGACAGTTCCGGGTTTGATGAACCAAGACCCCCAAAATGACTAAAATTCGGCTAGCCCCTGCACGGTAAACCCCAACCCTAAACCCTAAACCTCAAACCCACAAGCAAGAGCCCTTCGGGCCTTCGGATGAGGGTTCAGGGGTCTAAGGATGGGAGTTTGGGGTCTCTTCATACACCCGAACCAACGACAAGACAGGGGGGGGGGGGGGGGTACTATAATTCCTATGAAGGACTGATAGGATAAGGGGGAAAACCCCAACCTAAACCCTACAAGCCTCAAACGAAACTCGGGCTAAGGCGCGGCTATGTCGAGGAGCACTCCTTCCTCGAAGAGGACGAGGTCTGGCAGTGGTTAGGGTTTGGGGTTTGGAGTTTGGGTTTAGGGTTCAGGGTTTAGGGTTTAGGGTTCAGGGTTTAGGGTTTAGGGTTTAGGGTGTAGGAGCAAAAAGTTGGACCACCAGGCTCATCTACTGCCAGGAAGTAGTGGGTGGTTCTGTGGCTTGGGTCTGTTGGCCCGGACATGGCAGCGAGGCGAAGTGTGGGGACATCAAGGTCAGACATGTGCTACAAGCGGATTGTTGGGCTACAGGGGCCCTAAACCTTAAACCCTAAACCCTAAACCCTAAACCCTAAACCCTAAACCCTAAACCCTAAACCCTAAACCTTAAACCCTAAACCCTAAACCCTAAACCCTAAACCCTAAACCCCTCGATTCTGGACTCCGGGCCCCTCTCGCGCCCCTTCCGGCCCCCTAAAAGTCCCATACCTTCAAGCCTAAGCTCCAAAAAAAGCGAGCACGACGATAGACTAAACCCGAAACCCTAAACCCGAAACCCTAAACCCTAAACCCCAAACCCCAAACCCTAAACCCTAAACCCTAAACCCTGAACCCTGAACCCTAAACCCTAAACCCTAAACCCTAAACCCTAAACCTTAAACCCTAACCCCCCAACCCTAAACCTCAAACCCTAAACCCTAAATCGAGCCGACCCCAGTGGCCAAACTCAAAACCATGCAGGCACGAACCTTCTTTAAACAGATCGTGCGAGCCGCCAGAACCCCAGAGTATGGGGTTCACGGTTCTTATGGGGGTTTAGGGTTTTGGGTTGCTTTCTATAGTCTTCGGGTTTAGGATTTATGGCTCTTCTGGGGGTTTAGGCTTCAAAGCTTTTAGAGTACAGGGTTTAGGTTTGTGTTTTTTTTTTTTTTGGGGGGGGGGGGGGGGGGGGGGGGGGGGGAAGGGTTTAAGTTTTGGGATTCAGGGGGGATTTGATTTCTTTCGGGCGGCTGTAGGGTTTAGGCTTTAACCAGCTTTGGGGGTTCAACCGGCTTGGGGTTTGAAACGGTTTGGGCCTCACCCCCCTTAAACTAACAGTCCTTAATAGGGATCATAACAGGGGGTACTCTAAAGCCTTTTAAGGCCTGTCAGTATAGGGGGCAACATCCCAAATTAGGACCCTAAACGCTCTAAGCATATTTTGCTGCCGTTGCGTAGACCACGAATGGCACTGCACGTCACTAGAAGGGCCTACTTGTAGGTTCATGGTACTTAGTAATCTACTTATAACTGTACTTAACCCAACTGTATCCCCATTCGGGTACTTAAGGGATGTATAAGTGGGTTACAACTATACTTATAATTGGGTTATGAGCACCTTGAACCTCCAAGTATAGGGCGTTTTGCAAGGTTCAGCACATATGGTTCATCCCGGAGTCATTGGCATGGTTCTTTTGTAGGGTTGAAGCTGTAGGGTTTTTTTAGGGCGTGCTATGTTTGTCGAGTTTTCAGGTGTGGTAGACTTGCCTTCGATGCTCAGTATTGCTTCAGCTCAGTACTTCGGCTCAGGGTGCCGCTTCGGCCAAAGAACACGGCTGTCCATGCTTGATTCCCCTAGGCCCTGATTAGGGACCCAAAAAGGACATAGGCAAAAGCATTTTATAGGGATGTCCCTAGCTTATAGGGCTTCATTCTAAGGGCGTTTATATGGGAGATCCCTATTCTATTTTTTGCTAATGTGTTTTTTGGGCGCCCGACCTGAAGCCGCGGTGGCAGTGACATGTGAGAAGCCCTCCTCGACCCTAAACCCTAAACCCGAGACCCCGCCGTGACTCGCAGGCCATGAGCCCAACCGAATCATTCAAAGACAACATGTCATGACACAACCCTAAACCCTAAACCCTAAACCCTAAACCCTAAACCCTAAACCCTAAACCCTAAACCCCTGGGAGCCCTGACGCACTGAAGCCCTCAGACCTGAATCTGGCTGCCTTCATCGTCATTCGCTCGTGGTTTTACCGTTTACTGCCTTTGGGGGTTTGCTTGGACTGGCTGGTTCTTCGTAGGGAATGAGGGAGTGAGGTACAGAATAATTTCCCCCTATATATATATATATACCCTTTAAGGGATTATACACAGGCTGCCTCATTCCCCCCTTCCCTACAAAGAACCAGGGGGTGGAGGCGTACTTTTAAGTAGCATAAGTACCCGAAGGAAGTACATAACCATGGTGACCCTTCTTATATCCCTACTAGTAAGTACCCATGAACCTCCAAGCAGGGCCAACCTCCCGAAACCCGGCTCAGGTACACTATATTCACAGCAAAAAGATCATACACCGCGACCTGAAACTCGAGAATGTCCTCCTTGATGCGCACAACAGGCAAGGGGGCCAAGCCTCAGGCTGTTTAGGGTTTAGGGTTTAGGGTTTAGGGTTTAGGGTTTAGGGTTTAGGGTTTAGGGTTTAGGGTTTAGGGTTTAGGGTTTAGGGTTTAGGGTTTAGGGTTTAGGGTTTAGGGTTTAGGGTTTAGCATGTTTAGGGTCAAGTAAACACAAGAGGTGGGTTTTCGAACATAGGGGTGTAACCCTCCTGGAGGTCCTTCTCAGGGTACCAAAGGAACACCCGAGGTTGGGTCAAAACCTCGAGTAATCCGACGGCGCAGGTGCAAAATCGTGGACTTTGGCCTCTCTGACTATGTCTCCTCGAAGGCCATGAGCCCTTTGAAGAATTATAGGGTTAATAGGGTTTAGAGTTTCGGGTTTAGGGTTTAGGGTTTAGGCTTGGGGTTCATGAGGGGTAGGTACCTAGGGAACCTTAGGGAAGCTTAGGGAGCCTGGGGAGTAGTAGTGCGCATTAGGTAACGACAGAAGTCGTTCGTATTTCCTTGGTCCGAAAACCCTAAACCCTAAATCCTAAGCCCTAAGCCCCAAGCCCGAAACTCTAAACCCTAAACCCTAAACCCCAAACCCCAAACCCTAAACGCTAACCCTAAACCCTGAAGCTACATGTGGATCTGGTAGGGACCGTAGGTTCATGCAGGACCAGGACCTAAACCCCGCCTCATAGTGGACCCGACGCCCTAAACCTTAAACGTCGCACGATGTAGGTATCTCGACCGCACGAGTCTCTGGATCTGATCAAATATTCCCAACAGTAGAGGTCTCTTTTCGGAGGCCATGATTGATTTGTGGCATCGACAAGGCGATTACACCCTTTTTTGGGGAAATGCCCGTATGTTCTCCGCACATTTGCACCACCTCACGTCGGGATCATGCGCAGAATAAGCGCCGACCTATCAGCTCCGATGCCTCAGCCCCTCAGGCCGACTCGCAGGTTCATGGGGTTTAGGGTTTAGGGTTTAGGGTTTAGGGTTTAGGGTTAGGGTTTAGGGTTTAGGGTTCAGGGTTTGGGGTTTGGGGTTTGGGGTTTAGGGTTTTGGCTGTACGTACCCACGAACCTTCAAGCCGACGTCGACCCTTTGCTAGCACCGTGTTTGGGCCCCAAATCCATCCTGAGACGACCAGATCTTTGCTTTGAGCCCTACCCCTAAACCCTAATCCTGAAACCCTACATCGCGGTGCAGCGTCAAATCATTCTAGTTTAAGGTTAGGTGCCCTTTTGAGGGCCTCAATATGTAAAACGCAACACCCTAAACCCGCAAACCCCATAACCCCTTTCAAACTTAAAGCTGCAAAGTTCAGGAAAACCCTGAACAATGAACCCTAAACCCGAAGCCCCAAAAAACCCCTAAGCCCTTTTTTATTATTAAGCCCCAGACCCCAAAACCCCAAAACCCCAAAACCCCAAACCCTAAACCCTAGACCCTCCTAAACCCTCAACCCTGCCAGACCCTAAACCCTCCTAAACCCCAAACCCTCAACCCTGCTAAACCCTCATAAACCCTAAACCCTAAAACCCTAGCAGGGCTCCGGCTCTGTCCCCCAAAATCCATGGCTTGCTCGAGGAGCGCACAGTCACGGATGCAGGCACTGAAGCCTACCTCGCTCCGGAGGCTTGGGGCTTTAAGGGCATTAAGGGTTTTACGGGGTTTTCAGGGCTTTAAGAGTTTTACGGGTTTTAAGGGTTTCAAGGGCTTTAAGGGTTTTAAGGGTTTCAAGGGCTTTAAGGGTTTTAAGGGTTTAAGGGTTTTAAGGGCTTTAAGGGCTTTAAGGGTGTTAAGATGTTTAAAGGTTTTAAGGGCTTTAAGGGTTTTAAGGGTTTGGGGTTTTAGGCTTTTTTTAAGGGTTTTAGGCTTTCAGGGGTTTAGGGTTTTAGGCGTTCAGGGGTTTTAGGGTGATAGGGTCTTAGGGTTTTAGGTTTATTGTTTTGGGGTTTCAGGTTTTAGGGTTGAGGGGTTTAGGGTCTTGGGGTTTAAGGGTTTTAGGGGTTTAGTTTTATAGGGTTTGACACGGTTAGGTCCCAAGAACCTTTGCTGTTGCGAGGCACCCTTGTGCAAATTGTGGATAAGTGGGTGGGCAAAGCACAAGCCGGCTGAGCCCACAACTCTTGAGGTCATTCGTCTCCAGCATGGCATGGGGTCTCAGCCCCGGGCGAACCCGCAGCCATTGTTGAAGTGTGGAACCGCCAGCTCTGCAGAGTCGGCTTGAAGCCAGGGCCGGCCCAACAGGCGGCTGTCTTTACCGCGTTCCTACATGTACCGGCAGCTTTGGAGATTGAGCTCCTCAAGCGATCAGGGCAGTTCGGGGTGTATTTTGGGCCAAGAGAGAGGGAGACACGCAAGCCCTCTCTGCGCTTCAGTGTCGTTTTGGCTTCCACGGCTAACCTTTCAGGAAGCCTGTGTCCTCAAACAAAGCCATGGGGCCATCACAGGCATTGCTCGCATACGGGGGTCCGTTGTGCAAAAGTGCTGATGAACAGGCCTGCATGGATCCTTGAGGCCAGACGCCCGGTTCCTAATCCCCCCCCCCCAATGTTAAATACCCCCCCCCCGTGGGTGGCTTAAATAGGGTCTATTTGGAAGCTGAGACTCGGGTTTTTAGACTAACCAATGCGTCTCCACGAGAGTATTCTTGGAAGCTGAGAGTGGTGTTTTTGTGTGGTAGATACAAAGGAAAGGGCATAAGAAAGTAGCGAAAGGAGCTCCTCAATTCCCTTCCTTATCTCCTATGCTCTTTTCTGTATTCATTGCAACAGGAGAATACAGGAAAAGGGCCTCCATTCCCCTCTTGTTCTTCCTTTCTTGTGTTTTTGTCATTTAAAGGGGAACAGGAGAAGAGAAGGGAAAGAGAAGGAGAGAGGAGAGATAAAAGGAAGACAATTTTAATGGGAAGAGCCAAGAAAAGAATAGAAAAGAGAGATGAACAAAGAAGATGGAGAGACAAAACAAGGCGCAAAGAAAATGGCACTCTTCTTTATCTATCCTCTCTCCCTTCTCTCTCCCTTCCCTCTTTCTTTTCGAAACAGAAAAACGAAAAAGGAAGAACTTGAAAAGGAGAAGGGTAAGGAAAAGAGCAGAAGAGACAGGCCGAAAAGAGGGATATGATGAAGTATGGGCAAGGTCCACGCGCAAGGAGTCACTCTCTGCTTACCCTTCCACTGCTTTATCATACAAGTTCCTTTCTTGTGTTATATTAGTTAAAAGGTAACAGAAGGAGAGAAGGGCAAGAGAAGTGAGAGAGGAGAGACAACAAGGAGGCCATTTGAATTTTCTGGAGGGGCACTGAAAAGAAGAGAAGACACAATAAACAAGGAGACGGATAGCACTCTTCTTTATCTATCATCTGTCCCTTCCTTGTCTCTCGCTTTTCCCTCTATAATTAAAAAAATAGGTGCCCTCTCTCCTCTTCAGGAAGCCCCCTTGCCCTTATTTTGCTAGCTTTCTGAAACGACAAGGAAAACAACACATAGAAAGAGAGGAAAGGGAATGAAACAATAGGCAGTGGAGCTCTTCAGTGTCTTTACCTATCTCTTTTCTTCTTTTTCTTTTTAATTCAATAAGGAAAAGAAGCTTCCTTTGGTGTGATTTTGAGATTCAAAAGAGAACAAGAGAAGAGAAGGGAGAGAGAAAGGAGAGAGGAGAGATCAAAAGGAAACAATTTTCATGGGAAGAGCAATGAAAATCATGGAAGAGAAATGAAGACAGGAGAGGGAGGTGCAAAATCAGGCAAAGAGAAGATGGTGCTCGTTTTCTTCTTTCCTCTCTTTCTTATCTTTCCCTTTTAAATAAAAACAAAAGGAAGAACAATGAACATGTAAAGGAACCCATTTTCTTTTTCCGTTTGGGAACAAGGAAAAGAACAGAGGCGATAGGGCGAGAGGAGGGATTTGCTGCAGCGTGGGGAGGGTCTACGGACAAGGAGCCAACCCCGCTCACTTTCCCCATCCATTGGAAAAGAAAGGAACATGGCCTCCATTCCCCTCTTGTTCTTCCTTTCTTGCGTTTTTGTCATTTAAAGGGGAACAGGAGAAGAGAAGGGAGAGAGAAGGAGAGAGGAGAGACAAAAGGATTGCATTGTTAATGGGAAGAGCAAAGAAAAGAATAGAAGAGAGATGAATAGAGAAGAGGGAGAGACAAAACAAGGCGCAGAGAAGATGGCACTCACTCTTTATCTATCCTCTCTTCCTTATCTCTCCCTGCCATCTTTCTTTTCGAAATAAGAAAACAAAAAGGAAGAACTATGAGAAGGAGAAGGGTAAGGAAAGGAACAGAAGAGATAGGCCGAGAGGAGGGGTATGATGAAGTATGGACCGGTCCACGCGCCAGGAGTCACCCTCTGCTTACCCTTCCACTGCCTTATCATACAAGTTCCTGTCTTGTGGTTTATCAGTCAGAAGGAAACAGAAGGAGAGAAGGGAAAGGGAAGTGAGAGGAGATAACAAGGATGCCATTTTTCTGGAAGCACAACTGTACCGGAATGTGGCCACAACAAGCAGGCCAGGGAGGCTCAGGCGGGGCAAGTCTCTCCCTAATTAGAAAAAATCAACCTTGCTATTCACAGGTAGGCGCCCTTCTTCCTCTTCAGGAAATCGCCTTTCCCTTATTTTGTTATTTTGCTTTTTGAAGCGAATAAGAAAAACAACAAATAAGAAGAGAGGACAGGGAATGACTAGGTAAAGAGAGGAGCTTTTCAATTTCCTCCCTATCTCTTATGTTACTTTTCCTTCTTGGGCGGGTGTCCTTTTTCTTCCTTGAAGATGCAGAAAACTATCAAAAAGGACACCCGTTCCATCGCCCACAATTCCCTTCCTTATCTCCTATGCTCTTTTCCTTATTCATTGCAACAGGAGAATTCAGGAAAAGGGCCTCCATTCCTCTCTTGTTCTTCCTTTCTCGTGTTTTTGTCATTTAAAGGGGAACAGGAGAAGAGAAGGGAAAGAGAAGGAGAGAGGAGAGATAAAAGGAAGACAATTCTAATGGGAAGAGACAAGAAAAGAATAGAAAAGAGAGACGAACAAAGAAGATGGAGAGACAAAACAAGGCGCAAAGAAAATGGCACTCTTCTTTATCTATCCTCTCTCCCTTCTCTCTCCCTTCCCTCTTTCTTTTCGAAACAGAAAAACGAAAAAGGAAGAACTTGAAAAGGAGAAGGGTAAGGAAAAGAGCAGAAGAGACAGGCCGAAAAGAGGAATACGATGAACTGAAAAGAAGAGAAGACACAAGAAACAAGGAGACGGATAGCACTCTTCTTTATCTATCTTCTGTCCCTTCCTTGTCTCTCGCTTCTCCCTCTATAATTAAAAAATAGGTGCCCTCTCTCCTCTTCAGGAAGCCCCCTTGCCCTTATTTTGCTAGCTTTCTGAAACGACAAGGAAAACAACACATAGAAAGAGAGGAAAGGGAATGAAACAATAGGCAGTGGAGCTCTTCAGTGTCTTTACCTATCTCTTTTCTTCTTTTTCTGTTTCATTCAATAAGGAAAGGAAGCTTCCTTTGGTGTGATTTGAGATTTAAAAGAGAACAAGAGAAGAGAAGGGAGACCCGGGCTCGTAATTTAGTATTGAGGGGGAGGCCCGGCCTCGTGATTTAGTATCGGGGAATTTAAAAAATCAATTTCATTTCAATGTCCAGGGGCCCGATTTGGCCAAATTTTGCCGGGCAAAATTTGGCTAAATCGAGCCGCGCATTTCTCATCGCGTACGACGAGCAGCCCGATTTGGCCAAATTTTGCCCGCAGACTGCCCGGCAAAATTTGGCCAAATCGAGCCGCGATAGTTCAAATAATTTCGGGCCTCCAGAAAGGCGCGGCTCGATTTGGCCAAATTTTGCCGGGCAGCCTCCGGGCAAAATTTGGCCAAATCGGGCTGCCCTTCGTATGCGATGAGAAATGCGCGGCTCGATTTGGCCAAATCTTGCCCGGAGGCTGCCCGGCAAAATTTGGCCAAATCGAGCCGCGCCTTTCTGGAGGCCCGAAATTATTTAAACTATCGCGGCTCGATTTGGCCAAATTTTGCCGGGCAGCCTCCGGGCACTTTTGGCCCCCCCCCTTTTCGGATTTAAATTATTTAAATTATTTTATTTAAATTATTTAATTCCAGGGTGGAATTAAATAGTTTTAATAATTTAAAGCCCCCTTGCCCTTATTTTGCTAGCTTTCTGAAACGACAAGGACAACAACACATAGAAAGAGAGGAAAGGAATGAAACAATAGGCAGTGGAGCTCTTCAGTGTCTTTACCTATCTCTTTTCTTCTTTTTCTGTTTCATTCAATAAGGAAAAGAAGCTTCCTTTGGTGTGATTTGAGATTTAAAAGAGAACAAGAGAAGAGAAGGGAGGCCCGGGCTCGTGATTTAGTATCGGGGAATTTAAAAAATCAATTTCATTTCAATGTCCAGGGGCCCTGCCGGGCAAAATTTGGCCAAATCGAGCCGCGCATTTCTCATCGCGTACGACGAGCAGCCCGATTTGGCCAAATTTTGCCCGCAGACTGCCCGGCAAAATTTGGCCAAATCGAGCCGCGATAGTTTAAATAATTTCGGGCCTCCAGAAAGGCGCGGCTCGATTTGGCCAAATTTTGCCGGGCAGCCTCCGGGCAAAATTTGGCCAAATCGGGCTGCCCTTCGTATGCGATGAGAAATGCGCGGCTCGATTTGGCCAAATCTTGCCCGGAGGCTGCCCGGCAAAATTTGGCCAAATCGAGCCGCGCCTTTCTGGAGGCCCGAAATTATTTAAACTATCGCGGCTCGATTTGGCCAAATTTTGCCGGGCAGCCTCCGGGCACTTTTGGCCCCCCCCCTTTTCGGATTTACATTATTTAAATTATTTAAATTATTTAAATTATTTAAATTATTTAATTCCAGGGTGGAATTAAATAGTTTTAATAATTTAAAGCCCCCTTGCCCATATTTTGCTAGCTTTCTGAAACGACAAGGACAACAACACATAGAAAGAGAGGAAAGGGAATGAAACAATAGGCAGTGGAGCTCTTCAGTGTCTTTACCTATCTCTTTTCTTCTTTTTCTGTTTCATTCAATAAGGAAAAGAAGCTTCCTTTGGTGTGATTTGAGATTTAAAAGAGAACAAGAGAAGAGAAGGGAGGCCCGGGCTCGTGATTTAGTATCGGGGAATTTAAAAAATCAATTTCATTTCAATGTCCAGGGGCCCTGCCGGGCAAAATTTGGCCAAATCGAGCCGCGCATTTCTCATCGCGTACGACGAGCAGCCCGATTTGGCCAAATTTTGCCCGCAGGCTGCCCGGCAAAATTTGGCCAAATCGAGCCGCGATAGTTTAAATAATTTCGGGCCTCCAGAAAGGCGCGGCTCGATTTGGCCAAATTTTGCCGGGCAGCCTCCGGGCAAAATTTGGCCAAATCGGGCTGCCCTTCGTATGCGATGAAGAAATGCGCGGCTCGATTTGGCCAAATCTTGCCCGGAGGCCCGGCAAATTTTGACCGGCAAATGTTGTTCCTACCCGTTCCCCGTTTTGTGTGGTATTTGCATCACTTTTCCATGGTGCCAAGGGGATCCCGGCAAATTTTGACCCGCAAAGTTGTTCCTACCCTTTCCCGTTTTGTGTGGTATTTGCATCACTTTTCCAGGGTGCCAAGGGAATCCCGGCAAATTTTGACCCGCAAAGTTGTTCCTACCCTTTCCCGTTTTGTGTGGTATTTGCATCACTTTTCCAGGGTGCCAAGGGGATCCCGGCAAATTTTGACCGGCAAAGTTGTTCCTACCCTTTCCCGTTTTGTGTGGTATTTGCAGGACTTTTCCAGGGTGCCAAGGGAATCCCGGCAAATTTTGACCGGCAAAGTTGTTCCTACCCGTTCCCGTTTTGTGTGGTATTTGCATCACTTTTCAAGAGTGCCAAGGGGATCCCGGCAAACTTTGACCGGCAAAGTTGTTCCTACCCTTTCCCGTTTTGTGTGGTATTTGCATCACTTTTCCCGGGTGCCAAGGGGGTCCCGGCAAATTTTGACCCGCAAAGTTGTTCCTACCCGTTCCCGTTTTGTGTGGTGTTTGCATCACTTTTCCCGAGTGCCAAGGGGATCCCGGCAAATTTTGACCGGCAAAGTTGTTCCTACCCTTTCCCGTTTTGTGTGGTATTTGCAGGACTTTTCCAGGGTGCCAAGGGAATCCCGGCAAATTTTGACCGGCAAAGTTGTTCCTACCCGTTCCCGTTTTGTGTGGTATTTGCATCACTTTTCCAGGGTGTGAAGGGGATCCCGGCAAATTTTGACCGGCAAAGTTGTTCCTACCCTTTCCCGTTTTGTGTGGTATTTGCATCACTTTTCTAGGGTGCCAAGGGAATCCCGGCAAATTTTGACCGGCAAAGTTGTTCCTACCCGTTCCCGTTTTGTGTGGTATTTGCATCACTTTTCAAGGGTGCCAAGGGGATCCCGGCAAATTTTGACCGGCAAAGTTGTTCCTACCCTTTCCCGTTTTGTGTGGTATTTGCATCACTTTGCCCGGGTGCCAAGGGGGTCCCGGCAAATTTTGACCCGCAAAGTTGTTCCTACCCGTTCCCGTTTTGTGTGGTATTTGCATCACTTTTCCCGAGTGCCAAGGGAATCCCGGCAAATTTTGACCGGCAAAGTTGTTCCTACCCTTTCCCGTTTTGTGTGGTATTTGCAGGACTTTTCTAGGGTGCCAAGGGAATCCCGGCAAATTTTGACCGGCAAAGTTGTTCCTACCCTTTCCCGTTTTGTGTGGTATTTGCAGGACTTTTCTAGGGTGCGAAGGGAATCCCGGCAAATTTTGACCCGCAAAGTTGTTCCTACCCTTTCCCGTTTTGTGTGGTATTTGCATCACTTTTCCGGGGTGCCAAGGGAATCCCGGCAAATTTTGACCGGCAAATGTTGTTCTTACCCTTTCCCGTTTTGTGTGGTATTTGCAGGACTTTTCCAGGGTGCCAAGGGGATCCCGGCAAATTTTGACCGGCAAAGTTGTTCCTACCCTTTCCCGTTTTGTGTGGTATTTGCAGGACTTTTCCAGGGCGCCAAGGGGATCCCGGCAAATTTTGACCGACAAAGTTGTTCCTACCCTTTCCCGTTTTGTGTGGTATTTGCATCACTTTTCCAGGGTGCCAAGGGGATCCCGGCAAGTTTTGACCGGCAAAGTTGCTCCTGCCCCAGGCCCTCCTGGGACCCAAGAAGCAATGAAACATAAGAAACAGATGAAGGATGAAGCAGATGAAGCAGATCATGAAGATGATGAAGATGATGGAGATGATGAAGATGATGAAGATGATGAAGATGATGAAGATGATGAAAATGATGAAGATGATGAAGATGATGAAGATGATGATGATGATGAAGATGATGAAGATGATGATGAAGCTGATTGGGATCATTGATGTCAAGGATGCACATGAAACATATTGGAACAACCGTGGAGATGAGAGAGATGATGGGGATGATGAAAAAAATATGATGAAGATGATGAAGATGATGATGATAGATGATGAAGATGATGACGATAATGAAGATGATGATGATGATGCGGATGAGGATGAGGATGATGATGATGAAGCTGATTGAGGGGGCCCTCCCGCAGGAGGAATTAAATAATTTAAATATGAAGGCCCCGATTCAAATATGAATATTTAATTCGGGGCCTTCATATTTAAATTATTTAATTCCTCCTGCGGGAGGAAGCCCGGCCCCCCCCCTCCAGGATTTAAATTATTTAATTCCCGGGCCCGATTTACATAATTTAAATATGAAGCTCCCGAATTAAATATTCATATTTAAATCGTGGCCTTCATATTTAAATTATTTAAATCGGGCCCGGGAATTAAATAATTTAAATAATTTAAATAATTTAAATAATTTAAATAATTTAAAGCTCGATTTGGCCAAATTTTGCCGGGCAGCCTCCGGGCAAAATTTGGCCAAATCGGGCTGCCCTTCGTATGCGATGAGAAATGCGCGGCTACCCTTTCCCGTTTTGTGTGGTATTTGCAGGACTTTTCCAGGGTGCCAAGGGAATCCCGGCAAATTTTGACCGGCAAAGTTGTTCCTACCCTTTCCCGTTTTGTGTGGTATTTGCAGGACTTTTCCAGGGTGCCAAGGGAATCCCGGCAAGTTTTGACCGGCAAAGTTGTTCCTACCCGTTCCCGTTTTGTGTGGTATTTGCATCACTTTTCCAGGGTGCCAAGGGGATCCCGGCAAATTTTGACCGGCAAAGTTGTTCCTACCCTTTCCCGTTTTGTGTGGTATTTGCATCACTTTTCCCGGATGCCACGGGGGTCCCGGCAAATTTTGACCCGCAAAGTTGTTCCTACCCTTTCCCGTTTTGTGTGGCATTTGCATCACTTTTCCCGAGTGCCAAGGGGATCCCGGCAAATTTTGACCGGCAAAGTTGTTCCTACCCTTTCCCGTTTTGTGTGGTATTTGCATCACTTTTCTAGGGTGCCAAGGGAACCCCGGCAAATTTTGACCGGCAAAGTTGTTCCTACCCTTTTCCGTTTTGTGTGGTATTTGCAGGACTTTTCTAGGGTGCCAAGGGAATCCCGGCAAATTTTGACCCGCAAAGTTGTTCCTACCCGTTCCCGTTTTGTGTGGTATTTGCATCACTTTTCCGGGGTGCCAAGGGAATCCCGGCAGATTTTGACCGGCAAATGTTGTTCCTACCCTTTCCCGTTTTGTGTGGTATTTGCAGGACTTTTCCAGGGTGCCAAGGGGATCCCGGCAAATTTTGACCGGCAAAGTTGTTCCTACCCTTTCCCGTTTTGTGTGGTATTTGCAGGACTTTTCCAGGGTGCCAAGGGGATCCCGGCAAATTTTGACCGACAAAGTTGTTCCTACCCGTTCCCGTTTTGTGTGGTATTTGCATCACTTTTCAAGGGTGCCAAGGGGATCCCGGCAAGTTTTGACCGGCAAAGTTGCTCCTGCACCAGGCCCTCCTGGGCCCCAAGAAGCAATGAAACATAAGAAACAGATGAAGGATGAAGCAGATGAAGCAGATCATGAAGATGATGAAGATGATGGAGATGATGAAGATGATGAAGATGATGAAGATGATGAAGATGATGAAGATGATGAAGATGATGAAGATGATGAAGATGATGAAGATGATGAAGATGATGATGAAGCTGATTGGGATCATTGATGTCAAGGATGCACATGAAACATATTGAAACAACCGTGGAGATGAGAGAGATGATGGAGATGATGAAAAAAGATGATGAAGATGATGAAGATGATGATGATAGATGATGAAGATGATGACGATAATGAAGATGATGATGATGATGCGGATGAGGATGAGGATGATGATGATGAAGCTGATTGAGGGGGCCCTCCCGCAGGAGGAATTAAATAATTAAAATATGAAGGCCCCGATTTAAATATGAATATTTAATTCGGGGCCTTCATATTTAAATTATTTAATTCCTCCTGCGGGAGGAAGCCCGGCCCCCCCCCCTCCAGGATTTAAATTATTTAAATTATTTAAATTATTTAATTCCCGGGCCCGATTTACATAATTTAAATATGAAGCTCCCGAATTAAATATTCATATTTAAATCGTGGCCTTCATATTTAAATTATTTAAATCGGGCCCGGGAATTAAATAATTTAAAAACATTTAAAGAATTTTAATAATTTAAATAATTTAAATAATTTAAATCCTGGAGGGGTGGGGGGGCGGGCCTCCTCCCCCAGGAGGAATTAAATAATTTAAATATGAAGGCCTCGATTTAAATATGAATATTTAATTCGGGGCCTTCATATTGAAAATTTTTAATTCCTCCTGCAAAAGGAGGCCCGGCCCCCCCCCCCTCCCGGATTTAAATTATTTAAATTATTTAAATTATTTAAATTATTTATTCCC
>CAJNDS010002289.1:0-135000 GCA_905221605.1 Symbiodinium natans
CCCGTGTGTGAAAAAAACGCCGCAACTGGGCCCAAAAATGGCTCCTAAACTTGGGTTCCAATTTGAGGCTCCACCTGGGTGGCCTTGTATGTTCACACAGGAAATCCAAAATCTAGGGCCCGTTTTCGGTGCCCAGAATTGAGCTGCTTTTGGAACCCATTTGAGTTCAATAATAATTGAAATCAACTCACAGACAAACAAGATGTTTTCTATTCGATACTGTTTGCATCAACACTCAAGAAAACAAAAAACGCCGTCGATACGCGTGTTCTTGGCTTGCTAAACTTGTCTTGAGCTGGCATTCAAGACAAAGCACTCTTGCATTGTTCGCGTGCGATCTCTCTCGCACTGCGGAGGTCACTTCGGCTTCCCTACCTTTTGGAATTGATTTCCTTGCCCTCTTTTTGTGTCTCCAAATCCACACACCTTTCACCACCCGCACACTTCCACACTTGAACAGCCAACAGAACCCAGCCGACATACACGCAAACGCCACCGCCCACTAAAGCCACTTTGCACCACATAATGACACACACCACACTTCATGACACACACGACTCTCTGCCAAAAACGCCGAAACCACAACACACCACACCCATTCACAATGTAAAAACGAGGTAACACACACAGACACCACTGCAAGGTCACTGTTTTTTTTGTTTGGTGTCACTTCTGAGACTTCATGCCTTACCCTTTTACCCACACACTGACACTTTCCTTGCACACTAAAGCCAAAGACACCCGCAAACCAACCCACTTTGCAACCACCTTTGCTCACACACACACACATCCACAACACTCTTGCACATACACACTCAGAAAAACAGCCGAAACCACAAAATGCACATTCTGATGGAGATCTTAAGTTCCGATTGCAATTTTTTCAACTGTCTTTCTGGTCAATCGACAGCTTACCGGGCTGACAGCACTTACCAACACACTTGCTGAACGGTTCAGGGTTCTCGAAACTCTCTCTTTCTGAAGCTTGCAACTCAACCGAGAGATCATCCCAACAAAAAACCAAAGAAAACATTGAACAAAAAGCAAAGAAATTCTGTTCAGACGTGCTAAGGCAATCTGAACTGAAAAAAACAAAAAAGTCTTGCTGTGCATGAATCTGCTGCTGAATCTAAGAAAATTGTGTAAGTTTCACGACTCTGGCTTCTTTCCAGTGTTTTATCGATTTCGCCGAAGTTCAAAAAGAAAAACCAATCTTTTTGCAGTTCTTGCTAAATTGATCGACAAGGTAGGGAAGCTCCAGTGACCTCCACAGTTAGAGAAAGTTCCGGTTCCAAACAAGTTCACACTTTGCCGCCTTGCTGCCTGCTGTTCTAATTTTGGGGGAAGACTGACACAAGACTTAGACTGGAACCGACTGAGAGGCTTATTTGTTTTACTCGCAACGAGGAGCTGTGAAAGCCAGATCTGGCTTCCCGTGTGTGAAAAAAACGCCGCAACTGGGCCCAAAAATGGCTCCTAAACTTGGGTTCCAATTTGAGGCTCCAACCTGGGTGGCCTTGTATGTTCACACAGGAAACCCAAAATCTAGGGCCCGTTTTCGGTGCCCAGAATTGAGCTGCTTTTGGAACCCATTTGAGTTCAATAATAATTGAAATCAACTCACAGACAAACAAGATGTTTTCTATTCGATACTGTTTGCATCAACACTCAAGAAAACAAAAAACGCCGTCGATACGCGTGTTCTTGGCTTGCTAAACTTGTCTTGAGCTGGCATTCAAGACAAAGCACTCTTGCATTGTTCGCGTGCGATCTCTCTCGCACAGTTAGAGAAAGTTCCGGTTCCAAACAAGTTCACACTTTGCCGCCTTGCTGCCTGCTGTTCTAATTTTGGGGGAAGACTGACACAAGACTTAGACTGGAACCGACTGGGAGGCTTATTTGTTTTACTCGCCACGAAAAGCTGTGAAAGCCAGATCTGGCTTCCCGTGTGTGAAAAAAACGCCGCAACTGGGCCCAAAAATGGCTCCTAAACTTGGGTTCCAATTTGAGGCTCCAACCTGGGTGGCCTTGTATGTTCACACAGGAAACCCAAAATCTAGGGCCCGTTTTCGGTGCCCAGAATTGAGCTGCTTTTGGAACCCATTTGAGTTCAATAATAATTGAAATCAACTCACAGACAAACAAGATGTTTTCTATTCGATACTGTTTGCATCAACACTCAAGAAAACAAAAAACGCCGTCGATACGCGTGTTCTTGGCTTGCTAAACTTGTCTTGAGCTGGCATGCAAGACAAAGCACTCTTGCATTGTTCGCGTGCGATCTCTCTCGCACTGTTAGAGAAAGTTCCGGTTCCAAACAAGTTCACACTTTGCCGCCTTGCTGCCTGCTGTTCTAATTTTGGGGGAAGACTGACACAAGACTTAGACTGGAACCGACTGAGAGGCTTATTTGTTTTACTCGCAACGAGGAGCTGTGAAAGCAAGATCTGGCTTCCCGTGTGTGAAAAAAACGCCACAACTGGGCCCAAAAATGGCTCCTAAACTTGGGTTCCAATTTGAGGCTCCAACCTGGGTGGCCTTATATGTTCACACAGGAAATCCAAAATCTAGGGCCCGTTTTCGGTGCCCAGAATTGAGCTGCTTTTGGAACCCATTTGAGTTCAATAATAATTGAAATCAACTCACAGACAAACAAGATGTTTTCTATTCGATACTGTTTGCATCAACACTCAAGAAAACAAAAAACGCCGTCGATACGCGTGTTCTTGGCTTGCTAAACTTGTCTTGAGCTGGCATTCAAGACAAAGCACTCTTGCATTGTTCGCGCGCGATCTCTCTCGCACAGTTAGAGAAAGTTCCGGTTCCAAACAAGTTCACACTTTGCCGCCTTGCTGCCTGCTGTTCTAATTTTGGGGGAAGACTGACACAAGACTTAGACTGGAACCGACTGAGAGGCTGATTTGTTTGACTCGCAACGAGGAGCTGTGAAAGCCAGATCTGGCTTCCCGTGTGTGAAAAAAACGCCGCAACTGGGCCCAAAAATGGCTCCTAAACTTGGGTTCCAATTTGAGGCTCCAACCTGGGTGGCCTTGTATGTTCACACAGGAAATCCAAAATCTAGGGCCCGTTTTCGGTGCCCAGAATTGAGCTGCTTTTGGAACCCATTTGAGTTCAATAATAATTGAAATCAACTCACAGACAAACAAGATGTTTTCTATTCGATACTGTTTGCATCAACACTCGATACGCGTGTTCTTGGCTTGCTAAACTTGTCTTGAGCTGGCATTCAAGACAAAGCACTCTTGCATTGTTCGCGTGCGATCTCTCTCGCACTGCGGAGGTCACTTCGGCTTCCCTACTTTTGGAATTGATTTCCTTGCCCTCTTTTTGTGTCTCCAAATCCACACACCTTTCACCACCCGCACACTTCCACACTTGAACAGCCAACAGAACCCAGCCGACATACACGCAAACGCCACCGCCCACTAAAGCCACTTTGCACCACATAATGACACACACCACACTTCATGACACACACGACTCTCTGCCAAAAACGCCGAAACCACAACACACCACACCCATTCACAATGTAAAAACGAGGTAACACACACAGACACCACTGCAAGGTCACTGTTTTTTTTGTTTGGTGTCACTTCTGAGACTTCATGCCTTACCCTTTTCCCACACACTGACACTTTCCTTGCACACTAAAGCCAAAGACACCCGCAAACCAACCCACTTTGCAACCACCTTTGCTCACACACACACACACACACATCCACAACACTCTTGCACATACACACTCAGAAAAACAGCTGAAACCACAAAATTGTGATGGAGATCTGAAGTTCCGATTGCAATTTTTCAACTGTCTTTCTGGTCAATCAACAGCTTACCGCACTGACAGCACTTACTAACACACTTTTGCTGCGGTTCAGGGTTCTCGAAACTCTCTCTTTCTGAACTTGACTGAGAGATCATCCCAACAAAAAACCAAAGAAAAACATTGAACAAAAAAGAAATTCTGTTCAGACGCGCTAAGGCAATCTGAACTGAAAAAAAAAAGTCTTGCTGTGCATGAATCTGATGCTGAATCTAAGAAAATGTGCAAGTTTCACGACTCTGGCTTCCGTGTTTTATCAATTTCGCCAAAGTTCAAAAAGAAAAAACAATGTTTTTGCAGTTCTTGCTGACATTGGAAAAAAATACACTGACCTCTTCTCATCATGGCCAGAACGACTTGAGAGTGGCCCAGCCTCGATTTCCATGACCATAGACCTGCCTGTTACTGCACGTCAGGCACAATTCTTTCGCTGATTGCGTTACACCGTGCGATGGCCCAATCACGTCCGTTCTGAGTGTTAAAATGCTCTGGACGGCCCTTAAAGATCTTGCACGCGCAAAGCACCCACCAAGTAAAACTTGAAGCCCCCCTTCGACGAAGATCGAAGCCCTCTTCGGGCCTCCTTCAAGGGGACCCTTAAGGGGAACCCTTGAAGCCCCGTTAAAGCTCCCCTTAAAGCTCCCTTGAAGACCCCCTTCGCAAGAGGAGAGGGCCCATTCAGAGATGCCGCAAGTCTCAGATCCCGACTGTTCCAACAATTCTTTCCTAAACCCTAAAAAGGCTGCCGCTCCAGAGGTCGCGCCCGGCATTTTTTTGTTTTTTTGTATTTCGTCCTGAAACCCTACGAAGCAGGCCCAGTTATTAGGCCTCTTAAACTGCTTTCTGGAACCTTGCGAAAAAAGGCCCAGTTATTAGGCCTCTTAAACTGCTTCCTGAAACCTCTGCAAAGCAGGCCTAGTTATAAGACCTCTTAAACTGCTGCCTGTACGGGTTTCCGGAACGGAAGCAGTTTAAGAGGCCCAGAACCTGGGCCTTCTTCGCGCCGTTTACGCCCGCGTCTCAAACCCCCCCTGTCAAGCCCCCCTTGAAAACCTCCCTTTGCAGTTTTCTCTGATCCCCCTTGAAGCCCCCCCTTGCAGCCTCCCTAGCCTCCACGAGAAAACATGGGGTTTTCGGCTTAGCCTCTTGCCACACACACTTGAGATCCGTGCCACAACAAAAAACATATTCAAGCCAAAAACATGCTACTGTACCTGATTGCGTCGCAAAAAGTCTCCACTCCTCTGATTTTTTAACAATGAAAAACAAAAAACAAAACAAGATTTTTAGGGAGGTGGAATTTAAACTAACCCTTCTTTCTTCTTTCCTTAATTTTTCGAATAAAGCAGTTTAAGAGGCCTAATAACTGGGCTCTTTGCGAGGTTCCAGGAAGCAGTTTAAGAGGCCTAATAACTGGACCTGCTTCGCAGGGGTTTCAGAGAGCAGTTTAAGAGGCCTAATAACTGGGCCTTCTTCGCGACGTTTCGGCAGTTTGAGAGGCCCACTAACTGGGCCTTCTTCGCAAGGTTCCAGGGAATAGTTTAAGCGGTCTCATAACTGGGCTTGCTTCGCACGAGTGCAGAAAGCAGTTTACGAGGCCGAGCACCTGGGCCTTCTTCGCAACGTTTAAGCTCGCGTCAAACCTCCCCTTTAGGCCCTTGAAGCCTCCCTTGAAGCCCCCCTTGAAGCCTCCTTGAAGTTCCCTTCAAGCCCCCTTCAAGTCCCCTTCAAGCCTCCCTTCAAGCCCCCCTTTAAGCCTTCGACCCTTCGCTCCCACCCCCCTGTCCCTTCTCCCCCTTCACCCCCCCCCCTTCAAGCCCGCTTCAAGGGTCCGACTCTAGCTCCTCCTTCAAGCCCCCCTTCGTGCAAAGGGAGCGGACCCAGCCCCCGGCATCTGTCGAACCTGGGATGTCCGGCCAAAAACCTTCGTGGTCCATGCTGCACAAGCGTGCCTCACCCGAAAGGGCCTGTGCACCTTGAGCCTGGCATCTGCAGCACCCGCAGGCACGCTTGATCCAGCAGGGCCTGTGCACCTTGAGCCAGCGAGACCGACACCAAGCAAACGACCTTGTAACAGCACTCTGACATTCTGATGGCGCTGCTCTTGAAGTGTTTCGTCGGTTGAGTGACGCGTGTAACATGGATGAAACTACACGGAATTGGTAGCTGCTGGCTACCACCAATTGCGCGTAAATGCCAAATCTGGCGTCTGCTGGATCGCTTTGGTGATTTCCGATACAATGTGGTTTGCTTGCTAAGTCCTGGTACCAGTGAGCGCCTTCGATACGTGGCTTCAACATGCTGGCACTGTCAGTTGACTTCTTACAGTGTGGCTGCAATTCCTACATTTTTGCTTAAAGCTGACCACCATGGGCAGCCTAGGTACGACGCTCAAATACGTGGCATCGACATGTTGGCACTGCCAGCTATCTTACAGTGGGCCTCGCCGCCGGCTGATCACCATGGAGCAGCTTGGGCACCGCTTGACGCTACTCAAGTGCGCTGCAGGCTATCGTTGTAACTGCGGCGATTCGGCTGATTGCTTGGTTTGTCCTGCATGCTGGCTCAGAGTTGTGTGTGTGTAGTTATTGGAACTCCGTAGTTGTGCCTTGGAGCTCGACGTTTCACCTGTGTGCAAAGAGTTTTACTGACGAAGCCTCCGGCTTATGACTTTGGCTCAAGTCGTGAGAAAAAAGGGTTCAGCGCGCTGCTGCTGTGTTTTCACATGGTAGCGGAGCGTGTGTAGCACGCTCGTAGAAACTAGAAGCCATGGCTGACCCCGAGCTGTCGACCCTGGAGCTTCTGCTCCAGCGGGAGGACCCGCCACGGTCGTCGAACTTGACCCTCAACTCCAGCAGATGATGGTCCAGATGATTCAGCAAATGATGATGCAGAATCAGCAACAGACACTTCAAGTTTTGGTGGCAAAGATGGAGGCCGACGAGAGAAGAAGACGTGAGCAGGAAGCTTTTGTCTGCAGCTGTGAGCAACCCATTTGGGGGTGCTTCAAGTGCAGCAGCTGCTGGTCCTACGGCAAAGGCTTCTTCTCCTCCACCGGCGCCATCACAGAACCTGCATGTTGGAAGTAACCGTGCAGAGAAGTATCTGCCAGCATTGGAAAAGGGCGTGTGAGAGAGCTGGAGGAGTACCATCGGTGGTGCGAGGTGCTTGCTTCCTGGCTGGCGTTGATAGACGACAACTATGTCAATGAGTTGCGCCAGGCAATGACGCATGACCGTGAGATCAAGCAGTCTGACATGGCAGTTCCGGTAGCATCGCGTTCGGCAAGGTTGTTTTACTACCTGCAACAAAGTCTGCAGAAGTTCGAACGTGGGATGGAACTGGTGAGAAGCACGTCGATGCGTCAAGGACAAGCTGCTTGTGGTTATGAGGTGATGCGTCAAATGCACCAGACCTTCAGCATTGTCTCTCGCATGGAGGCCATTGCTGTGAGAGATGAAGCCCTTCGCCTAACTTCGAAGGCGAGTTCGTACAAGCGACCGCTTGACTGCGTCCGCTTCCTTGAGGACGAGCTTGGGAAGGTAGACCAGAAGCTGCATCGGTTCCCTGAACTGAGGCTTGGAGCATCTGATCGTTCAACCCTTCTTCTTCAATCTGTCAGCCCAGAGTGTAGGCATTACGTTGTCCTGCATGGAAAGTCTGGGAGCTGGGAGGAACTGGTTGAAAGCATCCGGTTCTACGAGGAGCAAACCCGATTGTGTGATGCTGGTTCGCTGAATGCAGTTGGGGAGCGCGGCCTCTGCTGGAACTGTGGCAAATCAGGCCATATGAGTTGGCAGTGCCCCGACAAGAGCTCTGGCAAAGGGAAGAAGAGGGATGAACCGAAAGGTGGCAAGGGTCCAAGAATCGAGAGAAGAGCCCTAAAGGGAAGGGCAAAGGCAAAGGGAAGACAGACAAAGGAAAGGGTGGAAAGCCCAAGGGGAAGCCAAAGAACAAAGGAAAGCCCAAGGGCCGAGCTGTGGAAGACGAGCAGTCTGATCAGGTGATGGCAATGCGGTCTCATCATCTGAGTGGCTTGGGTCCGGGGACAAGAACTAATGAGCCCAATGAAGCTGAGCCCCCTCGTCTCACCATGACGAACGGAGAGATCGAGAGACTGAACCAGTCCTCCTCTAGGAATAGCTCTTTCGCATGGCTCATTGATAGTGGAGCCACCTGCCACGTGTTGTCAGAGAGTGCGTTGGGTTTTTACGAAGTCGTCAAGGAGCATTCGGGACCTCTTCCTGTGCTCATGAGTGCTAGCGATACGCCCATGGAATGTGTCAAGTTGGTTGACATTCGGGTGAAGTTTGGGAAGTTGGGGCCCGTAGTGCTTCAACAGGTCTTGGTTTGCAAGATTGGTTTCAACGTAGTCAGTTCTTGGCAAGCATCCCTTTCGGGATGGAGTACCTGGCTCACCTCAGAGCCTGGAGCAAGCTGCTTGGTGAAGCAGACGGAACGAGGTTCCTCGATGTGGGTGCCTTTGGTTCGTGAAGCCAGGAGCTGGTGGGCGTTGGCTAAGGAGATTGGCCCTACCAAGGCAAAGCCGAAAGGAAGAAGAAGCAAAGGGGACTCACCCAAGCCGGGGTGGAGCCCGAACGACGACGCGATGGAAGTGGATAAGGTGCAGAAGAAGGCACCGCCCAACGTAGGAAGAGCATTGGAGGTGACACCTTTTAAGTTTTTGCTGCGAGCATTTTCAGTGAAGCAACATGTGGGGGAACACGAGCTGCATGAGCATGTTTTACAGGAGCGTTTGAGTGGATGTGAGCATGCTGCAGTTGCAAAAGTAGGAGTAGACCTGGAAACCCCACCCTCTGCATGTTGTGCTGAAGCTTTATGTTCCGCCGCAGCTGTTTTGCTTAAGTCTGCAAGCAACACGTCTTTGGAGAAGCAAACCAGTAGGGACACACGCTGTGGAGACAAGGGTTTTGAGTGCGTAGGGGTAGGGCCTGTGCCGCTCCAGCCTCAGAGTGTTTGCATTAGGAGTAGGAGTGTCTTGCGTGTAGGACGTAGGAGTGACTTGCACCCCAGCGCTTGTGTGCCTGAGTGTTTGTTGGGACAGAGTGAAGAGAGGAAGTGTGCCTTTCGGAGCTTGCGTTGGCCAGGAGTGTTTCTGAAAGCATTGCTGGTGTTGTGTGCTCTAGGAGTGTTTTGCTCAAAGCCTGGAGCCTTTGTAAGGGACCTTGTAAAGGATGGAGCTTCCGGAAGCCTCGCCTCCGCTCTGTCTTGTGAACTCCCAAAGTGGGAGTGTGGCCCAGGTGGAAGCCTTTTCGACGAGCATGATTGCTCGTCTTGCGCACCGTTTCGAGGAGGAAGGTCAGCTGTCTCTTTCGAGGCAGCTTCTCCAAAACATCGACCTTTTTACCTCGACCCCTGGCTCGGTCGAACGGCTGTTGGGGATTCCAGCCTGCCTTGGGGAGTTGGAGACACAGGAGTTGGTGATCAATACAAGCGGCATTCCGGTGAAGCAACCTATGCTCATTGCCGAGCTGCGAGCCATTGCTGCTCCGACGGTGGACCAGTCGGTTTTGACGGACACCCTCGTCGAGGAGCACGACCGTCGTGCAGAGTATGCAAGGTATGGCTATGTTTTGACCACCATGGGGGTGGTAGTTGCCGATGTGAGTGCTACCATCCGCCAACCGCACCTTCCATGCGAGCAAAGGGGGTACTGGCGCAACAATCAGGTTGGCATCCAGCTCACCTTGAAGAAATTCCTTCTGTACCTGGAGGCGATTCGAGAGTTGCGGTGCCATCCTGCTCAATACCAGTTGTTCGAGGCAGGGCTAGCAAGCATTCTGCCAAACGAGCTCAAGGTCGAGCGTGTGCCGGCTGCCGACTTGAGAGCGCTTTTGGCGGACGTGCTCGTCCAGAGCAACCGCCGGGTGACTTTGGCTGCTCAACCGCCAACTATAATACCGGATGTTGCACCATCCGCGTCGGGTGGCACGGCACCGCCTCTTCACAAAAGTGCCCCAGCTCCACCTCCTTCGGGGTGGGCTTTGCTCAACCAAGCGCGTGCAAAAGCCGAGGCAATGATTCGATTGCATGCCGACATGAAGAGAGCTGCAACAGCCGAGGTGGCTCCATCATCGTCGACGGGCCCCGCTTTTCCACCAGGGCCTCCGGCTTTCTTGCCGTTCAGCCCTCCTTCCCCGCTTACGCCGTCCGTCTTTTCCTATGCTCCATCTTCGGCACCAGGCACGCCTATGGAAGCAGGCATGCCTCTAACTCCGCCTCCTCTACCTCCTCCATCTTGGGCACCAGGCACGCCTATGGAAGCAAGCCTGCCTATACCTCCGCCTCCTCTACCTCCTCCATCGACACCGCACCCAGATACATTGAGGGAGCTTGCGGGCGAGGTTCCAATGGAGGTCGAGACGCCGATGACGCCCGTGGAGGCATTCGGTGCCCCTGGGACCCCTATGGACGTGAGTTCCGAGGTCCCAATGGAGCCAATGGTCGGTGGCATTGGAAGTCCGGGGAGCGCTTCTCCTTTGACCCCGCCGGCAGAGACGAGTATGGTGGTTCCAAACCCACCTATGGACAATTCGGATGTGGGAGACTCTGGCTCCGAGATGGATTGATATGCTTGGGTATGGGCCCTGAGGGCCTAAAAGCCGGGCATGAGTTGCTCCGATCTTCGCCGCAATGCACAAAATTGGTAGGAGTAGGTCTGAAAGCCCTGCTGTTTGCAGTAGGAGACTGGCTGTGTGCATTAGGAGGTAGGGTAGGAGCGTTTGAGTGCTTGGTAGGTGACTGTGAGTGCAGCCTGCCTGCCGCGAATGGGTCTGCACACTGTCCCTCTGTGCCCAGGTCTTCATGGAAAGGAAGCAGTGCCTTGGCTTTAGGGTTGGTTCTGGGTTTGGTTTTCAGAGGTTGGCTGCGTAGGTGCGTGAAGCTTTTGAGTGTGCGCCGTAGGAGTAGGCTGAAGTTTGTGCGTGTAACTCTGGTAGGACGGGTGCCACGTAGGTCTTGGAGTGTTGTGCGCCGCCTGTTGTTTTTGCGTGGCGTGCTTGCTTGTGAGTTGAAAGCTGAGCCTACGGGCGAGGAAGCAAAAGAGCCAATGATGAAACGTTGGCGTGCCTTGAAGAAGTGGGCCTTGTGTGGGCTTGGGTCCCTGCGGGGGTCCGAGCAAAAGAAGGCCGTGGCACGTTCTGAGGCCCTGCGTATGCTTGCTGGTTTGCCGACCCCGGTTGTTGTGAATTCGGAGTCGGAGGAAGAGTTGATTCCTGATCCGTTGGAAGCTGAACTTGCGAAACCCAGCGGAAGTGAACCCCCTAGGCCCTCCGATGTTCGAAAGAAACCCCGTGTGGAGAATGTTCCCTCAGGTGAACCGGGTGCCCTGAGTTCCCCGGAGGTGGTGAGCGATGCTCTGGATCCTGAGGTTCCGGTCTATTTGACCTCGGAGCGGCTGAAGGCGCACCGAAATAAGGGCCACCAACCTTATCTTAGTTGCTGTGACACATGTCAAAGCGCTAGAGGGAGAGTGCCGGCTCGTAGGAAGCACATGAAACACCACCACGGACCCGGAGAGTTGCAAGTCGACTTTGGATTTTTCGGAAAGAATGTTCGTTTCCTTCTCATGGTTCATGTGGTGTCGGGGTACATACATACCGTGGTCTTAGGACCTGAGGATGAAGTGCCCGCTGTATCGGTTTGCAAAGCCTTTACGGAAATGGGATTGAGTGGATTGGACATTGTTGTCCACGGGGACCAAGAAAATCTCCTCGAGAGTGTTTTCCGCAATGCAGCGAAACACCGGACATTCGGGGGGAGGTCAATGCACTGGGTCCCGTTCGCGATAAACAGACCTCAAGCGAAGGGCATCGTTGAACGCCATGTTTGCCTTGTGAAAGAAGCGTTCTGGTCTGTTTGGCTGGGCTTAGAAGAGCGTGTAGGTGAAAAGTTGCCTCTAGGGAGCCATCTGTTTGTTGAGGCCATGAGGTACTCTGTGAGGATGCATAACTTGTTTCATGTGTCCAAGGAACACAGCACGCCGTTGGAGAGACTGCGTGGGTCGACAGTTCAGCCAGTGAAGAGCTGTGAGTTTGGGGTTGTGGGCTTTGGGAAGCCTCAGAAGGACTACCCAGAGCACCGCGGAAAGCGCTTGGTGAGGGCACTCTATGTAGGACCTCACGGTGCTAATGGATCCGGGATTCGGGTCTTTGTTCCAATAGGTATTGGAAAGCCCCCTCGTTTGGAAATCTTCAGCTCTTTTCGTGCCAAAGATCCAGTGGAGTTTGACAAAGCTGCTTTGCGTGACCTTCGAGGTAATAAGGAAGACCCTGAAAGACCCATCAAGTTCGATGTTCCAATCGATGGTCCGAGTCCGCCGCTTGATTCCCCAAATATCCCTGAAGGAAGTCTTGAGTTTCCTGTTGAACGCACCGAACCACCTGCTCTTGAGGGCCCTGAAGCAATGGAAGAAGAAGGAGAGTTGGATGGGTATTCTCCGGATTTTTCGGACGTGCCTGAAGAGACAGGCATGGAGGTTGAGCCTCCCGGAGGCGTAGGTCTTGAGGACCTCGACGCCCCTATGGATCCAGGAGAAGACGATGCCATGGAAGAGGGCCTGACGTGGCTCTATGAGCATGACCTTAGGCAACTCTTTGATGGGCCTGACTTGAGAGTTACAACAAAAATCCGTAAGGGAGATGATGTCAAAGAGTGGTTCCGTATGAAGTTTGGTGGAAAGAAGATTTGGGTCCATGTCCCGGACAATGCGGTTTGCGAAGTTTCTGGCAAGGTTTTGCCTCGTAAGCATCTTGAAGAAGGTATGAGACTCGAGCTCTCAGAACTTGATGCTTTTGGTGTAGCTACGATTATAGGAGAAGCTGAGGCCCGTAAACGAGCTACACGGAGAATCCATACGACTAGGTGGGTTCTGACTTCGAAACCGTCGGCCACGAACCCTGAACGAGTTCGTGCTCGTCTTGTTGTGAGAGACTATGCATTTGGATCCAATCCTCTAGCTGATGGGATATATTCCCCCACCACGTCTTTGGAAGCCTTGAGGGGTGTCCTTGCTATTCATGCTGTCAGAGGTGGCACCTTGTTGTCAGCAGATGTGAGCGTTGCCTTCATGCAAGCGCCTGTGCAGGGAGTAGAGTGTATCCGGTTTCCGAATGGGATGTATGATGAGGAGAACAAGCCGCTGTTTGCGCAGCTACACAAAGCCATGAATGGCTTGAGAGTAGGACCACTGAGCTGGTACCTAGAGTTTACAAGCACGCTGCGTAAGCAGTTTGGGTTTGGTGAGACTGCCGACCCTACTGTGCATCACCGGCTTGAGAAGGATGGTGCGCTGACCTTGGTGTTAGTGTATGTTGACGATCTCATCATCTTTTCCCAGAATCCGCCAGTTGCCAAGGATCTGTACGCTAAGCTAGCGAAGATCTATAAAATGAAGCAGACAGGGCTTCTAGAACCTGGTAAGACCGGGCAGCTCGAGTTCTTGGGTCGAGTGATCGCCCGAACCACTGAGCACGGGCCTGTGTTCTTTGGCCTGAAGCCGGGGTACTTGAAGTCGCTTGGAGAAGAGTTTGGCATTAGCGGAAAAGGTGTGAAACCAGTGCTGGGAAACCTCGAGAGGGAGTACCGGAAGAAGGAGGCTGGAACACCTATCAGCACTGAGGCGTATGAACGCTATAGACGTGTGCTTGGTAAGTTGATGTGGGCAAGCCTGACGTTGCCGCATTTGTCCTACCCGGTAGGATTTCTGGGCCGGTATCAGAGTGACCCAGATAGCCAGGCAGAAGCTTGCTTGAGACGCGTGGTTCGCTGGGTGATGGCTTTGCCTGAGTACCTTCAGCGATTTTCGGCAGAAGCGTTGGAGTATCCTTGCTGCGCTTCGGAAACCAGGCTCTCTGGCTTTGTGGATGCGTCATGGAACATTTGCTCTGTGTCTGGTGCTATCGTGAAGTGGCATGGCATCATGATCAAAACTTTCTCGCGGAAACAGTCGGTGACCGCGTTGAGTTCGGCGGAGGCCGAATTGGCAGCCCTGACTGAGGCAGCCAAAGAGTCGGTGTACTTGTCTTTGCTCATGGAAACGCTCCTGTATGGAATGCCCAAAGGAGAGACCGGTGAGTTTCCGATTCACCTGGCTTCGGATTCGGAAGCCGCTTTGTCGATTAGCAAAATGACGGGGTTGTTACGCCGTGTTCGGCACCTGGAGCTTCGTCATCGCTATCTTCAAGAGCTAGTCCACCTGGAAAGGCTGATTCTAAGCTTCATCAGTGGAGAACGGAATCCAGCCGATGGACTGACGAAATCTCCTGAGGAGTTGTTGCTTGAGCATTTGCTGGTTGCGTGTGGACTGGAAAGAGTGTGTGAAGAAGACCTTCAGGGTCTTGTAGTTCCTGAACACCTTCGTGAACGAATGGAAGAACTTGAAGAAGTATGTGAAAAGCTTGAGAAAATCCCGACAAACCTGGCGAAGTACGAGCCAGTGGCAAGAGACCTTGCGTTGGGATCTGTTCCTCTGCTTGTGATCGAGGTGTTTTGTTCAACGGACAGTGCGTTGTGCCGAGCGTGTGCTCGTGACCGAGTAGCATATATAGGCATAACTGAGAAAGAAGACTTCTTAAGCAAGAGTACTCAAATGTTTCTAGGAGAGGTCTTGCTGTGTCTGTTGAGTAGGAAACCGCCCCAGATCTATGTCCACATAGCTTCCCCGTGTACCGCTGGATGTAGCTACCGCTTTAAGAACTGGCATCGCCCGAAGTTTCGACATCGGTGGCGAGAGCAGGTCAAGAAGCATGTTGCATCTTGGAAAGCTTTAGGACGACTTCTGGAGGACCGCTGCAAAGAGATCCTGGTTACCCAGGAATGGCCAAAGAACTGTGGTCTTTGGAAGGAGGAAAGTTATCTGAAAGAAAAGAAGCGCCTTGGTCTGAACTTTGGAAGGGTTGTGGACCGTTGTGCCTTCGACGGGGTCTTTAAGCGGTGGTTCTTTGCTACAAACCGAGAGGAGTGGAGTGAAATCTTCTCTGGAAAGCCCTGTGACAAAAGTCATCAGCATGTTTCACTTGCTAGTGTCGAAGAAACAGGTATCTATCCGACTAAACTGGGTAGAGCTCTTTTGCGTGCTGCGAAAGTCACGTTAGGTCTTGTAGGAACACCTTCTTAGGTCGGCAGTAGGAGTGCTCGCTTTCGGACTTTGCCTGGGATGAGATGTTTAAGCACTGGAAACACCGAGCTGTGAAGAAGTGCGTGGCTCTGAGGCATCACAGTCCAAGCGGGGGTGTGAAAGTTCCTGTCTAAGGACATGTTAACTTTGTTGTCCTGCATGCTGGCTCAGAGTTGTGTGTGTGTAGTTATAGGAACTCCGTAGTTGTGCCTTGGAGGCTCGACGGGAGTGCTGCTTTTAAGTGGGAAAGCCTTTTGAAGTGCTTGAGTTGTAGGGATGTGTGTCTGGAAGCTGTAGAAGTGACTGTGCGCGTTTTTGCTTGCTTTGGGTGTAGTTGGGTAGGTCCCGAGAACTCCCACTGACGTTTGAGTTTGTTTTGTGGCTGTGGAGAACACGTGGCAGAGCAGAGTTTTCACCTGTGTGTAAAGAGTTTCACTGACGAAGCCTCCGGCTTATGACTTTGGCTCAAGTCGTGAGAAAAAGAGGGTTCAGCGCGCTGCTGCTGTGTTTTCACATGGTTGCTCTTGAGGTCGCTCTTGGCATGTGGATGTTGATCAAGAAGTCCCACTGGCTAACCATCATGGAGCATCGCGGGTGCATCCTTCCGTCTGGAAGGGTGTGCTCCCGCCAAATTGTCCTCTCTTGTAACCCTTTTATGATTGATGGACGCTGAAATTTGCTCAGCCAGCACTTTCGCTCTTGCCATGACATATACGACTGCAGCTCGCCAAGAGCATTACCGACCGACTCTGCGCAAACAACTTTGAGATGGTGATCTTGACCTCCTGGCATACTTCGCATTTTACGACCTCTCTACGAGCTTGGTGCTGCCAGGATCCGCCCTTGAACTACAATGACAAGTTTGAGTTCTGACCGTGGGGAGTTTCTCAGCTTTTTGCTCTTTATTCTTAGTTTCCTTGTCTGCTTTGCTTGGTTGCTGGATGGTGTGTTGTTGTTGCTTCGGTTGGTGGTGTTGTTCATCCTTCTTTGTTCTTTCTGCTTCTCACGGCGATCCGTTTCACACCTGCAAGACCCACAAGAAGCAACTTACTCGCAAGAGCCTGACTTGCGTCCTCGCGTTCTCATGTTCCGCCAGGCTTGGCGCAACCAGCTGACCTTTGGGGGATCTGACCCCAGTTGTTGTTCCAATGGCTCTGTAAGCTCAGTTCGATCACTTAACAAGAGCACTAAGTCAAGCATGAAGCCAGGCACCCAGGCTGCCAGGCGAACTTTTTTAATAAGTGCGTTATCTAGCGGAACCCTCAGCGCCGCTGGGGCACGCTCTTTCGGGATCCCATAGAGGGCTCATGGCCCCCAGGAAGGACGTCAAGCATTTCCACGCATGGCTGCGGGTCAGCGCTTAGAAGCGACTTAAGGCCACATGGAGGTGCTGCGGCTGCATATCCTTCCGAGCGGAAGCTTAAGCCTTCGCTGGGTTGCCAATTGGTAGAAGACTTCCAACAGGGTCATACTAAAGCCTGGCGCTTTCAGGGTGACTAAGACAGCGGTGCCTTTATACGGCACTTTGCCATCCACCCGGAACCCTGGCTTGAGTTGCACGAGCAAGGGAGCACCCTTCTCACCTTTGGCTCCAGGTGCATGAGACATGCTGAGTAGGCACCATCCTCAAGCGTTTGTGTTGTGATTCATGGTAGATTTACGCGTGTTGGTGTGATTGCCAAACCTTGGCATACATGCAATCTGGGAACGCCGACCAACTTTAACAAGAGGTCGAAGGATGTTTGATGGCCCGTCGACACGTCAAAACCATGCGAAAAGCATTGCGTTACAAACGCGCCGTGGAAACCAGTTGCTCAATGATGTACAAGGACAACGACACGACACAACTTGGGAGCATCTGGCACACGGGGACGTCCGTTGCTTACACATACCTACTACCATTACTATTCTTATTATTCTTATTATTCTTATTATTCTTATTATTCTTATTATTCTTATTATTCTTATTATTCTTATTATTCTTATTATTCTGATTGTTCATATTATTCTTATTATTCTTATTATTCTTATTATTCTTGTTATTCTTATTATTCTTATTATTCTTATTATTCTGATGATTCTTGTTATTCTTGTTATTCTTCTTATTCTTCTTATTCTTACTGTTGTTATTATTCTTATTATTGTTGTTCTGATTATGATTAATTACTATTCTTATTATTATGATTACCACTATCATTATGACACTTTTGCACATGCTCTTCGTTGTTTCATTGTGTGGTCACGCAGCTCCTTGCCATGGCCCGTCTTCGAGCCTCCCATGTTGCGCAATGGCTGCTCGCGTGCCTTGGTCTTGATTTGGGGTTTAGGGTTTAGGGTTTGGGGTGTAAAAGAACTGGCTTTGCACAGTGCTAAGGCTGTTGGGAATGCATGGTCGACAGGCCCCGCCCAGTATTGAACCTCATACGCCGTATTCTCCAAAAAAACCCAAACCCCCAAACCCCCAAACCCCTAAACCCTCTTTATAAAAACCGTTTGCGACGCATGCGGCTAAACCCTAAACCCCGAGCCCTAAGTCCTTCATGCCGCCCAGGTCTTGACTACATTTTCCCTGACCCAGTGTGACTTCGACTACGCTCCAGACCTTCCATTTGCACCTTGGCTCCCTTTCGTTTAGGGTTTTAGGGTTTAGGGTTTAGGGTTTAGGGTTCATTCTATTTAGGTGCCATCCTCGATGATCACAGCGTGAAGTGCTGCCGAGACTGCACTGCTTCAAGGGTTTTCCAGGGGTTCCAGAACACCGACCCGTGGAGCCCCCCAAATGATCCTTAATGAGCCTTCGTGATCCTTCATGACGATGATCCTCATGATGAGAGCCCCCATTGCCCCCCGCTATCTCTTGGTTTTTTTTGGGGGGGGGTCCCCTAATAGGATTTCCTAAAAAGTATGCGGGTTTTAGGACGTGGGGGGGGGGGGTTAGAAATAGGAAGACCACTATAGCCCATGTCCCTAGAATTTCCTATTTTACTTCAAGCTCCACATGTTGATTGTAGGGGGGGGAGAGAAGTCAGGAAATAGGCCGTGTGCAGCATGTTTCGGGTATACCTCTCTCCTTCTTCAGCTTCTACCGGGCTTCTCTCTTCCGGATTTTTTTTCGAAGAGCCCAGAAGCTGTGAGTCATGCATGTGTTGTCTGTCGGGCTGTAGTGCGGAAGCGCAACATGACTTCAGCATACTCCTGACAACAGAAATGCCAGCCATAGCCAGCCCCTGGCGAAGCGAGTTGACCACTGCACTGCACGTTCTTTCAGCAGCAAAGATCGTTTCATATTTTTCAAAGAGAAGGAGAATTCTCGAAAATAGGCCGTGGAGAGTCCCCAAAACAGGCGGGGGCCTAAGTCCAGAATCTTATTGAAAGGGGGGGGGGGGATGTTCAAGCATATACTGTGATGTGATGGAAACAGCTAGCACAAAAGTCCTCGGCAAGCTTTCGAAGAACCTTCCACGGAAGCAGTACACCAGAGTCCAGAATGAGGCGGCCCACCTGCCGGAACGTGCCAGAACATGCAAATAGGACGGAAGAGGGGGGGGGCAGGCATTGGAAACACTGCACTGGTGCACACTTCCATGACCTACCCCCCCCAGCTTCTTCCTATTTCAGGGCTCCCGCGAGACCCGTAAAATCTTCTGGGAAAGCATGGGGAGAGGCTGCTAATGGCTGCTAGACGCCCACAGAAGCACCGGTTTTAGGATGGAAGAGGGGGGGGCATTGGAAACACTGTACTGGTGCACACTTTCATGACCTACCCCCCCCAGCTTCTTCCTATTTCAGGGCTCGCGGGAAACCCCTAGAATCTTCTGGGAAAGCTTGGGGAGAGGCTGCTAGAAAACCCTACAGGACCCGAGGACCCCCTCATACCCCCTCCGAAACAGCCACAGAAGCATCGGTATTAGGATGGAAGAGGGGGGAGCAGGCATTGGAAACACTGTACTGGTGCACACTTCCATGACCTACCCCCCCCAGCTTCTTCCTATTTCAGTGCTCGCGGGAGACCCAAAATGTTCTGGGAAAGCATGAGGAGAGGCAGCTAGAAAACCCTACAGGACCCGAGGACCCCCTCCGAGACAGCTACAGAAGCACCGGTTTTAGGATGGAAGAGGGGGGGGCAGGCATTGGAAACACTGTACTGGTGCACACTTTCATGACCTACCCCCCCCAGCTTCTTCCTATTTCAGGGCTCGCGGGAAACCCCTGAAATCTTCTGGGAAAGCTTGGGGAGAGGCTGCTAGAAAACCCTACAGGACCCGGTTATCACGGGTTTTAGGATGCGATAAGGGGGGGGGGGAAAGCTTCGGTCAAGGCTGCTGGAGGCGATCTCGCCCGCGTCAGCCGCAGGCATTCCGAATCTATTGAAAATGACGACCCTCCAAACCCCAAACATCCCCAACTCATCCAACCCCACAACTGTATACACCCTCGCACCAGGAGGCATCCCAGGGTGACCGAGCCTCGCTATCAGCGGTCTCATCGGCATCCGTCTCCCGCTCCTGTTCATACGATTGCCGGTTTGGGGTCAACCCTGAATACGAATCACAACGCATCACCGCCCAGCTCGTCTCCCAACAACACACGTCCAACGGCAAGCGCTGAATCCAGCCCCGCGATCTGAAAGCCTAAGTACTGGGATGTGCAGGGGCAGGGCGTCGCGTATCACTGTATTGGGACGTGGGGGGGGCCCCCCCACGTCCAGACCGGCAAGGTGTATTAGGATATTTTCCTATTACCACCCCCCCCCACGCCCCCCCCCAGATAACCTGGGGCAATGAGCCCCCCCAAATGATCCTTAATGACGATGATGGTCATCATGATCTGCGCTCTGCCACTTCGGGTCCTGCCGCTGTTTTTGCCCCCAGGTTGGGGCCACGGTTCTCATGGCCAGTTCGGCAACCGGGGCACGGCTTCCTTCCTTGGGGGACGATCCGCGCGAGCAGCTTGGCCAGGGATTCGATTTGAGGGCTAAAAGTTGAAGAAGGTTTGTTAGGCTTATAGGGGCTTCCTAGGGGTTATATGGGGTCATATGGGGTTACTTGGGTCTATGAGGTTCTAGGAGGGTAAAAGAGGTTGGATGGGGGTGCCGAACAGCCCTAAACCCTAAACCCTAAGCCCTCCCTAAACACTTGACCCTAACCCCCTTCGAGGATGGGTGAGCACCTGCCCGTGAGCCTCTTCTTCAGCGAGGGCTCCGACTCTGCGACGCCTGAGGCGGACCAGGGTGTGTCCGTAGTTGAGCGGTTCCGGGGCGGCTTAGGCCTTCGTCTTCCCACACACGGCCGATGCGTTCAAGGTTTCTTCGGGGCGTTTAGCGAAGATGATCCCAACCCTAAGCTCCCTAGAGGTAGGGACGCCAAGAAGCCCCAAAATCCTCAAAGCAGCCCCGCAGTTCTCGGGCTTAGGGTTTAGGGGTTTCGGGGTTTAGGGTTTAGGTCATCAAGCTCCGTTGCGCATGGCCTCAGCACCACATCACTCCCGCCGCCACCCCCTTGCTGGACCCGTTATCCTGCACCCTGAACCAAAGCTTCGCGGACAACTTCCTTCCACGTCGAGTACAGGGCTCCGGGTTTCGTGTGCATAGAGCTTCGGGTTAAGACGTGCCCCCCCCCCACTTGGACATCATACTTATAACCCTACTTCTAACTACCCATGAACTTCCAAGCACACGTGAGAACATAGCTACAGTGGTGTTACGGGAACCAGGACACTATGAAGATGTTTTTTTCTGATTCCCCTTGTCCGTCTCGAAGAGGCCCTTTAGGGTTTCGGGGTGTGGGGGTTGAGGGTTGGAGTGCATTATTTCGGATTTAGGGTTTAGGGTTCAGGGTTTAGGGTAGGTCATCGAGCTCAAAGATGGGTTCTAGGGGCGGTAGGAAACCAAACGCCCTGAATACCCCCCAGCCCGAAACCCTAAACCCTGAACTCTAAACCCAAACCTTAAACCGTAAACCCTGGCCATCCCTGACTTAGGCTCCCCTTACAAAGCAACCAACCCAAACAAAGGGTTTAGGGTTTAGGGTTTAGGGGGTTTAGGGTATTGTGCTCTTTTTTTATTATGGTGGCTACCAAGACCCTAATCCTCAAATCCCTCCAGCAGGTGACAGCAGGCGATGTCTTTGCTACCCTGGATGCCGACGGCACTAGGATGTTTGCGATCGAGGACTTCAGGCGGGGTTTAGGGTTTTTTAAAACCCTGAACCCTAAACCCCGAACCCCAAACCCTGAACCCTAAACCCTAAATTTGAGGGGTTTAGAATTTCGGGTTTCTAGGTGGTTCCTGGGATCCTGGTGAGGGCTTAGTTAGAGATCAGGATCGGATGGCTTCTGCGTCACGAAGACCAACGCCTTATCCGCCTTATCCATTAGGGCACACACCTAAACCCTAAACCCTATGGGGCAGCAGCTTCTGCCCGATGTTCGCGAGCTTGGAATTCGCAAGTGAAGCAACGGCTTCTGGCCTCACCAGGAGAGGTCTACAATCCTGAAACCTCAAACGCTAAACCGTCAACCCTAAATCCTAAGCCCTGAGCCCTAGAATCCCACAACCCTTCCCCTCAACCCCTCTCAGCCCTAAATCCTACGGTTTAGGGTTTGATTAGGCTCTAGGGTTTAGGGTTTAAGGCCTGTTTTGGGTTTGAGGGTTTAGAACCCCTCAGCCTAAACCTCCTAACCCTGAAAAGACCCTTGCTCCGCAGCCCCTAAACACCTTTTGGTGAGGTCACCGTCGTCGAAACTCTAAGTGGGGAGGATTCTGAAAGCTCATCCGTGCGTGAGCATGCTGGAGACCGTGGCTGGAAAGAAAGCCCTTGGATCCGGTGAGCGAATCGGCAATCGTTCAGCATTCCGCCTGCCCAGCTGCCAGTCAAAGTCGGTGGTGCACCGTTGTCAATGTGATTTGGTGTTGAGGCCTGTGAATCCCTAAACCCTAAACCCTGAACCCTAAACCCTGAACCCTAAACCCTAACCTTAAATCTTAAACCCTAAATCTTAAACCCTAAACCAGGCGTGTAGCTCAGGTGGCCAAAGCTGAGCGATCAGAGAGATAATAGCTACTCCCTCAGGCACAGCTATGCTAGCCAGGCCAAATGCGCCAGGCTTCTCAAAGGCCCCCAGCGGCCCTCAACCCCGCCTCCTCCCCCCTAAACCCCGAAAACCACGAAACCCCACGCCAAACCCTAAGCCCTAACATCCTAAACCCAAAGCACCTATGTAAACCCCCACCTCAAGCCAGGAAGCTGTGTGCCGCCCTGGACTTCAATATGGACCCCAAGGAAATCGACGAGATGCTTCTGAGCTGCAAGGGCATTATGGGTGTTAAGGTTTAGGGTTTCAGGGCTTCTTGGGCTGACAGGATTCATAGGGTGTCAGGCTTGCAGAGCTTATGGTTCTCGTACGGGTTTAGGATTCAGCAAGATGTCGCAGGCCGCCTCGAACGCGTCCTGACAGGGTTTAGGGTTGACGGCTTGGGGAACCGAAGCCCTGAACACCAAGCCCTCGCCCGAAAATCCGACAAGCCGTATGACACGAAACCCGAAACCCTGACATAGGGTTCACAACGCCAGCTTTTCAGGGACTCGTGGGATGAGGGGAATGAAGAGGTGTAAACACGGCATGACCGGCATAGTGGCATAGTGTGATGCCTCACGAAGTTGCAAGTAGCTCGTATCGAAGTGTGGCCAGGCAGAGGCCTGCCTCCTCCCGCTTTCCACCCCTCCCCCCCGCCTCCCTCCCTCCCCCTCTGCCCGTCCCTCGCGCACTCTCAGACGCGTATTCCAGACTGTAGACTGTGACGAGACCCCTTTGAGAAGTATTCCATGAGTAGGTGGTTTGATGCAGGAAATTTGGAACATGAACACAGTACCTTCAAAGCACAACCCACACAAGCTCGGGCATTGCCTGACTCACCAAGCCAGAGCCATCAGCATCGGCATAGGCAAACCTTCGAATGTACGAGTTTAGGCTTTAGGGCAGTTTGGGGCTATACGAATTAGGGTTTAGGAATTTTTGGGCTTGGTCTACAAGGGCTTAGGTTGAGGCTTAAGGGGTTAAAGGGCTAGAGAAGGAAGTTGCCGCCCAGATGCAAAGCGCTGTACGACTCTGCAATGACACAGCTGGCACTCAATCTTATAAGCCCTAACACCCTAAACCCGAAACTCGCCCAAAACAAAACAGCCAACAAGCTGTATAAAGCCCCAAACCTTAGAAGCCCTACAAACCCTGCAAACCCTATATGACCTCTAAACCCGTAAGAGAACTATAAGCTCTGTAAGCCTGACACCCTATGAATCCTGTAAGCCCAAGAAACCCTGGAAACCCTAAACCTTAACTCCAATAATGCCCTTGCAGCTCAGAAGCATCTGGTCGATTTCCATGGGGTCCATATTAAAGCCAAGGGCGGCACACAGCTTCCTGGCTTGAGGCGGAAGTTTCAATGGTTGTTTTATCGGGTCCCTTTAATGTGTTTAATTGTAAACGCTTAAGGAGGAAACAGGGTTTCTGTAACAAAGGGGAGGAAGGGTCCAGGTCGGGGGTGTCGGGAGGTTAAAGGGGTTAAGGGGGGGGTGGGGGGGGTGGGTGGGAGGGGGGGGTTGGGGTGGGGGGGGGGGTTGGGGCAGCTCCCTTCAAGCGATGGGGGGGGGGGTCCCACAGGGCGGCAAGGGGCGGGGGGGGGGGGCGGCGTGACAAAGTCTTGCATGGGGGTGTCGAGGATGTTTATGATGGCCTAAGTGTACCTTAATGGGGGATTTAGGGTATCTTCAACAGGGTATTTGGGTGGTTTACGTGGAGTCTATAGGGTTTAGGGCTAAGAGGTTTCGACCCCTTCGAGGGAGTTCCTTTGTGTTGAGGGTTTGGGGTTTAGGGGGTTTCGGGATGAGGGTGGCTGCATGTCTTGTCTAGGTTACTGTCCAAGACCAACTTACCAGAGGGTCGTGTTGACGTTGGGAGCTTTGCTGGCCTTCCCCCGAAACCGCGAACTCCTGCAGCCTTAGCTCGCAAAACTCCCGAACCCCCAAGCTCCTAGGCGCCTAAAACACGCCCCCCCCAGCCCGGGTCCTCTGCAGGTCCTTTGGTGGCCCCGTAAAGTGAGGGTCTTCAGGGTCCGCAGCAAGATGCCTCCGGGGGTTTTTCTGGGGTCCCTACGCCGACTGGCCGCCTGCAAGAAGGTTTTCCTAAATCACGAGACTCGATCTTTGTGCTCCAAACAGAGAAGAGAACAAGAAAGAGAGAAAGGAGTGAGAGTGGGCGTGGACGAGAGGCGAGCCAAGTGAATTGTTATGCCACCATCCCACCAGCAATAGGGGCTCAAGGGCTCAAAGGCTGAGAGCAATATCTCCTTTCAGGATTTTAAACCTAAACTCTTCAACCCTGACCCTTAATCCCTGAAGCCATAAGAGTGGATCGTCTGCTATGGTTTTTTGAGGTGCTATACGGTGTACTTGGATACAACCCCACGTCTGACTGTGCTTATCAAGGCCCTCCGCCTCTACGACGACCGGTCGCGGTCAATCATCTGTTTCAGAAGTTCATGCCCTGCCCTTACCCGGCGAGGAGTGCACAGGCGACTTGGGGCCAACTAGAGTCAGGGAAGGTTGGGGAGCATGTTGGAGCTGTCGGTTTCGGAGCTTCCCCAAAATTTGGCAGGCGGTGCCGCAGACCCGCGTGACGCCGGTCGGTGTCATCAAGTCGCTGCACATGATGTCAGGAGTCCTGGGGCCGCCACCTCCAAAGTCCCCAACCCGCGGTGGTGGTGCGCCATCTGCCAGTGGCCCGAGTTCTGGCACCCACAAGCTACAGTCCGCCGGCATGGGGTGCAGAGAGAGGTATGGCTAGAATAAGTCTTAGTGCTCCGTGTTGTGCCTCCGCTGCCAGTTTTGAGGTCACGCAAGTGCGTGGACTCCTCAGCGCCCATCTTCAGCCTCCTTGGGCAGCACTCCACTGCACTGCTGCTAAGACTGCTGAGCTGAGACCAGGGAGGCTTCATCCGCCTCATGTCTCTCTGGAGCCGCTCTGGAGAGTCACCCTTTTGAAACTCTATAAACAACATATGGAGGAGCTGCTTGAGACCCCACGCAGCACACCTGGGGCAGCGCGGGAGCTGTGGAGGAGGCCTGAGGGTTGAGGGTTTAGGGTTTTAGGGTTTTAGGGTCTAGGGTGTGGGGTTTCGGAAATGCCATCACTGCACACTCGCCGAGGCCAGGACTTTTTCGGGGTTTCGGGATAGGGTTACAATTACAGGTTGCTGCAGTGACGCTACCTTCTTTCACTATCGCCCTGCTTCGAAGTTCTCATGCACCTTCGGGGAAGCTGCGTCCGAGCACAGGTTGCGCGGTGCGACGAAGGTGGCGACGCCGATGGCAGCTGCTGTGACAACGCCTATGGCTCTGCCCGTGCCTCTACGACGACCGGTCGTGGTCATCTGTTTCAGAACTTCATGCCCCGGAATTTCCCCGGCGAGGAGTGCGCAGGCGACTTTGGGGCCAGAGTCAGGGAAGGAGCTGTCGGTTTGGAAGCCTCGGCGGCCTCAAGCCGGCACGGTGGTGGTGCAGCATCTGCCAGTGGCCCGAGTTCCTTGCACCCACGTCTAAGCTACAGCCCGCCGGCATGGGGTGCAGAGTGGCATGGTGGCAATTGCCTTGTGCCTCCGTTAGAAGTTGCAAGGTCGCGCCAGGGGACATATGTGCCGGTGAAAGAACGTTTTGTCACCGGCACATATGTCCCCTAAGGACTTTGGCTTCCGAGGCTGAAGATGTTTTTGGGCAGGCTCTGCCGCGTCGTCCACACACGGGCGTATGACATGTGCCGGTGAAAAAACAGAAGCGCCGCTGTGGTTTCTACGGTGCTGCCAGTGAACTGTCTGTTTTTCATGAGAGCGACGTCGCAGTGAGACTTAACAGCATCCCTAGATTTGGCTCAAAAGTGCAAAGTGCATTGGAGAGCTGAGCCAACTTTGCGCTGACAGCTTCAGCTTTCTATGCATTGAGCAGTGATGCCAAGGGCTTAGAAGGGATGCCGGAGCGCCGGAGGTTTGTAAGGTGTTAAGGGTACCTATCCTGGAGAAGCTCGATGCCGATGCCTTGTTTGCCGTGGGCCCAACAGGCCTGGGAAGCTACTGTTCGCGAAAAAACCCGGTGGGGGTTCGGGTACTTGAGGGGGTTACCACGTCTAAATCCAGAGGTTTCTATGCTGCCAAGTTCCTCCCTGTGAATAACCCCAACTTCGAACTGGCCCACGCTGTGGCGCAGGTTTTCTGCTGGGACTGCGGTCGCCTGCCTTGGAGGCGAGGTTGGGAGGGCCTTTGGGCTTTGAAGGTGCAGGGTGTGGGTGGTGCAAGGTTAAGGGTTCTGGGTCGAGCTACCATGAGCTACCGGTTTTCGATTCACATCTTTGGGAGCCGGAAGCCATGATGCGTGGTCTGCTGTTGGATTTGTGTTGCTCGTGCTCGCGCCTGTGGCAGCTCACGACTTTGTGTCGCCAGGACCACCAAAAAGGCGGACCTCCAGGACTCGGCTTACCATGCTGCTGAAAGGGCGGGGGCTTTGGGGGTTTTGACGGGTGTCTCAGTTTTTAGCGTGAACCTCGGTCCCAATGGGCCCACTGGAAGGAGCAGACGGCGAGCCTCCAGACCGAGCACAAGGCAGGATTCGTTATGGGATAGGTTGTACATCATGTACATCGTGGGTCTGGCCGGGTTTGGATGACTATAAATAGGGCTTGAGCTGAGGTTTTGGGTTCAGGGTTTGGGTTTCGGGCTTTGGGTGTTGGGTATGGGATGGGGTGAGGTGGACTTACGTAGTGGCAAGCACAGGTTTGTCGATTCCGGACGAAGATGCCTGACCGCAAATGCCCAAACAAATTGTGTGGGGACACATCCTTCACAAAGCACAGCCGACAACTCCGCAGCGAGCGTGATGTTGGCGCCCCAAAACTCACACGCAGTATCTCGAAATCCTGGAGCGAAGACACAGAGAAAAACTGTCATCCTGCCCGTCAAATGCTTGGGTCTCCGGGGTTCGCACCGAAATGTCACGGTCTCTGACTGTGCGGCAGTCCCTAAACCCTAAACCCTATCAAACCCTAAACCCTAAGCCCTAAGCCCTAAGCCCTAAGCCCTAAGCCCTAAGCCCTAAGCCCTAAACCCTAAACCCTAAACCCTAAACCCTAAACCCTAAACCCTAAACCCTAAACCCTGCCTTCCAAACATCAAGCTGATGGTTTGCCCTGCCCAGTGTTCATGTGAGCTAGACAAGTGTCTCCAGCACGTTGCCAGCTGCTGCCTAGCCCCACCACCGTGTAGGTTTCTTTAACCTTGTTGTAGAGAGCCCCAAACCCTAAACCCTAAACCCTAAACCCCAAACCACAAACCCCAAACCCTAAACCCTAAACAGTTGAGAGTTTTTTTATGTGGAGCTTGGGAAGGTGCTCGGGCCGGGTAGGCATCCTTGCCGGGTGAAGCAGACCTGTTGTCGCCGTGCTTCCTTTGCAGCACTGGTAATGTAAAATACATGTTTGTGTCTCCACCATGTCTGCGTCATTGCTTTTCATGTTTATGCATGCAGTGTCATAGACTGAAGCGAGCGTGAAGTAACCCTGGCGCAGCTTTTCAGGATCCCCTCCCCCAAAGTTTCTTACGTCGCAGGTGCCCCAATCTTCGCCCCTTAAGCTGTCTGTGCAGAAATCAGGACCTCTTGCCGGCGGTGTGGCGGCCGCGGCTACAGGAGTCGAGCTTGGCTTTAGCCATTCAGGCTGTTTTTGGGGGAGGTTAAAGCTCTCGATGGGGTCAAAGTAGCAAAACCAAGGAAACCCAAAGCTGTAACTCTCAGATTCGCTCCCTTCGGTGCTCGGCTACGAGCATGAGATACCGAACAGCCTTTTCACTACTCCTCGCAACGTAACGAGTAGACGTACCGTGGGCCACAGGCTCTTATCCACAGGAGAGTCAGCAACCGAAAAAGCTATGCACTCCCACATCAATAAAAATGTCAAGGCCGTGAGAGTTCCCATCCCCAAACCCTAAACCCTAAACCCTAAACCCTAAACCCGCAACCCTAAACCCTAAACCCTAAACCCTAAACCCTAAACCCTAAACCCTAAACCCTAAACCCTAAACCCTAAACCCTAAACCCTAAACCCTAAACCCTGTTTATCGAAGAAGGAGGCAGCTTTGCTGGCTGGCTGCAAGGAAGGGGAGGCCAGCAGGCTAGAGACCAGAGAGAGGAGGTTTAGGGTTTAGGGTCCAGGGTTTAGGGGTTAGGGTTTAGGGATTAAGGTTTAGGGTTTCGGGTTTAGGGTTTAGGGTCCCGGGTTTAGGGAACCGTGCCAAAGAGGAAGCGCATCTTACTAAAAGCGGATATCAGAAGGTTTGAGGAAAAAAGCGCGGCTTCAAAGGTTGAGGGGGAAGCTTTTGAGGCCTTCGCATGAGAGTTCATGCAGATCAGAGTAGACTTTGCACAAGTAGCCGTGATATCTGGTTGTGCGGAACGGTCATTCGCAACAGGCTCCACTCTAAAATGAAAAACAAGACAAACCCTTCTGGTCCGCCCCACACTAGTATTTCCTTGTTGTCCCTTTATGCTTATAAACAAAAACAACTCTACTCATGAAGGCCCCTTTGTACCCTAAGCTTGGGATGTTCCCCTTATACCAACAGTCCTTAATCGGGATGATCGTGCTCCCTATTGTAACCCCTATGAAGGACTGTTAGTATTGGGTGGGTGCTTCTATCAGGCACTGGCTTTGCAAAGAGCTGAGCTGTGCGCAGGTGGCGGTCGAAAAGGAGGATGTGTGCGCGCGGCTCAGCGATGACCGCGTTGCCTGCTGGGGTCACGGCCCGAACGGACAGCTGGGACAACAGCTGGATGTCCAGTCTGTGGGCCTGAAGTTAGAAAAGCTTTATTTTGTTTGACAAATAAGTTCCGTCACAGGTTCGGTGGCTGTACCGGGTACGCGTGTGAAGCCTGCGGTGCAATGGTAAAATGATGCTCAACACCCTTAAGCACCCCAGTCCAGCTGCCCTGAGAATCACCCGAAACCCGAAACCCTTAAACCCTCAACCCTCAACCCTAAACCCTCAACGCTGAACCCTAAAGCCTCGAGGTCCGAGGACATGGGGGATAATTTGGTCCCAGCCAATCTGGGCCAGGGAGCCCTGGACGTGGTGGCCGGGGACGTTCAGAGCTGCGCCCGGCTGACGGATCAGTCCCCGAAATGCTGGGGCACCTGGGTCTTCATTCAGCAATCCCAAAGGTATCCCAACGCAGATCGCTCTTTTATTTTGATTGTTTGTTTTTTTTTTTTTTTTGTGTGTGTGTGTGTGTGTGTGTGTAAACGCCTGAACATGGTGATCGCTGTGATTGACATTTCCATTTGCAGGGGGCAGTGACCCGCTCATAAGCTCACTGCCAATGAAGCTGCTTATGAGTTGGGAGGATATCCAGGCTGATCACCTGGACGTACCTGCATGTAGAGTGGGATACCACACTGCTTGTGACATCATGTACCCTGAAGTCCCGAGGCAGGCAACCATGCTCCTTTTCATTCTTCCCTTCTTCTTGACTCCTCTTGAGTGTGTTGTGGGTCTGGTGGTTGGTACATGTTGGTACCGTGATCACTGCATCAGTTCATGCCAAGCCAAAGTGTGTACCAGTTCTGGTTTTTCCCGACATGGGGCCAGATCTCAGGGGCATGTGCCCGAGCCCGCGATAGCGGATGAGTGAATCACAACGTTGCAGACGCTTGTTCTCATCCATCGGGATCATCTGCAGTAGGATGACATGTGCCCACAGTGGGCTTCATCGGGATCATCGGTCACTGCACGGTCAAGGGCCGCGGTCAAGGGTTGATCAGTAGAGACAGCTTGCTGAACATGTGCTTTCCCTAGGAGTGCAGGTAGATCGTCTGTGCATGTGCAGGTAGGAGGACCAGGTAGGCACGCGCTCAAGGTATCCGGAATCCTTAAACTGACATGTCATTGATCTCTTGTTGCTGTTCATGACTGGCTTGCTGACACCTGCTTGCTTCTTCGCGTCCTTTTCGCCCTTCGGGGCGTGTGTGTGTGTAAACGCCTGAACATGGTGATCGCTGTGATTGACATTTCCATTTGCAAGGGGCAGTGACCCGCTCATAAGCTCACTGCCAATGAAGCTGCTTATGAGTTGGGAGGATATCCAGGCTGATCACCTGGACGTACCTGCATGTAGAGTGGGATACCACACTGCTTGTGACATCATGTACCCTGAAGTCCCGAGGCAGGCAACCATGCTCCTTTTCATTCTTCCCTTCTTCTTGACTCCTCTTGAGTGTGTTGTGGGTCTGGTGGTTGGTACATGTTGGTACCGTGATCACTGCATCAGTTCATGCCAAGCCAAAGTGTGTGAGGTTGTGTTTCACGCACATCCCTGGTTTCGCATCGCATCCCAAACTCCGCCCAACAGTTCCCAACCCGCTTTGAGCCTCAGAGCCTCACCGTCCCGAAGCCCAGTCGATCCCCAAGGCAAGGGCCTCACAAGCGCCTTGGGTCAGGGCAGCTCGAGCTTTGGAGAGAGCCTTCTTCCGGTGGATTTGGGGCAGCCGGTGCTCCAGGTGCGCTTCTCTCGAATCGGGAAGACAACCCACGTTAACGCCCCTTAAACCGTTGTAAAACCCTGCAAAGCCCGAAGAATGGAAGAGGAGATGGGCGATGTCCTGCCGGCTTTGGACCTGGGACGGTCGGCCTTGACGTCGGCGGCGGGCGAGGCCTTGGTTTAGGGTTTAGGGTTTAGGGTTGGGGTTTGGGGTTTAGGGGTTATCGGGCTTTAGGGGCTTTAGGGTTTTAGGGCCTTAAGGGGCTTTAGGGGCTTTAGGGTTTGAGGGGTTTTAGGGGTTTTAGGGGTTTGAGGGGCTTTAGGGGGTTTCAGGGTTTGAGCGGGTTTATGGGGCTTTAGGGGTTTTAGGGGCTTTAGGGTTTCAGGGATTGAGGGGTTTGAGGGGCTTTAGGGGTTTGGTTTCAGGGGCTTTAGGGGTTTGAGGGGCTTGAGGGTTTGATTGTTTTTTGTAAGTTGCTTGGTGGGGTTATGGGCTTTAGTGGTTTGGGGTTTCGGGTTGAGGGTGGTGAGTTTGGTACAGTGTTTGTGTAGGGTTTGCGCAGGGTCTTCGGGAAAAGGGCGTTAAGGCTTTAGGGGGATTAAGGAGCTAAAGCTGAACCAGATTTATCAGGCTGATGTGGCTTGGGCTTTGCGGTTCAATGTTTTGGGTGCAGGGTTTCGAGCCCCTGGGTTGAGGCTGGGGGTTTCGGGCCACAGGGGGTGAGGGTCCTTGCGCCTTCCTGTTGTTGTTTTGAGGACCATGCCTGCACCCAGCTGGACGACCACTCGGCAGGGAGCCCAACTTGGCTGGGTTGAGGGATTCGGCGGGATTTGGGGCGGTGAGGGTTGTGGAAATTCTGGATCCCAGAGCCCGAAGCCCTGCAGAGTAGAGAGGCTCTTTGAAACTTCTCAACGCTTCCCACGTCGCCTCCTTCAGGGTGCTTTGCGGCTTTGTGTGCGTGCTCGCGTGGGTGGGGCTCTGGGGGCGTGATGGTTCTTGTGGATGCCATGGCAAAGCTCTTCGGCTGTGGCGTTCTTCAGCGTGTGAGAGCGGCTTCTGAGGTCAAGTGCTGGGGGAAGAACGACTGTGGCCAGCTGGGGCAGGGTCGCACGCAGCCCACTGGTGACTCAGCTTCATATCTCCGCAGCCCCAAATCCAAAATGGAAAAAAGCTTTACACTTATGATCCTTGGGGGCGAAACGAAAGGTCAACATACTTACGAGCCCCCGAAGTGAACAAGATGAAGAGATTGCTGTATTAGGAGAGGGGGCGTATACAGGAAGCCAATTAGGATTGTACATGTCATGTCAATTTGTACGGCCCTGTATTCACGGTAGAGCCCCTGGCGAAGGCATCGTGTCCCATGATTCAATCTGCGTGAATGGAATGAACGTACTTTCCCTCTCCAGAGCTGCATGCAGCGCACACTCACCGCAGTAAGGAGAGCAGCCATTGTAGCAGTACAATCCCTTTAATTAACCTTCAGCCTTCTCCAAACCCTCCAAGACCTCTCAGGCGATGGGCCTGAGGAAACAGGGCAGCTGCTGGGCCGCGCTTGAAGAATTCCCCAAAAGCCGTAGCCATCGTCCTGTCACATGGGGCTTTTGGTGGGCTTTTGGTGAGGAAGTTGTGGGATGTTGCGGGGCAAGTCTCTGGAGTTTGAAAAGAAAGAGGCAGGTCTCAAAGGGGACACGAGGCCGGTAGACTGGGACGTCTCCTCAAGGAACCTGCTGCCTGTCGACCTGGGTGCCGATCGCTCGGCACTGGCCGTGGCAGCGGGCGCTTCTCACAGCTGCGACCCGAGCTGAATCGGTGAATCGACACGTGGGGCTGTGGTCCAAAGCAGTTCTATAAAAATCTGAGGGCTTCAGTACGCTTCGGTGGGGCATGGGGGCATTTACAGTTCTGGACCGACCCTTGGAGCCCCCCCAAATGATCCTTAATGAGCCTTAGTGATCCTTAATGACGGTGATGATCATCATGATGAGAGCACCCCCCCCCCCCCAAATGATCCTCAATGTGCTCATCATGAGCTGCGCTCTGCCACTTCGGGTCCTGCCGCTGTTTTTGCCCCAGGTTGGGGCCACGGTTCTCATGGCCAGCTCGGCAACGGGGGCACGGCTTCCCTGGGGGACGATCCGCACGAGCAGCTTGGCCAAGGATGTTTGATCTGAGGGCTAAAAGTTGAAGAAGGCTTATAGGGGCTTCCTAGGGGTTCTATGGGGTCATATGGGGTTATTTGGGTCTATGAGGTTCTATGAGGGTAAAGGGGGTTAGATGTGTTTGCCGAACACCCTCGACCCTAAACCCTAAGCCCTCCCTAAACACTTGACCCTAAACCCCTTCGAGGATGGGTGAGCACCTGCCCGTGAGCCGCTTCTTCAGCGAGGGCTCCGACTCTGCGACGCCTGAGGCGGACCAGGGTGTGTCCGTAGTTCAGCGGTTCAGGGGCGGTGTAGGCCTTCGTCTTCCCACACACGGCGATGCGTTCAAGGTTTCTTCGGGGAAGATGATCCCAACCCTAAGCTCCCTAGAGGTAGGGACGCCAAGAAGCCCCAAAAAGCTCAAAGCAACCCCGCGGTTCTCGGGCTTGGGGTTTAGGGTTTAGGGTTTGGGGTTTAGGGTTTAGGGTTTAGGGTTTAGGGTTTAGGTCATCAAGCTCCGTTGCGCATGGCCTCAGCACTCACTCCCGCCCCAGCCCCTTGCTGGACCCGTTATCCTACACCCTGTACCAAATGAAGCCCTAAACCCTCAGCCTTCAAAGCAACCCCTAAGCTTTCAACCCCAAACCCGAAGCCCTAAGCCCTAAACCCTAAACTCCAAACTCTAAACCCTAAACCTGACAGGTGGACGAGTCGCAATCAGGGGTGAGCAAGGTGCTCCGTTTGGGGTTTCGGGTTTAAGGTGAAGGGTTTAGGGATTAGTTTTAGATAATGTTTGCTTTTATTAGGGGCAGAGTGGGGGCGGGGGCTTTTTTGGGTGTTTGGTGTTAGGGTTTATACAGTTGCGCTTCGGGGCTTTGGGGCTTCAAGGACAACTTCCTTCACGTCGATGAAATGGCTCCGGGTTTCGTGTGCATAGGGCTTCGGGTTGAGATGCGCCCTCACCCCACTTGGAGGTTCATGGGTAGTTCAAAGTAGGGTTATAAGTATCCAAAAAAAGGTTTAAGGTTTAGTTATCACATTAAAGAGTTTTGGTTTTCATACTTGTAACCCTACTTCTAACTAGTTATCATACTTGTAACCCTACTTCTAGCTACCCATGAACCTCCAAGCACACGTGATAGCAGAGCTACAGTGGTGTTACGGGAACCAGGACACTATGAAGATGCTTTTTCCTGATTCCCCTTGTCCGTTTCGATTGGGGTTCAGGGTTCAGGGTTAGGGTAGACACTTACATCTACTGAAAGGGTCATCGAGAGCTCAAGGCTGGGCTCTAAGGGCGGTAGCTAACCGAACGACCCTGGGTTCTAAGGGGGGTAGGTAATCCAACGTCCCTCAATACCCCCCAGCCCTAAACCCTAAACTCTAAACCCTGAACCCTAACCCCCCCCCCCCTTTGTAAAGCAACCAACCCCCAACAAAGGGTTTAGGCTTTAGAGTTTAGGGTTTAGGTTTTAGAGTTTAGGGTTTAGGGATTAGGGTTTGGGGTTTAGGGTATTATGGTATGGTTATCGGATTTAGGGTTTAGGGTTCAGGGTTAGGGTAGGTCATCGAGAGCTCAAAGATGGGTTTTAGGCGCGGTAGGTAACCAAACGCCCTGAATACCCCCCAGCCCTAAACCCTAAACCCTGAACTCTAAACCCAAACCCTAAACCCTAAACCCCAGCCATCCCGAAGTTAGGCTCCCCCTTACAAAGCAACCAACCCAATCAAAGGGTTTAGGGTTTAGGGTTTCGGGTTTAGGGTTTCGGGTTTAGGGTTTAGGGGTTAGGGTTTAGGGTATTATGCTCCTTTTATCATGGCATGGTTACTGGGCTACCAAGACCCTAATCCTAAACTCCCTCCAGCAGGTGACAGCAGGCGATGTCTTTGCTATGCTGGATGCCGACGGCACTGGGATGTTGTCGATCGAGGAATTCAGGCGGGGTTTAGGGTTTTTAAAACCCTGAACCCTGAACCCTAACCGCTGAACCCCAAGCCCTTAACCCTAAACCCTAATTTGAGGGGTGTAGAATTTCGGGTTTTCAGGTGGTTCCTGGGATCCTAGTGAGGGCTTAGTTAGAGATCAGGATCGGATGGCTTCTGAGTCACGAAGACCAACATCAGGGCACAGGCCACCTAAACCCTAAACCCTATGGGGCAGCAGCTTCTGCCCGATGTCCAGCGGAGTGTTGTGTGTACTTGAAGATGCGAGCTTGGCATTCGCAAGTGAAGCAACGGCTTCTGGCCTCACCAGGAGAGGTCTACAATCCTGAAACCTCAATCCCTAAACCGTAAACCGTAAACCCTAAACCCTCAGCCCTGAGCCCTAGAATCCCACAACTCTTCCCCTCAACCTCTCTCAGCCCTAAATCCTAGGGTTTAGGGTTTGATTAGGCTTTAGGGTTTAGGCATGCTGGAGACCGCGGCTGGAAAGAAAGCCCTTGGATCCAGTGAGCGCATAGCACTCCGCCTGCCCAGCTGCCAGTCAAAGTCGGTGGTGCACCGTTGTCAGTGTGATTTGGTGTTGAGGCCTGTGAAACCCTAAACCCTAAACCCTAAACCCTAAACCCTAAACCCTAAACCCTAAACCCTAAACCCTAAACCCTAAACCCTAAACCCTAAACCCTAAACCAGGCGTGCAGCTCAGGTGGCCAAACCTGAGCGATCAGAGAGATAATAGCTACTCTCTTAGGCACAGCTATGCTAGCCAGGCCAAATACGGCGCAGGCTTCTCAAAGGCCCCGAAGGCCCTAAACCCCCCTCCTCCCCCCCTAAACCTCTAAAACCACGAAACCCCGTGCCAAACCCTAAGCCCTAACATCCTAAACCCAAACCACCTGTTTAAACTTCCGCCTCAAGCCAGGAAGCTGTGTGCCGCCCTTGGCTTTAATATGGACCTCGCGGAAATCGAGATGATGCTTCTGAGCTGCAAGGGCATTAGGGGGGTTAAGGTTTAGGGTTTCCAGGGTTTCTTGGGCTTACAGGATTCATAGGGTGTCAGGCTTACAGAGCTTATAGTTCTCGTACGGGTGTAGAGGTCCTATAGGGTTGCAGGGTTTGTAGGGCTTGTAAGGTTTGGGGCTTTATGCAGCTTGTTAGCTGTTTTGTTTTGGGCGAGTTTCGGGTTTAGGGTGTTTGGGCTTATAAGATTGAGTGCCAGCTGTGTCTTTGCAGAGTCGTACAGCGCTTTGCATCTGGGTGGCAACTTCCTTCTCTAGCCCTTTAACCCCTTAGGCCTCAACCTAAGCACTTGTCGACCAAGCCCAAAAACTCCTAAACCCTATTTCCTATAGCCCAAACTGCCCTATCGCCTAAACTCGTACATTCGAAGGTTTGCCTATGCTGACACCGATGGCTCTGGCCTGGTAAGTCAGGCAATGCCCGGGCTTGCGTGGGCTGTGCTTTGAAGGTACTTTGTTCATGTTCAAAATTTTCTGCATCAAACGACCTATTCATGGAATGCTTGTCAAAGGGGTCTCATCACAGTCTGGAACACGCGTTCGAGGGTGTGCGAGGGACGGGCAGAGGGGGAGGGAGGGGCGGGGAAGTTAGGGGGAGGGGAGGAAGGGGGAGGAGGCAGGGTTAGGAGGCAGGGGAGGGGGGCAGGTGGAGGGCTCGATACGAGCCACTTGCTACTCCGTGATGCCTCACACTATGCCGGTCACGCCGTGTCTACACCTCTTCCTTCTCCGCATCCCACGAGTCCCTGAAAAGCTGGTGTTGTGAACCCTATCTCAGGGTTTAGGGTTTCGTGAAATACGGCTTATCGGATTATAGGGCTTGGATTTCGAGGGCTTAGTGTTTAGGGCTTCGGGTTCCCTAAGCCGTCAACCCTAAACCCTCCCTGGTCAGGGCGAGTTCGAGGAGTCCTGGGACTTCTTGTTCGAACAGCTCGCGCAGAAGGCGACCCTTTGCCTAGGGCTAGGAGGTTTCGACACCTTCTTTGCGTTTAGGCGAGAGGTTCCAATATGAACCCCATTCACCAAGGGCTTAGGGTTTAGGGTTTAGGGTTTAGGGTTTAGGGTTTAGGGTTTAGGGTTTAGGGGGTTTCGGGTTTAGGGTACCTACATGTCTTTTCTAGGTTACTGTCCGAGACCAACTTACCAGAGGGTCGCGTTGACGTTGGGAGCTTTGCTGGCCTTCCCCAAGCCGCAAATTCCTTATGCCTTAGCTCGCAAAACCCCCAAGCTCCTAAGCGCCCAAAACTCGTCCCCAGCAGGGCCTTTGGGGAAGGTCAGGGGGGCAGCAAGATGCCTCCGGGGGTTTTTCTGGGGTCCCTACGCCGACTGGTCGCCTGCAAAAGGTTCTCCCAAATCACGAGACTCGATCTTTGTGCTCAAAAAGAGAAAGGAACAAGAAAGAGAGAAAGGAGTGAGAGTGGGCGAGAGTGGACGAGAGGCGAGCCAAGTGAATTGCATTATGTACCCCCCCTAACCTCTATCCTCTAACCTCTGTCGGATACATGCTGGTTAGAGGATAGAGGTTGCCAGGGTCCACCCGTCAGGTACTATCTATCTATCTATTCACCGCCCCCCCCCCCCCCCCCCCGCCTCTTGGCTTAAAATTTTTTAAACGGCGCCCGTTCATCTACTCTCTATCTAGCTAAACAAACCCCCCCCCCCCCCCCCTTCTTGTCTTTAATTTTATGGAGCCCGTCTATCTATCTATCTAATCTAACCCCCCCCCCCCCTGCGGGTCCCCCATCTCCCCCAGCCGCCCGTCTATCTAATCTAACCCCCCCCACCCCCCCCCCCCACCTATCTAGCTAAGCCCCCCCCCCCCTAATCCCCCCCAATCCCCCTATATCCCCTCCTCCCCCCCCCCCCCCCCCTCCCTTCTTTGCTTTTAGTTGTACGGGAGCCCGATCAACCCACCCCACCTATCTATCTAACACCCCCCCCCCTCTTGGCTTTTAATTTTACGGGAGCCCGTCTATCTATCTATCTACCCCCCCCCCCTCTGCGGGTCCCCCAATCTCCCAGCCGTCCGTCTATCCGAGTCTATCTATGGCTTAAAATTTTTCGGGAGCCCCCGTCTATCTATCTATCTTAACCCCCCCCCCCTGGCGGGTCCCCCAATCTCCCATCCGCCCGTCTATGCTATCTATCTAACCCCCCTTACGGGAGCCCGTCTATCTATCTGTCTAACCCCCCCCCCTCCCAACCTGCAGGTCCCCCTCTCCCAGCCGCCGGTCCCAGGTCCGTCTCTATCGATCGATCTACCCCTCCTTCCCCCCCGCTCTTCTCTCCGTCCGACCGCCTTTTTTGCGGGCCCAGGTCCGTCAGACCACCTACCTGGTCTATATATTTGTCTATCTACCCCCCCCCCCCCCCCCTGTTTGTCCCCCCCCCCCCCCCCCCCCCCCCCCCCACTATCTATCTATCTAACCCCCGCGCCCAGTCCTCCCCCAAACTCCCAGCCCCCTGTCTATCTATCTATCTAACCCCTCCCATCTTACCCGTCTATCTATCTACTACCCCCCCCCCCCCCCCCCCCTCCGGTCTATCTATCTGCCCCCTATCTATCTATCTATCTGTCTAACCCCCCCCCTCCCTCCCAAACCAAAGCTCCTATCCCTCTAACCTCTATCCCCCCCATTTTTGTAGGAGATAGAGGTTAGCCGGCGTACGTCCTGCATTATTGCGTGAATTGTCACCGAATCTGGACCCCGGTTCGGTTCAGCAAGAATGCGGCTCTTTAGAGATCTGTTTAAATATAGGCTCGAAGAGCAATAGTGCTGGCCAGCACTTCACCATGTTCGCTTCGCTCACCGAACTTGAAGCTGCTCATAGCTCACTCTCTTGCTCGAGGAATCTAGTGGCCTTGGAGGCCATGAAGCCATAAAACCATGAAGCCATAAAACCATGAAGCCATGAAGCCTTGAAGCCTTGAAGCCTTGAAGCCTTGAAGATCTCACACAGACCTTCCGTCAGGCAGGCGAAGTCCAGCAGGAGGAGGCTGGGAAAAAGTTGGGCATGGAGAATGTTTGAGGGGTTTTAGGGGTTTCGAGGGTTTAGGGCGTTTAAGGGTTTAGGTTTGGGAGGTGCATGATGGTCATCAGGAGCCCGAAGCTGAACCTTGAGCCTTTCTTTTGAGGCGTAAGCTTAAAACCCTCAGAGTCAGAGCTCTCAAGCTGTATAGCCCTAAGGTCCTAAACCCAAAAGCACTTAAAGACCCAAGGCCCCCTAAACGTTGAGTTCTCCCAAGCTTCAATATCGAAGGCTCCACGCCGCACAGCGATCGAAGAAGGCGAAGAAGAAGAAGACGAGGAGCCTGACAAATTGGCAGACGCTGACTTTGTGAGGGTTTAGGGCTTAGGGTTTAGGGTTTGGGGTTTAGGGTTTAGGGTTTTTAGGGTTTGTAAGCTGTATAGCCCTGAGGTCCTAAACCCAAAAGCACTTAAAGACCCAAGGCCCCCTAAACGCTGCGTTCTCCCAAGCTTCGATTTCGAAGGCTCCACGCCTCACAGCGGTCGAAGAAGGCGAAGAAGAGGAAGACGAGGAGCCTGACGAGGTGGCAGACGCTGACTTTGTGAGGGTTTAGGGCTTAGGGTTTAGGGTTTGGGGTTTAGGGTTTAGGGTTTTTAGGGTTTGTAAGCTGTATAGCCCTAAGGTCCTAAACCCAAAAGCCCTTAAAGACCCAAGGCCCCCTAAACGTTGAGTTCTCCCAAGCTTCGATTTCGAAGGCTCCACGCCTCACAACGATCGAGGAAGGCGAAGAAGAAGAAGACGAGGAGCCTGACGAGGTGGCAGACGCTGACTTTGTGAGGGTTTAGGGCTTAGGGTTTAGGGTTTGGGGTTTAGGGTTTTTAGGGTTTGTAAGCTGTATAGCCCTGAGGTCCTAAACCCAAAAGCCCTTAAAGACCCAAGGCCCCCTAACGTTGAGTTCTCCCAAGCTTCGATTTCGAAGGCTCCACGCCTCACAGCGATCGAAGAAGGCGAAGAAGAAGAAGAAGAAGAAGAAGAAGAAGAAGAAGAAGAAGAAGAAGAAGAAGAAGAAGAAGAAGAAGAAGAAGAAGAAGAAGAAGAAGAAGAAGAAGAAGAAGAAGAAGAAGAAGAAGAAGAAGAAGAAGAAGAAGAAGAAGAAGAAGAAGAAGAAGAAGAAGAAGAAGAAGAAGAAGAAGAAGAAGAAGAAGAAGAAGAAGAAGAAGAAGAAGAAGAAGAAGAAGAAGAAGAAGAAGAAGAAGAAGAAGACGAGGAGCCTGACGAGGTGGCAGACGCTGACTTTGTGAGGGTTTAGGGCTTAGGGTTTAGGGTTTGGGGCTTTTCGGGTTTGTAAGCTGTATAGCCCTAAGGCCCTAAACTGAAAAGCCCTTAAAGACCCAAGGGCGGGGGAGCGGGGGGGGGGCCCACGAACGCGGACCGAAAAGACGAAGCCCGTCGCCTAGACACCAAATCAAGTAGGTTTTTGGGGTTTTAGGGCTTTTTGGTTGTGCAGGGCTGAGATGTGAGCATGGCAGTGCACGCCAAGAATCTTCTGGGAGCAAGGTATAGGAGCACTGTCTGGAGTCTAGGGATCTAGGGGTGCAGTACGTGCAAGGCTTCATTTGCCTCATGTGTCTCTTGGTGCCGCTGGAGACTCTTACGCATTCTACCCTATAGAAACCCTTTAAAAAACCCATGGAGGACCTGATTGAGACCCCACACAGCACACCCCCGGCAGCACAGGAGTCTGCGGACGAGCCTGGGCTGAGGGTTAAAGTTTGGGGTTTGGGGGGCTAGGGTCTGGGGTTTGGGGTTTAGGGTTGAGGGTTTGGGTTGAGGGTTTAGGGTTACTAGGGCCAGGGCTTTTGAAAGGGGGTTTGTTTCGGGCCTAAAAAGGGTTCCTTAGGTGTTTGCTCAGGACTTCGGGGATTTTTGAATGCACTCCAAGTCCCAATGATAAACCATGCGCCCTAAACTCTAAGCCCTCAACCCTCAACCGCATGTGCTGGGCCGTGGCACCAGGTCCGTTGAATAGTCCTCCCCCCCCTTTTGGTGAGAGAATGGAATTTGCCCTATGCGAGTGCCAAATGTATTCAAATGGTTTCTGTCTCTCCCTCCATCTCTCTCTCTCTCTCTCTCTCTCTGTCTCTCTTTCTTTCGACGGTACAGCACTTGACGAACAGTATGCACAGAGGTCTCCAAGCCAGGAGCAGGGGGTGGGGTTCCCGCAGCCTTCAACCCTAAAACCCCGGAACCCAAACCCAAAGCCCTGAAAACAGACAGCCAAACCCTCAATCGTCAACCCTGAACCCTACAAACCCCATCAACCCAACAAACCTGTAAACCCTGTAAGCCCTATAAACCCTGCAAAACCTGTAACACCCTGTAAATCCTGTAAACTGTAAACCCCATAAATCCCCTAAGCCCCCCCAACCCTCAACCCTTAAAACCATGGCAGGCTGTCTTGGCACTCCTTCGTTCTCACGGGCAGCGCGATCTCAACGGCCCGACAGGCCGTCCTCTGAAGTAGGGTTTATATGACTGTTTTTGGTGAGTGTATATAAGGTTCCTTTTTAATATTGGTGAGTGTATATACTGGGTGTCCTTTTGGGGGTACAAGAAATATATACCCTACTTCCTTTAGGTCGTTACCTTCTTTCACTATCACCCTACTTCGAAGTTCTTATGCACCTCCATGGAAGCTGTATCCGAGCACAGGTTGCGCAGGCGCAGGCCACAGAAGTGGCAACGCCAATGGCAGCTGCTGTGGCCATGCCTGCGGCGCCGCCGGTGCCTCTACGACGACCGGTCGTGGTCAATCATCTGCCTCCAAAGTTCATGCCTTGCCCTTACCCGGCGAGGACTGCACAGGCGACTTGGGGCCAACTAGAGTCATGCTGTCGGTTTCGGAGCCTCCCCCGAATCCTGGCAGGTGCCGCAGACCCGCGTGACGCCGGTCGGTGTCACCAAGTCGGTGCACATCATGGGGCCGCCGCTTCAAAGTCCCCAACCTTCAGTGGTGGTGCACCATCTGCCAGTGGCCCGAGTTCTTGCACCTACATCAAGCTACAGTCCGCCGGCTCAGGGTATGGGGTGCAGCGAGAGGTATGGTTAGAACATGTTAGAGTGCTGCATCGGCCTTGTGCCCCCTGCTAGCCACTAGCAGTTCCGAGGTCACGCGCTTGCGTGGGCTCCGCAGCCCCTGCCAGCAGCATCTTCACCCTCCTGGAACACCACCGTCCGGCGACTTCGCAGCTGAAAGCGGCAAAAGAAAGCAAAACGGGTGCAACCACTGCCGACAATGTGAGGTGTTTGTGTTGTGTCATTTTGAGGGGTGCTCGTTCTTTCTCTCATGTACAACCGCAGTTCGTATCGCAAATTTGCAAAGGCGACAAATTGCATATGCCACGCTTGACAGTTCAGTTTGTGGCTGAGCACAGATCAGGTTAAGTATTCATGATTGCTCTAAACGTTACGAATTCGATGTGTTCGTTTTGCACATTCGTGTCCAAAAAGATGTAGTGGCCTCTAGGCTTCGTGAAAGATTGAAGCACGAAGACCGGCGCGCATGGGGGCCAGATGAGTTCCGCCAAATTGACGGACAATTTCTCGGCATCGGAAGTTGAAATCCGCTGGGTTCATGAGACGGAAAATGCCCTAAACCCTAAACCCTAAACCCGAAACCCCCAACCCTAAACCCCAAACCCTAAACCCTAAACCCGAGTCCCTAAACCCGTATATCATATGGGTACACGGCGCGAAGCAGGCATGGAAGCGGGTGTGATTGAACATGCTGTACTGGGGCACTAGGGGTGCAGCATGGTGCTCTTGTCCACTGAAGAGGTGACCAGAGGCCTTCGTTCACGTTTAGGGTTTAGGGTTTAGGGTTTAGGGTTTAGGGTTTAGGGCTTAGGGTTTAGGGCTTAGGGCTTAGGGTTTAGGGTTTAGGGTTTAGGGGGTAGGAAAACGAATGTGCCTACCAGTGAAGTTGTCTCTCCTTAAAGCCTAGGTGTTGCATGAGTTGGAGGTCGAACCGCTTCCTGCTTGAGTGCTGCACATACACAATGCTCAGTCGCAAGCTGCCCGTTGCCAATCAGTGATGGCCAAAGGTCAAAAGACAATATTGGGAAAGGCGAGGAAGATCGAGGAAGCTTAGCAAAACCAGCCTGCCCTAAAACACCCCCCCCAAAACGCCCAGCCGAGCCATCTTAAAGCGAGGAAATGCATGATGGTGGGTGGGTACTGCCGGGCACCCACACCCTCCCCTCATTGAAGTTGGCGCCAAAAGTTGTCAGTGAATGCTTAGAGTCTTAGAGGCACGCTCTTCCAAGGGTGCTGTTCGAGATGCAGCCGCGAGCAGGTTAAAGAAGCCACGTGGATACGGGAACCCTAGACCCTCAACCCTCAACCCTCAACCCTCAACCCTAAACCCTCAACCCTACACCCTAAACCCTAAACCCTAAACCCTAAACCCTAAACCCTATGAGTGTTCAAGAGCAACTACCGAGCGGGCAAGCAGTACCAGGCAGGCCGAAAGACCAGCAAGTTTTGATCAAACCACCTGTTTGGCACGAACGTATTGGTATGCCTCAAAGGTCTTTTGAGAAGTCAGAGAAATGGGTTGTGTAAGCACTTTGTTTCACGCAGGTGTATGAGACATGCTGAGTAGGCACCATCCTCAAGCGTTTGTGTTTGTGACAAATGTTTATAATTACTCATGTTGGCGTGATTGCCAAACCTTGGCATCCATGCAATCTGGGAACGCCGACCAACTTTAACAGGTCGACTGATGTTTGACGGCCAGGCGACACGTCAAAAACCATGCGAAAGGCATTGCGTTACAAACGCCGTGGAAACCATTTGTTCAAGGATGTACAAGGAAAATGACGCGACACAACTTGGGAACATCCGGCAGACGGGACGCCTGTTGCTCACACATACCAGCCTCAGTTCCAACTTGCAGCTTTCTTTCGTTGTTTCATCGTGTGGTCATCATGGCCATGGCCGTTCTTCGAGCCTCCCATTTTGCGCAATGGCTGCTCGTGCGCCTTGTCTTGATTTGCCAAAAGAACTGGCCTTGCACGGTGCGATGGCAAGTGGGGGATGCATGGTCGACAGGCCCCGCCCCAGTACTGAACCTCATACGCCGTATTCTTCAGGGTTTAGGGTTTAGGGTTCAGGGTTTAGGGTTTAGGGTACCCTTCTTGAGGCTGGCAGTTGCCCCTTTGCAAAACCGTTTGCGACGCCTGTCCCCCCCCCCCCCCAAAAAAAACCTGCAATGAAGCCCCTCAAACTTTCAACCCCAAAGCTCAGAAGGCACTAAGCCCATAGTAGCTGAGCAGATAACCATTAAAAATTCTTGGGTATCTGAACCCTACCATATGTGAAAGGTTAGCCTTTTTCTTTGGGGGCAGTGGTACTCAAGAACTAGGAGCCCGATTCCCTCGCCGAGGTTCTCGGTGATTCCGGCCGCTTATGCATGGACACTCGGATCTGCAGGCCGGGCCCTTGGCAGGTTTAGGGTTTAGGGTTTAGGGTTTAGGGTTCCAGGGTTCATGGTTCTTCAGGGGTTCAGGGGCTTCTGGTTGGAGGGCTCAGGCTTCAGGGCCGAGGGGCTTGTAAGGCTCAGGGTCGGACGATTCGTCGTTTCGGTTTCGGCTTCGTAAGTATGTGAGGTACCTTTTTTTCCCTAATGTTTGGCATGGTTTCGGGTGTAGAGTGTGGCCCTGCAGCCTCGGACAGGCTTGGCCTTTCCTCCTTTAAGCCGTGAAAGCGAGATCCTACTTCCCGAGCTTTCCTCTTTCCTGAACTCCTAGCCAGCTCATGCAGGTCAAACCTGCGACGATGTGTGCACGACTGCTGGCAAGACGTGCACAGTCTCACAGATGAGGAGGGTTTCATCCGAAACTCTGATGACGTGGGCGCCTTGCCTGTAGCTACCTGACCCCTAAACCCTAAACCCTAAACCCTAAACCCTAAACCCTAAACCCTAAACCCTAAACCCTAAACCCTAAACCCTAAACCCTAAACCCTAAACCCTAAACCCTAAACCCTAAACCCTAAACCCTAAACCCTACACCTTAAACCCTAAACCCTAAACCCTAAACCCTAAACCCCAAACCCTAAACCCTAAACCCTAAACCCTAAACCTGAACCCTGAACCCTGAACCCTGAACCCCAAACCCTGAAGCCTAAGTCCCTCATGCCGCCCAGGTTTTGACTACATTTTCCCTGACCCAGTGTGACTTCGACTACTCGCCAGACCTTCCATTTGCACCTTGGCTTAGGGTGTAGGGTTTATTCAGGGTAGGTGAGGGACAACCCTGTGTGTGGACATGCCCTTGAGCCTAAAAAGGCTTTCCCTGCGTGGGGCTTGTGAGTGTCGGCACGAAGCGTAGGGGTTTGGGTTTAGGGTTTAGGGTTTAGGGTTTAGGGTTTAGGGTTAAGGGTTTAGGTTTAGGGTTTAGGGTTTAGGGTTTGGGGTTTAGGGTTTAGGGTTTAGGGTTTAGGGTCTAACCCTCGCTCTTCTAGACTTGGGCGGCCGAATCACGGAGAGGCACCGCGGCACTCGCCTGACATGTCAGGTAACGAGCGAGCCCCTACAGATGCTGCTCTACACACAAGATGATTTCTACATAGGCGCACGGGAGGAGAAGAGCCGGGCTTGTGTGTGTGTGTGTGTGTGTAAGCTGCGTTTTGGGCGTGTTAAGCCTTGCGCCCCGAGGCTTGAACCCCACAACCGCAAAGCCTCAAAGCTTTCAATGAGTTGAGCTCAAGGCATCCTCCCAAAAAGAGCGCAACAACCCTAAACCCTAAACCCTAAACCCTAAACCCTAAACCCTAAACCCTAAACCCTAAACCCTAAACCCTAAACCCTAAACCCTAAACCCTAAACCCTAAACCCTAAACCCTAAACCCTAAACCCCAAACCCTAAACCCTAAACCCTAAACCCTAAACCCAGGGATGATTGGGATGAAGGGGCTCAGGGCTCCTGAACTGATGATGCCGGGAGGTCGCTGAACTTAAACCCCACACCCCATCCCACACCCCATAGTTATTGTTAGAAGTTGGGTCTATATTGCTTGTATCCCCAAAAGGACACCCAGTATACACACTCACCAGTATGAAATAGGAACCTGACATACACTCACTTTTAACAGTAATATAGACCCTGTTTCAACGAAAACTTAAGTCGTAGAAGCCTCGTGGCATCAGCCAGCTGACGAAACATCGGACTCCTTCTGCCCCAAATAGTTCCCAGCAGCTTGCCCCAAACACAGGCGTTTTGGGTTTAGGGTCCTACCGCTCCAGGCGTGCACAGGGTGCTACAGAGCCCTGAAGCGATAAACCCTAAACCTAGACCCTAAACCCTAAACCCTAAACCGTAACCCTAAACCCTAAACCCCAAACCCTAAACCCTAAACCCTAAACCCTAAACCCTAGACCCTAGACCCTAAACCCTAAACCCTAAACCCTAAACCTAAACCCTAAACCCTCTACCCTAAACCCTAAACCCTCAACCCTAAACCCCAAACCCCAAACCCCATACCCCAAACCCCAAACCCCAAACCCTTGCCAGGCCGAGCTTGCCTCTCCGACGGCTCGCAGAGTGAATGTAACGCGAGCGCCTGTGGCAGAAGGTTGTTCCCAAAGAGCCCGATACCCCTAAAGCCTAAACCCCTAAACCCCTAAACCCCTAAACCCCTAAACCCCTAAACCCCGAAACCCCTAAACCCCTTAACGAAGGAGTATACCTTAAAGGTATATGCCCTAATTAAGGGGTACTGTGCCCTGAAAGGTATATTCCTTAATGAAGGAATGTACCTTAAATCACATTTGAGGATCCCTTGATAAGTGAAGGTATATTGCTTAATTTAGGGGTTTAGGGGTTTAGGGGTTTAGGGGTTTAGGGGTTTAGGGGTTTAGGGGTTTAGAAGTGAAGGTATCTTCCTTATTGAAGGGGGATTGGGCCCTTCAGGTTCTCTCGAGGTTCAAAGCCGAACTCGGCAATTTAAGTGCTGGGAGGCTTAGGGTTTAGGGTTTAGGGTTTAGGGTTTAGGGTTTAGGGTTTAGGGCTTAAGTCTTACTGAGGTCTGGAGAGTTATCCTAAAGCAGGCTAAGCCCCCTTCAATGCTAAACAGAAGCAGAACCCAAACTTTTTTCATTTTTTGGGTACTCGAATTCCTAAGAAACAGCAAAAATTGCAACTTTTTGCTAGGGTTCCAGGTTCACAATAACGGCTTTGAGCCCTCCCTCCGAGTCTATTCTTTGCCGAGGTTTCTTGGTGTTTCGGGAGACCTTGGCCGTAAAACTCCTTGTAGAGTTTTCTGACCCTAAACCCTAAACTCTAAACCCTAAACCCTAAACCCAAAACACCTTGAGGAATTGTCTAGTTTTCTGACCTTCTGAGGAGGTGATTCCCTGAAGGTCTCAAGCCATAGAACGCCACACCCCGAGGCTCAAACTTCCAACAGGGTTGCAAGGGTTTAGGGTTTAGGGTTTAGGGTTAGGGTTAGGGCCTTACTTGCCCTAAACCTTGAGTAAGGGCTCCACCTATTCATATCCAAGGATATGATGGGGCCCTGATATCATGCTTTAGCGTTCGTGTGAAAAACCCCCTAAGCCTGCAACTCACAAACGTTGGCCCGCATCCCAACATCACTTGGATCAGCTTGAAGAACACCCCACCCACCCCCCAGAAGTGGGCCTGCTTGAGCGTCGGTCTCGAGAGCAACTTTCTTGGAGAAGCCCCCCCCCCCCCCCCCCAAAAAAAAAAAAAAAAACCTAAACCCTAACCCTAATCCCTAAACCCTAAACCCTAAACCCTAGACCCTAACCTAAACCCTAAACCCTAAACCCCAACCCAAACCCCAAACCCAAACCCCAACCCCAAACCCTAAACCCTAAACCCCAAAACCCCAACCCTAAACCCCTAAACCCTAAACCCCCCTAAACCCTAAACCCTAAACCCTAAACCCTAAACCCTAAACCCTAAACCCTAAACCCTAAACCCTAAACCCTAAACCCTAAACCCTAAACCCTAAGCTGCAGGTGAGACTCACTCGGAGCGAGCCCCGGCCTGCAACCATGTTGCTGCCCAAACCCGAAAGCCGAAACTCTGTGGCCTGAGCCCGCATCGCCACCATCCTCCTTAAGAACCGGCTTAGGGTTTGGGGTTTAGGGTTTAGGGTTTAGGGTTTAGGGTTTAGGGTTTGGGGTTTGGGGTTTGACTGGACTTCAAACTTGTTGGCTTTCCTTGTTCTAGTAGGAATAATGAAGCTTAACCTTTTTTCCTTTGGTTAATGGTTGGAGAAGTAAGAGAGTCCCAAAGGCTCAGCTCCTTCGGGTGTGAACCCACAAAACAACAACCGTGAAACTCAGTTTGTGACCCTAACCCTAAACCCTAAACCCTAAACCCTAAACCCTAAACCCTAAACCCTAAACCCTAAACCCTAAACCCTAAACCCTAAACCCTAAACTCGAGGTCTCTGCTGCTGCGTCGGGGTTGGCGAGGACCCCGAGGTGGTCTGTGAAGTTCCTACGACCACCACGTCGACCATCACGCAGACCACGAGCACGTCCTCCACGGCGACATCCACCAGTCAGACAGAGACTTGGTTGGGGTTTAGGGTTTAGGGTTTAGGGTTTAGGGTTTAGGGTTTAGGGTTTAGGGTTTAGGGTTTAGGGTTTAGGGTTTAGGTTTAGGGATATTTTCCATATTTTCTTTACTAAAGGCCTACATATAAATACTTCTCAAAAGGTTTAAAGGGGCCAACCAGGTGACGACGTCCACTTCCTCCACTATGACAACCACGGCGACGTCCACGTCGCTCAGTTCAACCATGAGCACAACGAGGACGTCTAGGGTTTAGGGTTTAGGGTTTAGGGTTTAGGGCTTAGGGCTTAGGGTTTAGGGTTTTTCGGGAAGGACGACAACCACCATAACGACCACGACCGCGACCATGACGTCCTCGACGGAAACCACCACATCCTTCTTGACAACAACCTCTACCGTCACCACGTGTTGCGCTCAGAGCGGTTTCTATCATTCTGACCACCCTGGTTTGTCTGCAGATGCGGACGTCCCCGATTCATGCCCAGCTTGAGTACGTTTAAGATGTCAATCGCAAGGATCCTAACGCTAGAAGGGGTGCTGGACAAGCATGGATACCGAAAACATCGCATGCCGTAGATATTCCGTGGCCTAGTCTGCACACCTTGCTTACGATGAGCTAGGCTCGGATCAAACCCTAAACCCTAAACCCTAAACCCTAAACCCTACACCCTACACCCTAAACCCTAAACCCTAAACCCTAAACAGCAAGACAGAGCAGAGTGCGAAAGCTGCACGTTTTCAAGGCAGACGACGACAAGCGAGACCCGGCAGCAGTTTCTTCAGGCCTTCGAGGTCTGCAGGGCTTCCCTCACCCCTAAACCCTAAACCCTAAACCCTAAACCCTAAACCCTAAACCCTAAACCCTAATCCCTGAACCTCAGATCTGAGCAGCCCTCACAAGGGAGGTCTTCCCCCCGAAAAGGTGCAGAGTTTTGGGGAACAGGCCAGGGGCATGTGCCCTCAACTGTTTAGGGTTTAGGGTTTAGGGTTTAGGGTTTAGGGTTTAGGGTTTAGGGTTTAGGGTTTAGGGTTTAGGGTTCTGTTACGCCTCAACTGCTACTACCAGTAGTTGGTTGTAAGTCTGCAAGCAGTCTTTGCAAAGGTTTAGGGTTCTTTAGGTTGCAAGGTTGAGGGTTGTTTCGAGTTTTTTGGGGTTTAGGCTCAGTGTGGCCCTTGTTGTCCCGTAAATGGTTGCATAGGCCCTAAACCCTAAACCCCAAACCCTAAACCCTGAACCCTGAACCCTAAACCTAAACCTAAACCCTAAACCCTAAACCCTACATGAAAAGGAGTTAGTCAAGACGGCTGGAGCCACCTTTTGCCTGGTCTTGGGCATAGCCCTGCAAAGCCTCGGGGTTGAGGGGTTTAGGGTTGGAGTTTGGGGTTTCGGGTTTTGTTTAGGGTTTTAGGGTTTTAGGGCTTTGGGGTTTAGGGCTTTTGGGGTTTTTAGGGTTTAGGGCTTTTAGGGTTTTAGGGTTTTAGGATTTTTGGGTTTTTGGGTTTTAGGGTTTTATGGTTTCAGGGTTGAGGGTGGAGGGTTTTCGGGTTGAGGGTGGAGGGTTCCCATTTCGGGCTTGGTGCCTGCGATTTGTGAATGCGGCCTGCCAGGCTCTCCTAGGAGACGGTAGCGACCCTCAAAACCCTCAACCCTCAACCCTCAGCCCTCAACCCTCAACCCTCAACCCTCAACCCTCAACCCTCAACCTTCAACCCTAAGCCCTAAGCCCTAAGCCCTAAGCCCTAAGCCCTAAACCTAAACCCTAAACCCTAAACCCTAAACCCTAAACCCTGAACCCTGAACCCTAAACCCTAAACCCTAAACCCTAAACCCTAAACCCTAAACCCTAAACCCTAAACCCTAAACCCTAAACCCTAAACCCTAAACCCTCAACCCTAAACCCTAAACCCTAAACCCTTTTGAGCTCTTGAGCTCTCCGAGGAGACGGTGACGACACAAACCTCCACGTCCTTCACCTTCACGTCAACAACGATGACGACCACCACTGGAATGACCACCTCACTCGTCCAACAGGCCGGTGATGGGTTTGTTTCGGGTTCAGAGTTGAGGGTTTGTAGGGTCTTTAGGGTTTTTTAGGGTGTTTAGGGTTTTTTTTCGGGTTTTAGGGTTTTTTAGGGTTTTTGGGGTCTCTAGGGTTTTTGAGGGTTTTTTCGGGTTTCCCGGGTTCAGGGATTTTGGGGTTTTTTTCGGGTGTTTAGGGCCTTCTGGGGTTAGCCAAGGCTTTATGGGACTTGCTAAGGCTTTATGGGGTTTCGGGGGCTTAGGGTTCACGGGGCGTTGCAGGGGTGGGCTTGCCCAACTTGTTGCGTGGTTGCCCTGGGTTTGGAGTTCTAACCCTAAACCCTAAACCCTAAACCCTAAACCCTAAACCCTAAACCCTAAACCCTAAACCCTAAACCCTAAACCCTAAACCCTGAGGTGCTACGGTCTCCCCTTCGCACTCTCCTCTCTTCATGCTCTTGTTACCTTCCCTCACGAGCTTCCGGATCCTTAAGAATAAGAAAGGGGTCTTTGAGTCCTTCAGGGACTTCGTGCACGCACCTTTCGTTGGAGAGAGCGGACGGCCCAAGAAAGCGAAGTGACCCAGCACGAAGGCCAAAGACTTGTTGATTTCGTGCACCTTTCAACAACTAGTGAGCCGACGAATCCACTTTCATACTACTGCAAAGCGTATGGGTGGTTATACGAAATAAGAGCAGACACAGAACCGCCCACCAAGCCAGATGAGATTCTGACATTTACGGACTACATGCGTTTACAGCACACATAAGCCTTAATAATCAAGTTCTTTTGGTCATCAGTTCATTCTCATTTATTAGGGCTTGTGTCGGCCCGCGATCATGCATGATAAATCCGGCAAAATGAAGATAACGTGCTCAGGGGGCTCAGGATTAAAAGTAATGAAATAGTCCCCGAGCTTCCCCTCAATCCTAAACCCCCAACACCATCCCAGGCCTTACTACTGGCGCCCGAAACCTAAACCGCAAACAAACCCCGAGATGGGCCCTAACGTTGGCAACGCCTGGAGTGAGGTCTACGCCGGCGACACGGTGCTCATTGTGAGCGCCAACACTGGCTTCAGCATCGGCGACATCATCCGCATCACACGTGATGGGCAGCCCAGGTTCACGGAATATGTGGCCAAGCGGCGGTTGGCTTCGGGTTCAGCTCTGTTGGTTTGGGACTTTGTACTAGCAGTCCTTGACAGGGATTAGAGTACGCCCTCTAGGGTTTAGGGTTTAGGATTTAGGGTTTAGGGTTTAGGGTGCGTCTCCTGACTTTCGTGAACAGCCTGCCTTGCCCTTCTGCCCCCTTGTCTAACCCTGGAGCCCGGGGTCCCCCTTATACTAACAGTCCCTTGGGGTTTAGGGTTTAGGGTTTAGGGTTTAGGGTTTGGGGTTTAGGGTTTAGGGTTTAGCGTTTAGGGTAATAGGGATATTCGTACCCCCTCTTTGAATCCCTATGAAGGACTGTTAGTATAAGGGGGAGCATCCCCAATCCTAAACCCCAAACCCTTTACCCTGACCCCTCAGTGCTGCACCAGAGTGCCTGGGTTTGGAGTACCATGCTTTAATACTTGTTTGTTGCCTGTTCCTTATGGGAACCGTTCTGAAAGAAAAGTCTAATTCTTTTTTTGCCCCTTAGCTACTTCAAAGTCCAGAGAGACTGCCGCCTCCCCCCCCCCCCCCAACCTGTTCACCACCGAAGCCCTGGTCTGCAAAGGCCCCCAAAGGCCTCTCAGGGTTTAGGGTTTAGGGTTAGGATTTAGGGTTTAGGGTTTAGGGTTTAGGGTTTTTAGTTTTTAGGGTTTAGGGTTTAGGGTGTAGGGTTTAGGCCTCTCAGACCCAGCAGCCCTCAATACTGGGGGGAGGGGGGGGGAACCATGCCTTTTCCTTTCCTTGGAGGGCCTTAAAACCCTGTGGCTCAACCTGGACCAATCCAGGCTGTAGGGTTTAGGGTTTAGGCTTTTAGTGTTTCAGGGTTTTTTAGGGTTTATAGGGTTTTTAGGGTTTTGGGGTTTTTGGGTTTTTGGGGTTTTAGGGTTTTTGGGGTTTTAGGGTTTTAGGGTTTTAGGGTTTAGGGGTTTTAGGGTTTCGGCTTTGGAGGTGTTGCTGTAGGGCTTCGGGAGCTTGAGACGCCAAGGCCTGAGCTTCAAGGGGATTGGCGGGGGGGGTTCAGGGTATGAATCGGTTCCAGGGTTTAAGGCCTTAGGGCTCTAGGGTTTTAGGGGTTTAGGGGTTTTAGGGTTTGAGGGGTTTTAGGGGTTTTAGGGGTTTTAGGGGTTTTACGGTTTTTGGGGTTTTAGGGTTTTAGGGTTTTAGGGTTTTAGGGGTTTTAGGGGTTTTAGGGTTTGAGGGTTTAGGGATGTTTCGGGTTCAGAAGGGTTAGCGTACTACCTGTTTCCCCCGCGTGCAACCCGGACACCGCCGGAGACCGAGTATACCGTGTACCGCAGGCGGTCCAAAACCGGAGTGCGCACAATCAGGGCATGAAGGACAAGAAGAGTTTGACGAAGAAGGCATCACGCAGCCACAGGCGGCCTTGCGTCGTCTCTCCTTGCGCGCCTGCAAGGGGTATAAGGTTCAGGGCCTTGGGCTCCAGGGTTTATGGTTTCAGGGCACATGCACGTGGACACGTCTGAGCCTAAAGGGGTCAGAAACGAAACTTCGGCCACGACGTTTGCCGCCTTCCCGCCTCTTCTGGCCTGGCCGGTCGGCGCTGAGAGTGCTCTTCTGGGAGCCATTTTAGGGTTTACGTTTAGGGTTTAGGGTTTAGGGTTTAGGGTTTAGGGTTTAGGGTTTAGGGTTTAGGGTTTAGGGTTTAGGGTTTAGGGTTCCCCAACCCCGGGAGCCTCGTCCCTAAACCTGGGAGCCCTGGGCCCTAAACCGCTGGAACGCGAACCCCTGCATCCTGAGACCCGAAACCTGGGAGCCCTAAATCCCTAAACCCTAAACCCTAAACCCTACACCCTAAACCCTAAACCCTAAACCCTAAACCCTAGACCCTAAACCCTAAACCCTAAACCGTAAACCCTAAACCCTAAACCTGGGAGCCCTAAATCCCTAAACCCCCAAAACGTCCTGAGCTCGGAGGTCGAAATCACGGCCTTCGGAAGCGCGAGCGTGAGGCAGGAAGCCAGTCATTGATAGCTCTCCACCCCTGACTGGCTAAGACCCCTTCATTGCGGACTAGAGCTTAGGGTTCTAGCGTTTAGGGTTTAGGGTTTGGGGTCTAGGGTTTAGGGTTAAGGGTTTAGGGTTCAGGGTTTAGGGTTTGGGGGTTTACGGTTTAGAGTTGCAGGGATATAGGACGTAGGCTTCTAGGGTTCACGGTTTCAGGGTTGTGGGATCAGGTTTTAGGGCACGGGCATACTACCTCCTGGAGTGTTTGTTTGTTTTTGTTTTTTTTGGGGTGGGGGGGTGGGGTGGGGGTTCATCAGTTTGGGCATCGACTTCGCCCAACTTTGGGGGGCGCACTCTTGCAGTGGCATGTGGAACTACCCTAAACCCTAAACCCTAAACCCTAAACCCTAAAACCCTAAAACCTAAACCCTAAACCCTACACCCTACACCCTACACCCTAAGCCCTAAACCTTAAACCCTCCAGACTGTGGGAACCCTGTGGCCCAGGCGCCTGGCGACCTACGTCACGTTCACGGCGCCTGCGCAGCAAGCCAGACTTGGGTTGAGCTGCCCGAAGCTCCCTATCCCTCAAATCTTAGATCCAGCCTAAGCCCTAAACCCTAAACCTTAAACCCTAAGCCCTAGGCCCCAAGGCCCCAAGGCCCCAAGGCCCCAAGGCCCCAAGGCCCCAAGGCCCCAAGGCCCTAAGGCCCTAAGGCCCTAAGACCCTAAGGCCCTAAGGCCCTAAGCCCTGAGGCCTTAAGGCCCTAAGGCTCTAAGACCCTAAGGCCTAAAGCCTAAAGCCCAAACCCAAGCAATGCTGTTGGTTTCCTGCCAGGTATTAGGGGTACCCTCTGGTCCTTACTATAAGGCGGTCCTCGTGTTTGGGGGTCTGTATTTTCGTACACCCCAAAAAGTTGGAAACCTTTTGAAGGACAAATAGTGCTGGGATTCCCTACGCTTTACTCCTAGGGATTGGGGCTATTGAGTTTCCAACTTTTTTGGCTTCTACAAAAGGGTCCCCTACTTTCGTAAACTGCCATTTCGGATGTCGGAAGGCAGGAGCTCCTAACGTCCCCGCGTTCGCAACCCCTAATCTCCGAGCACAGGATCCATATTCCTTGTGTCTCAAAAACGGAAGATCTAATAGGGTTTAGGGTTTAGGGTTTAGGGTTTCGGGTTTAGGGGTTAGGGGTTTAGGGTGTGGGGGGGCAGAGTCCATAGCTAATCCCGAAACGCGAAACCCTCAACCCTCAACCCTGAATCTTTAATCTCTGTGGGTTTAGGGTTTAGGGTTTAGGGTTCAGGGATTAGGGATTAGGGATTAGGGTTGGGTGGTGATCCCAAAGAACTCCTAGCCTCCAATAGAGCGAAGCTCCCCAAAACCCTCGAAAATCCCGGCTCTCAGGTTTAGGGTTCAGGGTTTAGGGACTAGTCTGAAACCAAGAACCCTGCCCTCCTGAACACTTAGATTCTGCCTAAACCCTAAACCCTAAACCCTAAACCCTAAACCCTAAACCCTAAACCCTAAACCCTAAACCCCAAACCCCAAACCCTAAACCCTAAACCCTAAACCCTAAACCCTAAACCCTAAACCCTAAACCCCCAAACCCAAAACCCTAAATCCTAAACCCGAAACCCCATAAAGCCCTGGACCGCCTTTTGCCCCCCCGCGAACTCCAAGATCTCCCCGCCGCTTGAGAATGCCTACGGCCCAGGCGCCAAGTTTCGGATTTCTGGGGTCAAGAACCCTAACTTGGGGGGTTTAAGGGTTTAGAGGGTTTCAGGGTTTCAGGTTTTAAGGGTTTTCGGGTTCTTTAGGGGGTTTATATAAGGGTAGAAAGGGTTGAAGGGTTTGAAGGGGTTAAGTGTTTAGAGTTCCGGGGTTTAGGGGTTAGGGTTTAGGGTTTAGGGTCTAGGGTTTAGGGTTTAGGGTTTAGGGGGTTTGCCGATAGGGCTCCGCTTCGGGGGCCTGTCAGGCAGTGCAGATTCGGGAAGCCCGCACCGAGTAAGGGTTTAGGGTTTAGGGTTTAGGGTTTAGGGTTTAGGGTTTAGGGTTTAGGGTTTAGGGGTCCTCAAGAAGGGAAGACCTGAAACCGTGTACGGGTCTAGGCTTTCGGGGGTTTTATGGGGCTTTTTGGGGCTTTAGGGGGGACCTAGAGGGGTTTTAGGGCGTTTGCGGGGCTTGGGTTCATTTCGGGGGGGAGTTGTGGTCTTGGAACGCTTGGTGAGCAAGCGAAACGGGACAAACGCCCACTAGTCGGTAGCCCTCCCGCAACCCCTAACCCCCCCCCCCCCCCCCCCCCCAAAGCTCCCCAAGTCTAAGTCTACGAGTCTTGACTACCCAAGCCCCTAGACCCCATTGAGCCTCCTAAACCCTCAACATTAAACCCCCCGTTAACTCTAAACCCCTAAACCCCTAAACCCCAAACCCTAAACCCTAAGCCCTCAACCCTAAACCCTAACCCCCCTAAACCCCCCTAACCCCCTAAACCCCCTAAACCCCCTAAACCCCCTAAACCCCCTAAACCCCCTAAACCCCCTAAAGCCCCCTAAACCCCCCTAAATCCCCTAAACCCCCTAAACCCCCTCAACCCTCAACCCTAAACCCTAAACCCGGAACTCTAAACCCTAAACCCTAAACCCTAAACCCTAGACCCTAAACCCTAAACCCCAAACCCTCAACCCTAAAACCCTAATCCGCAAGGGGCCAGCATCGTAAACTACGGGCCTGCGCACTCCTTCACCGGGGGCGACCCTGTCACCTACTTCGGCTTCTCGGGGGGCACTGCCTAAGGGCGATGTAGGGGTTAGGGTTTAGGGTTTTGGGTTGAGGGTTTAGGGTTAAGGGGGGTTTAGGGTTTAGGGTTTAGAGGGTCTTAGGACTTGGGCTTCAGGGTTTGGGGATTTTGGGCACTTTTTTTGGTGGTGCCGGGTTGCCCCTAGCCTGAAACCTTATAAACTTTATGCCCTAGACCCCTAAGCCCGAAGCCCCAAGCTCCATGAAGCACAATGGAGAGGCCTGGGATTTAGGCTGATTCGGGAAGCCCTCGGCTTGGTACCCTGAACCTTTCTGGCCTTTATCCCTAAGCCCGGCAGCTCCCCCCCCCTCCCCATCCTTGCTCCGATTGAGGTTAAGGTTTGAGGGGTTTGTTCGGGTATCCTGGCTTAGGGGATGCCTCCCTAAACCCTAAACCCTAAGCCCTAAACCCTAAACCCTAAACCCTAAACCCTAAACCCTAAACCCTAAACCCTTAACCCTGAAACCCTAAACCCTAAACCCCAAAACTTTTTCTTCAGCACCTGCGCCATGACAGCCAGGCGGCACCCCCTCACCCTGCCCCCTTCAACCCCTGAACCCTGACTTCACGGCTCAGGAAGAGGCTCTAAGTAGGGTTTAGGGTTTAGGGTTTGGGGTTTAGGGTTTAGGGTTTAGGGTTTAATTAGGGTGACCCCGGTCATTGGGGGCGGGGGGGGGGGGAGGGTTATCTAATGGTCGGACTTCAGTTTAACGTCTCAGCTCATGTGATCCCGAAGCAAGAGCCTTGACTCCGAAGCCCGTAGAGTCTGTTCGATGATACTCAGAGTATCTGGGTGGTGGTCAAATTATGGTCTCTCCTTTTGGGTCCCTGTTCAAATTACGGCACCTAATATCTAGGGTACCCCCAAGAAGGGATCCTAATTTTGACAACCACCCATATTCATATGTGTTCGTGTATGTATGTATACGACATGTATCGCATGCATGTGCAAATATTAGGTAGCATACAGCATGTCGTAGGGTGGGTGCCGAAGTTTTGACTCTGGGAGTGTCAGGGTCTCGACCTGAGGACTGTTTTCGGTTCATCTACCAATTGCTTAAGAACCCCCCCCCCCCCAAAAAAAAATCTTCCTTTTAAGGGTAATATAGGATTATTGTTTTATTATTACTATTGTTATTATTATTATTATTATTATTATCATTTTTTTAAATCTTTTGGGGGTTCTAGCGCAAATAGTAGTCAGGGCGCGCAGGAGGTCGGTGAGTCTAGGGTAGTGGTCTGGTCCGGCTGTCCGAAGAGTCTAGTGTTGATCTGGTTCAGGGGTGTGACCCAACGAGCCCAAGACCCCTTAATTAAAGAAAATTCCTTAAATCACATTAAGGATCCCTTGATCAATTAAGGTCTATTCCTTAACTCACATTAAGGATCCCTTCATCCACTAAGGTCTGTTCCTTAACTAAGGGTCTTGGGTTTTTTTGGGGCAGGTCTAGAGCCTAGAAGCTGGGATGCACGTGAAGCAGGGTTCATATCTCTGTTTTTGGTGAGTGTCTATAAGCTTCCGTTTTTAATATCGGTGAGTGTATATACCGGGTGTTCTTTTGGGGGTACAAGAAATATTAACCCCTAAACCCTAAACCCTAAACCCTAAACCCTAAACCCTAAACCCTAAACCCTAAACCCTAAACCCTAAACCCTAAACCCTAAAACATAAACCCTAAACCCTAAACCCTAAACCCTAAACCCTAAACCCTAAACCCTAAACCCTAAACCCTAAACCCTAAACCCTAAACCCTAAAACCCTAAACCCTAAACCCTAAACCCTAAACCCTAAACCCTAAACCCTAAACCTAGTTCACATGAGCGAGGTGGGAAGAGATGGAAGTTTTGGCTCCCACTGCGCGAAGAGCTGCTCTTGCTGGCCACGCCGGTGCCTGGGGCGTGATTTAGGGTTTAGGGTTTAGGGTTTAGGGTTTAGGGTTTAGTGCATGGAACTCTAAACTCATGGGATTAAGACTCTCACCCGTATACTCCCAATATGGCCCTTATACTACCTTAAGGATCTTTCAAAAGGGTCCCCCAAACCCAAGGGCACAACCTTGAGGGCCCAAGGTAACCCCCAAATGAACCCTACGGCCTAAGCCCTGCAAGTGAGACGAAGATGGTCGTAGCTTGTAGTGGCTCACATCCTATGATCGGTCATGGCTCGAGGAAGCCCCGCTTTCAACCCTAGTCAAGCCATAAACTATACATCATACGTTCCGAGACCCGCGCGTAAACCCCGAAAAACCCTGAACCTCCAAGTACGGTCCTTCGCCTCAGCGGAAGAAAGGGCAAGAAGAAGTTCAAGCTTCGCCAGCATACGGAGAGCTTTTATATTCACACTAGTTCCGTGTTGCTTTGTGGAACCGGAGTTTAACGCTGAATCCTTTTGTCACTGTACGTTCGCAACTTAGTTTAAGGTTCCTTTCAGCAAAGCAGTGAGAATCTGAGAAAGCCGAGGACCTGCGCCTCTACGGAAGCGTCTTCCCAGGACCCGGAGTTCATGCTGAAGGGCCGGGCTGTTTTGCTGCTTCAGCCTGTGATTCTTGTGGTGCTTGTGGCATTTGAGTTGGGAAATCCCTGAACCTTGAACCCGAAACCTTAGACCCAAATCCCAAACCTTCAAACCTCAAACCAGGACCCTAAACCCCAAACCCCAAGCCCCCAAACCCCAAACACTATGCCCTAAACCCCAAACCCCAAACCCCAAACACTATACCCCAAACCCTAAACCCTCACCCCCAAACCCAAGACCCTAGACCCTAAACCCTAAACCCTAAACCCTAAACCCTAAACCCTAAACCCTAAACCCTAGACCTTCTGACTCGAAGCCCAACACCTGGATGTCAAGCCTCAGGGTGGTTGAGCTAGCCTTCAGCACTGCGATCTTAATATGGGGTACCTTATTGTGGTCCTTATGGGGGTTTAGGGTTTAGGGTTTAGGGTTTAGGGTTTAGGGTTTAGGGTTTAGGGTTTAGGGTTTAGGGGTACCTTATTGGGGTCCTTATTATAAGGGAGTCCTACTATTTGGGGGCCTATATTCGGGGTCCCTTATTTTCGTAAACCCCCATATATCTGGTCGTCTGAGAAAAAAGTCCGCCTTGTTGCCCAAGCAAGCAGCTCTCAGGGTTTAGGGTTTAAGGCTCAGGGTTTCGAGTTTAGGGTTTAGGGTTTAGGGCTTAGAGTTCAGGGTTTGGCGTACACCGTAAACCCTAAACCCTGAACCCTGAAGTTTAGGGTGCTTCAGCCCTAACAACCAGCCCTCGAGGACCCCAGGTGGACCAGCAGTGGTTCGACTACTTCATGGTGGCCCTGCCGGACGACACGCCCATTGCGACCGCCGCTCGCCCTGGTTTGGGGTCAATGGGTTGGGATCTTCAGGCTTTCTGGGCGTTTATGGAAACCCTTCAACCGCTAGGCCTCTTAAGCGCTTGAGCCCCTTAAGCCCCTTAAGAAAGCCCTTAAGCCCCTTTAAGGAAATCCACTCCCCCTCAAGGCCCCTTAAGAAAGCCCTCAAGAAAGCCCCTCCTGAAGCAAACCCCCTTGAGGCCCTTAAGAAAGCCCCTTAAGCCCCTTTAAGGAAACCGCCCTGAAGCCCCTTAAGGCCCCTTAAGCCCCTTTAAGGAAACTTCGTGCAACCCCCTTAAGGCCCCTTAAGGCCCCTTAAGGCCCCTTAAGGCCCCTTAAGGCCCCTTAAGGCCCCTTAAGCCTTAAGCCCCTTTAAGGAAACCTTAAGGCCCCTCTGCGCCCCCCGTGTAAGGTCCGAGTGAAGCCGCACTCCAACCGCACACTCTCGGCCTCGCGGCGCTGCAGCTCTGGGCGCTTTGAGATGCTGGACATCGTCCTGGGAAGCTCGGTCTTGGGGGTCTTGGGGGGTTTAGGGGGGTTTAGGGGGTCTGGGGGTTTGGGAGGTTTAGGGGGGTTTAGGGGTTTTGGGGGGTTTGGGGGTTTAGGGGGTTTACAGGTTTAGGGGTTTGGGGGTTTGGGGGTTTTGGGGTTGAGGGGTCTTGAGGGTTTAGGGATGTCGGGGTTTAGGGTCCAGGGTTCAGCCCTGCAAACAAAAGCCTAAAGTCTACACCCTAAACTTAAACCTTAAACCTGAAGCCTCAGGGTTCAGGAGGGGCCAGCGGGGATAGGTTCAGGGACCTCCACGAAAGGCCACGAGCCCCAAATGCAGAACGCGCCCAGGTTAGGGTTTAGGATTGAGGGTTTCGCAAGTCAAGTGACTAAAGGAGGGATCCTCATAAGGGACCATTTAGGGGTTTCCAGGGACTATATAAGGCATATGGTTTTTATAGGGGAATAAGATTGAGGGTCCCTTCTAGTGACCCTCCTTATACCCCTCAAGTAGGGTTTAGGCTTTGGGGTTTGAGGTGTAGGCTGGGGTCTCGTAGTGTGGCTGCTTCAAGGATGGCACCCCGGCGTGGGGGCTCCTTACCTCTGAAGGTTTGGGTGTAAGTTTCCGGGTCCCTAAACCCTAAACCCTAAACCCTAAGCCCTAAACCCTAAACCCTCAACCCTAAACCCTAAACCCTAAGAAGCCTTGTGGGCTTCATGGGTTCGGGTTTGGAGAGCTTACAACCCTTCCTCGACAGCTGGAAGTCTTGGCTGTGCTTGGGATGGTACCACGCATGGTGAGATCTCACTAAGGAAGCCGCGGCAGGCCTCTCAAGGACCGGGGAGAAAGCCCCAAACCCTAAACCCTAAACCCTAAACCCTAAACCCTAAACCCTAAACCCTAAACCCTAAACCCTAAACCCTAAACCCTAAACCCTAAATCCTAAATCCTAAACCCTGAACCCTAAACCCTGAACCCTAAATCCTAAACCCTAAACCCCCCGAAACGCCCCGCACAGTCACTGTATAGACCTAATCCAGTAGCCGCTACCCCAAAGCCATGGCCGCACGAGGAGCTGTATGTAGTTCTTGTGTGAGCTGAAGGTGTGTACTCCCTTTGGTTCAGACCTCCACCGGCATCACAAGTATGTACTCGAGCTACACCGACCCCCCAAACCCCAAACCCCAAACCCCAAACCCCAAACCCCAAACCCCAAACCCCAAACCCCAAACCCCAAACCCCAAACCTCAAACCCCAAACCCCAAACCCCAAACCCCAAACCCTAAACCCTAAACCCCAAACCCGAAGCCCCAAATCCTAAACCTTAAATCAAAAGCCCCTATATCTCCAGCCGTGAAGGTGGGCGCCATAGGAGTTCTGAGATCTGCGTGTGTTCGGGGTTAGGTCTTTGTAGCTTAAGACTTTAGGGTTTAGGGTTTAGGGTATAGGGTTTAGGGAGTTGGGGTTTAAGAATTTCCTTCAGGGTTTGGTGTTTGTCGTATTTTGAGATTTGGGGCTTAGGGTTTGGAGCTTGTCGGGGGGGGGGTTGATGCTGGCGGTTTGAGGTTCTAGGGTTCTGGGTTTGGGCGTGTTTATCTAGGGCATTGGCTTAGAGCATCTTGGGTGAAGCTCGGGTGGGGGGGGGGGACAGAGTTGGGATTTGAGGGATAGGGGTTCTAGGATGCCCAGTAGTACCCTTATTCCCTTTTTTGGTTGTGTATGGTCCCCTCATAAACCCCTTTAAGCAAAAAAGGGCACCCTTTTTAAGCCTAGGTTACTGGGCAGCCTAGGGGTTTAGGCTTAGGGTTGAGAAACAACCCTAAACCCTAAACCCCAAACCCCAAACCCAAACCCTAAACCCTAAACCCTAAACCCTAAACCCTAAACCCTAAACCCTAAACCCTAAACCCTAAACCCTAAACCCTAAACCCTAAACCCTAAACCCTAAACCCTAAACCCTAAACCCCTGCGGCAGGAGATGCGCAAGATGGAGTACACGGCAAAGTCTGTTCGATTCGAGATCAACTGTCGGAACCAGGTGCGGGGGGTGGCTGCTTACAGCATGACAAGGGTTTAGGGTTTAGGGTTTAGGGTTTAGGGTTTAGGGAGTGAGGATCTTCATGCCGTTGCTTCAGGATTCCTCGCCACTTATTTCGGTAAAAGGGTAGAGGTTAGGTACTTGAAACCCTCCTTCTGACTACCACGACGCTTCAAGTAAGGGCCGACGGCGAACTCCTTGATTCCAGGACCCCTTGGCTACTTGTACGACATCATGACAGGACCCCAAGAATGGTGTTTAGGGTTTAGGGTTTAGGCGCTGTAGTGGGGCACCTCAGCCAAGAACGCCCCCGGAGGCTGCGAGAACGGAGTACCTCTACTTCGAGACTCCGCCGCTTGGACTGCGAAGGTTTTGCAGTTGAGGGCAGCCTAAACCCTCAACCCTCAACCCTCAACCCTCAACCCTCAACCCTAAACCCTAAACCCTAAACCCTAAACCCTAAACCCTAAACCCTAAACCCTACACCCTACACCCTAAGCCCCCTGAACCCTCACCTAAACCCTACACCCTAAACCCTAAACCCCAAACCGCTTGGAGCGGGCAAGGGGCTGACCCTGTGCGAATGGAAGTGTAGGCAAGCCCAGAACCCTGAACGCGATTGAGGACTGAGGCTTGAAGGTTTAGGGTTTAGGGTTTAGGGTTTAGGGTTTAGGGTTTAGGGGTTAGGGTTTAGAGCGTGTAGAAGGAAATGTTTCATGAAATCCCTGTTTCTTCTGTTAAGACTTTCTTGTATCACCTAAACCTTAAGCCTTAAACCCTTATCCCTAAACCCTAAACCGTAAATCTTAACCCCTTCTCCATCCCTAAACCCTAAACCCTAAACCCTAAACCCTAAACCCAAAACCCAAAACCCACACCGAACATCTGATGCACAAGTTCCCCAGACGATGCCCTTCATGCCAGTTTTCCTTTCTTTTTCGAATTTGCAGCCCCTTGCAGTTCCAGGCACAGAGCCACAGTTTAGGGTTTAGGGTTTAGGGTTTCGGGTTTAGGGTTTAGGGTTTAGGAAACGTCCGTAGATCTCGGTTTCTGCGTTGCCTTCTTGACCGGAGAGAATGCGCCCAGAACCGTGAAGGCCGGAAGCTCGAAGTCCGAGCTCTTCTCTCAAGCCCTAAACCCTAAACCCTAAACCCTAAACCCTAAACCCTAAACCCTAAACCCTAAACCCTAAACCCTAAACCCGAAACCCGAAACCCTAAACCCTAAACCCCAAACCCTAGATCCTAAACCCTCAGCCCTAAACCCTAAGGCCCAAACCCTAAACCCCAAGCCCTAGATCCTAAACCCTAAGCCCTAAACCCTAAGCCCCAAACCCTAAACCCCAAACCCTAAATCCTAAACCCTAAGCCCTACACCCTAAACCGCCTCGCCCTGGGCAGAACGGCCCATGAGCAGGTCCATCGTCTTCGTCATCACGTCGAGCCATGCCGGGGTCGACTTTCGAGACGACCCGCTGCGGCCCGTCCTTGGTCTTGGGCTTTTTGAGGAAGTTTGGGTTTAGGGTTTAGGGTTTAGGGTTTAGGGTTTAGGGTTTAGGGTTTAGGGTTTAGGGTTTAGGGTTTGGGGTGTAGGGTTTAGGGTTTAGGGTCTAGGGCTTTCGGAGGAAGTCAAACCCTGAACCCTGAACCCCAAAACCCCCAAACCCCCAAAACCCCCCATACCCGAAACCCGAAAACCCCGAACCCTAAACCCTAAACCCCAAGCACAACGTATACCCAGAACCCCATTTTGCAACCTTAAACCCTAAACCCTAGACCCTAAATCCTAAACCGTAACTCAACATAGACCCACAACCCCTTTTGCAACCCTAAACTTCAAACCCTCAACTTAAACCTTAAACCCTAAACCCTGAACCCTAAACCCTAAACCCTAGACCCTAACCCCTAAACCCTAAACTCAGGCATGGCTGGTGGGGGGGCTTCGCCCCGCCCCCACCAGCCGAACGGCCTGACGTATGTCTGTTTAGGGCATCGCACATACAGAGCACTTGCCCTGTGGCAAAACACCGTCGCACTGTAACGACTCAGCCGTGCCACCGCTAAGCATTGGGGCAGCTCGGCCAGACTGGCCTATTCAAAGTTGTAAACTCTAAACCCTGTGCTCGGGCCTGAATTTTCTCATTCCTATTCGCTAATTCCTATTCCTTATTCCTAGTCTTGAGGAATTAGCGTTCTAGTTCTGATTCCTAATTCCTATTCCTAATTCCTAGTCGCTAATTCCTATTCCTCATTGCTAGTGTTTAGGAATTAGCTAATTCTAGTCGCTAGTTCCTATTCGCTATTTCCTAGTCCAAATTCCTAGTCGCTAATCCCTAATCGCGACTCTTTTTGAATTAGGACCACAATGGGCCCCAGGATTGGGCGAAAGGTGGTCGGTCCCAGCTGAAATTTACAAAGAATTTAAATAGCAGAAATGACCACTTTTTTTTTACGGCTGCAATTTCTAGTTGCCAATTCCTATGATTAATTCCTAGTCTTTGGGAATTAACGCCCTAATTCCTATTCCTAATTCCTAATCGCGAATTCCTATTCACTAATTCCTATTCCTAATTCCTATTCTTTAGCATTAGCGCCTAATTCCTATATATTCCGAATTCCAAAACGCTAATTCCTAGTCGCTAATTCCTATTCGCTAATTCTTCGTCCGGATTCCTAGTCGCTAATTCCTCATCACGATTATTTAGGAATTACAGCCACAATGGGGGGCCCAGCATTGGCCGAAAGGTTGTCGATTCCAGCTGAAACTTGAAATGTATATAGCAGAAATTCATCTTTCCTAGTCTTTAGGAATAAGCGCCCTAATTCCGATTCCTAGTTCCTGACCGCTATTCGCTAATTCCTAGTCCAAACTCTCAGTCGCCCATTCCTAAATGTGATTCTTTAGGAATTAAGACCATCGTGGGGGGCTCCCGAGGATTGTCCGAAAGGCGGTCGATTCCAGCTGGAATTTCAATTGATCTTATATAGCAGATAAGACCACCTGATTTTCAAATTTATGGCTATTAATTCCTAGTCGCCAATTCCTATTCCGAATTCCTAGTCTTTAGGAATTAGCGTCTTAATTTCGATTCCTAATTTCTCGTCGCTAATTCTATTCGCTAATTCCTATTCTTAAATCCTAGTCTTTAGGAATTAATGCCTAATTCCTATTCTTAAATCCTGGAAACCGAACGACATCCTTAAATTCTGTGGGGCTTCCTGCGTTTCGACAAGGCGGGGAACCTAAGCATTCTCCAGGAAACCAGACGACGTCCTCAAATTGTGGTTTCTCGGGAATTCATAGCTACGGTAGCAGCCCCGAGTCCCTCGTCGGCTACCGTGATATGGGGACATGTTAAATTCTCAGAAAGCCTCACGCAATTTAAGGATGTCGTCTGGTTTCCTGTTCCCAGCCCTGTCGAAATGCAGGAAGCCCCGCACGGTTTAAGGATGTCGTTCGGTTTCCTTTATTGGTGTGTGCTACTACCATTCAGTAGCTATACTCTCTGACCAGATCTTAGGGCCTTTCAATTAGTTAATTATGAATTAAACATTAGTATATTATGAACAAGCTATTGAAAATAAAGGTTGGCTATCAATTCATAACTTAGGTAAAGTGTTATTTGCTGACTCATTACTTATTGAACAAATTATTAGCTATGATGTATCTGATACCCAAAATGTACGAACTTCGACCTTACCGCCATTCCCTGAAAGTGAGTGATTTCTAGCTACGATCGCGTGTTCCCACTGTTCCAAATGTAGACGAGTGCGCCCGGCCCACTCCGGCTAGCAGACTGAGTAGGGATGAGCGTGCTACGACTTGGGTCGCCAGGTCGAATTGCTCCCCGATAGGGCCCCGCCATGGACCCCAAGCCGAGCTAAGCTGGGCCTACGTCGACCAGGGCCTCTGGCCTCAAGTGGCCGGCGCGCTCAGCACGCACTGGAAGGCGGCCGGGCGCCGCCACAGACTCTCGTGGAACTTGGCGCTTGCCGTGCAGGTGAGCGTGGACCCTGCTCAGCTGTTCGAGGTGCGTCGCAAACGAACCGGCCCTATAGCGCTGTAGGTATTCTATTTTCGACAGCCTTCGCCAGGGCTGCCCACTTTTGGAGCGTTTCTCGAAAGAGGCCCGCTGACGTGCGGAAGCTCAAGAATCGAGTTATATACATTACACGCGCGCGAGGTCGCCGGTGCGTCCCCTACGTTGCCTGCCGAGGAAATGGTCTTAGCAATACTGACCTCAGTTGAAGCTTTAGTAACGATGAAGACCTCGCTGCCCCTGTCCCACGGCTGATAATAACTTCAAAAGAAATCCTCGCAAGATGTAAAGGGTTTCCAGCCCCCGCAGATCTGTCCTCACTCGGTGCACCTTCGGCTATAGCGAGGAAGGGGGTGCCCATAAGGCACCGCCAGGCCCCGGTGCCCTTCTCTTCCCCCATTAAGAAGAAGTCCGGGACAGCGTCTTCGGCCCAAAAGAGACAACGTCACTTGGCTCAGCGTGTTTTCTCTCGAGCTCGCAAGGCTGAGTGCTGTTTGTTTGGTAGAACTACACACCTCATATTGAGATCACTTCAAATACTACAATAGGAGACCATCGCCCGGCCAGGAGTGGACCGCGATGCAAAAGCCTGGTGCTCAGCTGTGTAATCTGCGCTGCACTTGGGTAAATGAGGTCTTCTGGACAAACCGCGGGTCAACAAGGCCCAGACAAACGAACACTTGCCAACGCGTAAGTGCGTGTTGGCTTCCTGAAGATCACGAAAGCCCTCCGGGCTCGCTGAGTTTGTCGTTTAGTACACTGAAGCGCACTCGTTCTGAAAAGGCCCGTGTGGAAGCTCAATCGCTTGCCGGTGGTGGTCCATGTCGTCACTCTGAGCGGCCATCGCCAAAGGTACATCTTCCCGGCAAAGTGCACGGTGCAAGACGCCGGCCAATTTGTGGCGAGCACCTTGGGGCATCCGGGCTGCTCCGCGAGTTTCTGGGCACCAGGCGGGCGTCGGATTGATGACAACCTGAAGGTGCTGGATCTTGGGATTCGGTGCTACACGGTTGTCGTCCAGCCGCGTGCCCTATATGATCTGCTGCAGTGAGCGCGCGGAAACATCTTTCTTCACACCGATGCAACGGTCAGCGACAGCCGCGTAGGAAAAATCAGATGCATGGTCCACGCACACGCGCGCACGCGCGCACGCGCGCACGCACGCACGCACGCACGCACGCACGCACGCACGCACGCACGCACACACACACACACACACACACCGTCGGTATTTGCTCTGTAGCGTAGGTGCTGGCTTGCTTGTTTGCAGTCTCGCTACTACACGTGCCATGTAGCGAATATGGTCTAGAACTATGATTTAACGTGATTTGGGGACCCCAAACCCTGAACATCAGGAGGGTCATTCCTGCAACGATATTTAATATAAACGAATACTAGAATCGACACATCTTCATGAAAGTCGCATCCCCCCTTTTGGGCGCACGAATATTATTTCGAATATGATTAGACAAGGAATAAAAGCAACGAACAGAGAGATAAATGAAACATATAGAAAACACAAGACAGTCCCCTAAAAATGAGTTTAGGAAACTAAGCCCTAAAAGGCGGAGCTGGTTAAGGGGGTGGGAGCCGCCCTTTATGGGCGCGGGCGGGCAAAGGTAAATGACGTGGCCGACACAAGGCCCCATTCTCAAGAGCTCTCGTGCCGGCATCGAAACTGCGTGCCCGGGCGGCGAAAGACCTATTGCTGTCCCTCTCGCAAACCTACCCCCTAAACCCTAAACCCTAAACCCTAAACCTTAAACCCTAAAACCTAAACCCTAAACCCTAAACCTAAACCTAAACCCTGGAGCCCACCACTCTTTGTGAGAGCCAAGGATGGCCTTTCAGTACATGCACCTGGACACCTTGGCCAGATTTAGGGTTTAGGGTTTAGGGTCTAGGGTTTAGGGCTAGGGTTTAGGGCTAGGGTTTAGGGCTAGGGTTTAGGGCTAGGGTTTTCGGGTTTAGGGTTTCGGGTTTGAGGGCCCAATTGGGTGTGAGTAAAGGCTCGGCCGAGGGTTTTTTTTCGTGCTTGGGAGTTCGTTCAGTGTCCGAACCCCCGCCCCCCCCTCCCGCCCCTCCGACCCCCCTCCCCCAAAAAAAAAATAAAACCCCAAGTCTTCCAAAACCCCAAGCCCCAAAAGTAGTCTAATGTTTCAAGGATTTAGGGTGCATGGGATCAGGGCTCCTGCTTGGCGAAGGGCTGGAGGGTTCTGGGAGTTCGGGTTCGTTGGGGTTCTTCAGGTGGGTTTAGGGTTTAGGGTTGGTAAGTTCTTGTAAAGCGCCATCTTGGGCCGGAAGAGAGGCAAGGAACTCCTTGACGAAGCTGAGGACTTCCTGGTGATGGAGGCCCTGCGTCCACAGACATACTCTGGCCTCCTGGCTGCTTTCAGGTTTTTGGGGGTTTTGGGATGTGGGTGTAGGGTTCATAAGACAGCTTGGCTTCAGGGATTGTGGGGAAGAACCCTAAACCCTAAACCCTAAACCCTAAACCCCCTAAACCCTGAACCCTAAACCCTAAACCCTAAACCCTGAACCCAGAACCCTAAATGCCATGCCGGCTGAAGTCGGGCAGAACTTAAAGATGAGGAATGGCAGATTCAGGCGAAGCTTTCCGCCCCATTGGAAGATGTGCTTCTTCGGGGTTTCGGGTTATGTGTTGAGAGCAACTGCCCAAACCCCTGACTCCCTAAACTCTGAACCTAACGTCCTAAAACTAGGCCCTTAAACCCTAGGCTCAAATCCCTCAACCGCAACCCCAATACCCTAAGCACAAAACCCCTAAACCCGACCCCTCAACCCAAAACCCCAATCCCAAAACCCTGACCTAAGCCCCAAAGCCCCAAAGACCTAATCCGTAAACCTCAAAACCCTTTAACCCTAAACCTTCAAGCCAAAACCCTAAACCCTAAACCCCAAACCCTAAACACTACAACCCTAAACCCCCAAAACCAGAACCCCTAAACCCCAAGACCCGAAACCCTGGACCTTCAGCCCGAAACCCCAAACCATAAGCCCTAAACCCTAACCCCCAAACCCTCTTCAGCAGACCCCGGCCCCTGGCCTGAGCCCTAAGACGCTAAACCCTAAACCCCAAACCCCAAACCCCAAACCCTAAACCCTAAACCCCAAACCCTAAACCCTAAACCCTAAACCCTAAACCCTAAACCCCAAACCCTAAACCCTAAACCCCAAACCCTAAACCCTAAACCCTAAACCCTAAACCCTAAACCCGAAACCCCAAACCCCAAGCCTCAGCAGACCCCGGCCCCAGGCATCCTGCCTGAGTTGTGGGAGGTCAAGCCCCGGAGCCCGGCGGTGGAAGCCATGTTCCTTGGATGCAGGGGTTTAGGGTTTAGGGTTTAGGGTCTAGGGTTTAGGGTTTAGGGTTTAGGGTTTTGGGGTTTTGGGGTTGAGGGGTTGAGGGGTTGAGGGTTTAGGGGTTTTAGGGATGTCGGGATGTAGGGGTTTAGGGGTTTAGGGGTTGATTTTAGGGGTTAGGGTTGAGGGGATGTAGGGACTCGGGGTTCTAGGGTCCACGGTTGAGGGTTTAGGGGGTTTAGGGGTTTAGGGGTTTAGGGGTTTAGGGGTTTAGGGGTTTAGGGGTTTAGGGTTTGTGTCCGGAGCGAGCATTCGGAGATGGCATGAGGAAATTGGAATAGTCAGCCTGCATAAACATCCCCACGTTCCCTCAAGAGCTTGCCGGAAGCTGAGCGGATAGCTCGGGTTCAGGGTTTTGGCATTGTTGAGGCTTGGGGCTTAGGGCTTACAGTAGGGCTTAGGGAGGGTTTAGGGTTCAGGGCTGCAACGCGGAATGTATTCAGTCCATCATGTACCTGAAGCCCTTGAGAGCAACCCCCCCCCCCCCCCCAAAAAGTCGCCCAAAACCCTTTCGGGTTTCGGGTTTAGGGCTTAGGGCAGATGCCCTCAGCCCAAAGATGCCCTTTACCGCCCTTGCCCCACGACCTGCAGAGGTTGATCCCGCCTGTGGAGTCGCCAGCTTAGCTTCCGGGGTTCAAGGAACCAAAGGAGGGATGCTTCTAAGGGACCTTAGGGGTTCTTTTAGGGCTCCTTCAGGGGCTACTCAGGTATAGAGGGGCTATATGAGGTATGTATCCGGGTTATATAGGGAATAAGATGAACCCTTCTAGGGGTCCGTCCTTTTACCCCTTAAGGGGTGGTCTCTCTGGTCTTGTCAGGGGACTATGGCTCGTACCCCTAAGGTTGTACCCCCTAAAGGTTCCCCTTAGTATGGACCTTATGCTGCTTCAAGGATCCTTAAAACGTCTCCCCCCAACCCAAGGGTATAAAACCTTCTTGGTAGTTCCGAGGTGGAGTTTCATGATCTTGAGGTGATTCCAAACCTCGTACCTTGGGACCTTGGGATGCTTCACTTATACTAACAGTCCTTAATAGGGATTCTAGTACCCCCCCTATTGTACCTAGGGATTAAGGAGCCGTTAGTATCATGATACCTGTTATAATCCCTATTAAGGGAGCTGTTAGAGTATAAGGGTGGCATCCCAGCTCGTACCCCCAAGGTTGTACCCCTAAAGGGTTGCCCTGAAGAAGCTCCTACTCTGGCCCTCATATTACCTTTAGGGTTTAGGGTTTAGGGTTTAGGGTTCAGGGTTTAGGTGAGGGGGCCGATCCTGCGAACTTCGGGTCGAGACCCGCTGTGAATCTTACGGGTTTCTCGTAGTTTAGCCCCTGGGATCCTAGGCTCTGAACCGCCAACCCTTGCGTTTTGAAGGGTTCTATCCGGTTCTAAACAAACCCTAAACCCTCAACCCTAAACCCCTAAACCCTAAACCCTAAACCCTAAACCCTAGACCTGAGAGGGCACGCAGAACTCAGAGATCTGACTCTTGAGCCGGTTGTAGAGAGCCTGGCTCCTTAATCCCCATCAACCCAAGATCCTAAAATCCTCAACGCTTCTTAGGCTTTAGGGTTTAGGGTTTAGGGTCTAGGTTTAGGGTTTAGGGTTTAGGGTTTACCCCAAACTCCCGAAACCCCACTTATTCACAAGCCCCTAAACCCAGAAGCCCGAAGCCCAAGCACCCAAATTCACCCTAAACCCTACCTAAACCCTAAACCCTAAACCCGAAACCCTAAACCCGAAACCCTAAACCCTAAACCCTAAACCCCAAACCCGAAACCCCAAACCCCCAAACCCCTTATGTAACCCACAACCCTTGGTTCCCAAACGAGCGCGTTTTATGATGCCGAGGCCGAAGCTGCAGGTTTGTCCCCAGGCGCATGTTGCCGGGCTTGCTTGGGGCTTCAGGCTTGAGAGTTGTATGGATGAGTTCTCTAAAGTATGGTGTTTAGAGTTTGGGGTTTAGGGTTTAGGGTTTAGGGTTTAGGGTTTAGGGTTTAGGGTTACTATCATAAGGCGTGGGGGAGGGGGTGTGGGGGTTGGGGTTGGGGGTTTAGGCACGACCGCCAAGCCACAAACGTCCAGCAGTCAAGGTTTAATTTGCAAGGGTTTGGGATCTAGGACCCTTAAATCTTAAACCCTAAGCAGTTTGGGACTGGGACGGTCTAAGTTTTAGGCGTTTAGGAGAATTTCAGTAGTTTCGTGGCCCAGGTTCTATCTATCTAAAGGTGATTTTTCATGTAGACGTCGCGACCCTTATGTTCCGAGGCCATAGTCCCTGGTATACCGAGATCCAGCAAAATTCAGGGTTCTAGGGTTTGAGGGTTTTAGGGCGTAGGGATTTAGGGTTTAGGGCTCACGGTTTAGGGTTCTAGGGTTTAACCCCTAAACCCGAAACCCTAAACCCGAAACCCTAAACCCGAAACCCGAAACCCTAAACCCTAAACCCTAAACCCTAAACCCTAAACCCTAAACCCTAAACCCTAAATCGTTTGGGGGTTTAATTAGGGTTCTTGGGCTTCAGGGGTTTCAGGGTTGCAGCGATCAAGCGGAGGCACCCCGAGTCTAGATGGGACCTGGAATAGCACCGTCAAGGCTTCTCGTAAGGGTGCGTTCCCTCCCCAAGCTCTATGTACGAAACATATATATATATATATGTATATATACCGGTATATGTATAGTATATACATATATGTGTGTATATATATATATACATATGTATATACAAGCCCAAGGTTCGAATGTCCTTCCTCTTTCTCCGCAGGGCTTGAGGCTAGGGTGCCCAGGGATTTTCCGCGCGTTTTCGCGTGGCAGCATGGCTTCCGAGCAGAAGGACGTGGCTCAGGAGGTCAACGACGATGAGGCGCCGTGCACAAGAGCCCACATAAACCTCAGGTTGTCTGGGTTATGTCGTTACATTTTTTGCACCCTCACGGTTGTTGTCTCTTGTCATATGCTATCTATGCCTATGCTCTACTGCATCGCATACTTTGTGGTATGCACTACCATGTTATGAATAATATTTTCATTTCTTCTTCAGTGCCATGACAACTTTATTGTTACTGTTGTGGTCTATTATCATCTATCATAGTGTCGTTCCAACCGGTCGGGTAGAGGAGGTTGCCTCTTTGTCTTGATTCAACCCCTGGGAAAGCTGGTCTGGGACCGGCTCGTCATACAGCATGAGGAGGGCGCTAATCAAAGAAAGAGGGTTTAGGGTTTAGGGTTTAGGGTGTGGCAAGGATCAGGAGTGGTAGCGGTGGTAGTGGTGGTTGCGTTGCTGGTGGTGGAATGGTGTCGTTCAGGTCAACATCAACTCGACGGTGGGCTTGGTGTCGGCGCTGATCATGTCTTGCATGGCCTCCGGCCTCACGGACTCCTGGGAGTTCAACCAGGCCGGGAAAATGGGATTTTTGGGATGCAGGGGCTCGGTTAGGTTTGAGCACGTAGGGCTTAGGATTTGCAGCATTTCAAGGTTCATGATGGTGCTTAAGCCCCCCGAATGAAGGCGGGGGTGCTTGAACCTTGGTGAACGTGGGGGGCCCTGCTGCAAGCAGGACACCCGCCTCTGCGAAGAGCTATCGGGGACGTGGTACCCATGGGCTGTCGGCAGGGGTGGGTTTTAAGCACTTTGGGAAAACTATGTCTATTTTGGGGCCAGGCTTTCACACTACATAGTAGTTTTGAAATCACTGTCATTGTAGTTTTGTGGTATATATTTGCGATGTGAAGCCCGGGTCATGGGTTTTATGTTGAGGCTTTAGCTTGCAGGGTTGAGGGTTTATGCGTATGTGAGGCTACAGGTTTGAAGCTTACATGGGGTACAAAGAGGCGAACACGCTGTAAATACCAGTGTTTTTGGCATAATACGCTGTAAAAACCAGTGTTTTGGGCATGGTCATGAAAGGCATGGACGCTTGTGACAGATTTTCTTGTTCCGCATCCTTGTGCAGTATGTTGTACAAAGAGGCGAAATCGCTGAAAACACCAGTGTATTGGGCATGGACGCAATATGAATGACGATCTTATCCCCCCCCCGGCAGAAGGTCCGGAAAACCTGAAAATGTGCTCGAAAGTACACACGCGGGAACGCGCCGCACTCCTACTACATACGCGTATGATTTACGATACTATACTGTAGTATACTATAGTATACTAGAGTATACTAGAGTATACTATGGTATACTATGGTATACGACAGTAGTTTATAGTATACTATAGTGTGCCATAGAATGCGATGGTTAAAGCGTGCTATGGTACAGCGCAGGAAGGAAAGAAAGTTGCAGAGTATACTATGGAAAGCATGTGCTACCATCTTCAAAGACGAGGCTTCGGTGTTCGTCCCCAGGTGCTTCCCGAAGTTCGAAGTCTACCAGGTCTGCCAGTGCTTGAGCATGATCTGCACCCTGACCGAAGGTTCTAACAGCCGTAGCCCTCGTAGACATTCCGACCGTCTGAAAACAGGGAGTTCAGAGCCTACAGGTCTTGGTGATAGCGATTTGGAACCGCAAGCTTCTTGCCAGTAGAGTCGAGCCTGGTATGCTCCAGCATATCGTACAGCGTACGCAGGCCTGTATTCTAGCTTGGTATCCGATAGTGTGGTAAAGTAGACTGCAATAAGGTATGCCTGAGCTGTGAGTTGGAATAGTGAAGTTCACTGATGGTGACGTGCTGTTCTGAGCACACTACCCTCAACCCTCAACCCTCAACCCTACACCCTACACCCTAAACCCTACACCCTACACCCTACACCCTAAACCCTAGACCCTAAACCCTAGACCCTAAACCCTAAACCCTAAACGCTAAACCCCAAACCCCAAACCCTAAACCCTAAACCCTAAACCCAGGCAACATGGTGGCCATTATGACCTCCATCGCCCGGCTGCTCGCCTTCCAGCGGATGGACTCCTGGCACAGTGCCGAGCTGCGGGACGAGATCACGACGCCTGGGCTTCAGGGGCTTTGGGGTTTAGGGTTTAGGGTTTAGGGCTAGGGTTTAGGGTTCAGGGCTTAAGGTTTTGGGGTTTTTTTTGGGGGGTTTGGGCTTCAGGGGAGTTTCGAGGGCAGGCTTGGCAGGATGTTGGATTTGGGGTGGCGTGGGGGGCCTGCACAAGGCTGTAGAGGTTGCTGTTCGAGTTCTAGTTCGCTGCCGTGTTTCGCAGTCTAGGTGCTTAAGCGCGCAGGGGCGTTTCAGGTTGAGCATGTAGGTCCAAGCCCTAAACCCTAAACCCTAAACCCTAAACCCTAAACCCTAAACCCTAAACCCTAAACCCTAAACCCTAAACCCTAAACCCTAAACCCTAAACCCTAAACCCCGAATCTCTGAACCCGAGGAAGGGATTCCTTGGCAAAGTCTGCGATGCCACACCCAGTGCTGCCATGGCTTTGGGAGCAACTCGCGCTTACCTCGCTGTGGTTGGTCTTTAGCGTAAGGACTCCACACCTCAAAACCTTAAGCCCTAAACTACGAAACGAAGGGCTCTCTACACTAGGCCTTAAACCCTAAACCCTAAACCCTAAAGCCTAAACCCTAAACCCTAAAGCCTAAAGCCTAAAGCCTAAACCCTAAACCCTAAACCCTAAACCCTAAACCCTAAACCCTAAACCCTAAACCCTAAGTTCAGGGCTTCTGGTGTCTTGGGTTCCAGGTGCGAGCAGTAAGGGTCCGGGATCGATGAGGGGTTTACGAAAACAGGGGATTCCAACATAGACCCCCCAAAAAGTAGGATGCCCTTATACTAAGGACCCGAAACCCCTGAACCCTAAACCCTAAACCCTAAATCCTAAACCCTAAACCCTAAACCCACCATAAGGTGGTCTTCTATGCTGCTGGCTACCTGATCCAAGCCTCCATCGTCATGCCGGCGGGCAACGTTGGAATGTGCATAGGCCTCCCAGGGTTTAGGGTTTAGGGTTTAGGGTTTAGGGTTTAGGGTTTAGGGTTTAGGGTTTAGGGTCGACAGCAGCTCAGGGTTTTCCAGCTAGGTAGGCCCTTGACACATTGTATACTTTCCCTTATTGAGCTTAAGAGGATCGTATTCAGGAATATTGCTCACAGGGCTGTACTGTAAGGGCCATCCCCGTTCCAGAGACAAAGAGCGGGAGAGAGAGAGAGAGAGAGAGAGAAAGAGAGAGCCAAAGCGATCCTGTTTTTGTCAATATATCAGATTTTTAAATAGGTTTTTATATATCAATTTCCTTCTTATTTCAATGATAATGCTTTTCATTTTATAAATAGATGGTTTTTCTTACATTCGTTTTTTTTCCACTGTTTATTTCGAAAAATCTCGCAATTACTACGTGTTTCATGTTTTGTATGTTTATTTTTACCTCCACCATCACTAAGGCTGCAATACGCGGCTAATCTCAAAAACTGACCCTTGGACTTCGCGCGCTCCTGGGGGCGGCCTCCCTTCGGGGGGGGCTATGCGTGCAGAGACGCAGAGAGAGAGAGAGAGAGAGAGAGAGAGAGAGAGACAGAGAGAGAGACAGAGAGAGAGACAGAGAGAGAGGGGGCAGAAGGTGGGTCGAAAATGGACCCATATGAGGTGGTGGCGATGCGGCAGCCAAAGGGCTGCAGACGTGAGCATAGTACAGAGTAATGCGAGACCGGGCGCGCTTGCAGCGCGGAGGACCCCCTCCATGCCCCAAAGAAAGAAAGGGGACGAGAGAGAGCGTTGGAACCAACTATGGGCTTGCAGTGACTTGGTATGTTTTGCTGTGGAACCAGTGATTGTCCGGATTCATCAAAGAGTTTGGCCTGTGCAAGTTCGCGCACGTTGCTTTATGGAGGTATTGACATATTGAACGTTTGTCGTCCGATCATATCAGAGTCACTGATGTTTGTATGATAAGTACGCTTGACGCAAATTCCTTTCCCTTTTCGCAGGCTTCCTTGCGCTGGGGGTGCTCTTCTGGGTGAACAACGAGGTCATCATCCAGCGAGCGAAGAAGCGTGTCCGCAACAGGACCACTTCGGAATCCATCTTGGACCTGCCGCAGCCGACAGAAACTTAGGAATGTAGCCCGAAGGGCTACCAGCTCAGGTTAAACCTGCAGAGTACTGCCTGGAGGCCAGCAGCTAGGATGCCCAGTAGTGCCCTTAGTCCCTTTTTTGGGGGGTTATGTTCCCTTATAAACCCCTTTAAGCAAAAAGGGTACCCTTTTAAATCCTGGGTTACTGAGCATCCTAGGCGGAGCATCCTCTCAGTGGAGTGTGCTTATCAGTCGCGCTCGCGTGCGCCGCGCTTCGCTGGCCTGTGGGCTCGTTGCCGAAGCCCCAAAGGGGTTCGAAGCACCAAGACGAATGCTCCAACTGGAGTCAGGGCCGAGCATTCTCTAGTAACTCGTGTTTTGGAGTACAAGATCGTCTTAGGCCTCTCCAGCTTACTAAAGCCATCGCAGACGGTAGAAGACTTTCGTCTATGTTAAGTATAGGAGCACGAGGCATGCTGTAGATCTTAGTAGGCGGCACTTTTGCGTCGAGCGAGCACCCAGTGGTGCATTCTCACAGTTTAATCTCCAAACTAGCCCAGATTGTTACCCGTATTGTCCCCTTATGATCCCTGTAAAGCGATACTACAAGCTACCAAAACACCCATACCAGTTGAAGAGGCCCCAAGGCCCCTGAGCTGCAAAAGGTGGTCAGGCCTCCTTGTGGGTCTTCAGGCCCTGGGCACGCAAACCCTTAGGATTCTTACCTGGCCAATAGTTAAACTTTAAACTTTTTTGGGTTTCCTTATCTAGTAGCAATGGAAAAGTTTAACCTTTTTCCCCCTGGGTTGTTGGAGAAGTAGGGGGTTCAAGGCCAGATTTGCTTTTGTTTGTGCGAGTTTAAACTCGGGATCTTAGCAGAGACCAGTGTAGCGGTGGGGGGGGTTTAGGTCAGAGATGTGCGGTCCCTTCTCCTGGGCGAACTGTTCTTTTTTCCGGTGGACGACAGAGCTGGACGTTCTTCGAGCTCAGGAAAAAGGCATTTGCAAGCCCACTTGGGCTTTGGGCTTTGGGGGGCACTTGAGGCCCTTTTCTGGAGACCTTTCAAGGAACCCTGAACCCCAAAACCCCGAACCCTAACCCTAAACCCTATTCTTTTTTTGGAAGCTAAACACTAAACCCTAAACCCGAAACCCTAAACCCTAAACCCTAAACCCTAAACCCTAAACCCTACACCCTAAACCCTAAACCCTAAACCCTAAACCCTAAACCCTAAACCCTAAACCCTAGACCCCCCTCTCCGCTCTCGGGATCCGCTTTTCTTTTGGCTTTGGTGTGAGTCGGTTTGAGTGTTTGGGGGGGTTTAGGGTTTAGGGTTTAGGGTTTAGGGTTTAGGGTTTAGGGTTTAGGGTTCCTTCTGGACGTTGGAAGGTTTCGGCTGGTACAGATCACAACAGAGACGTATACCGCCAAGCCCCTGGCAATGAAAAATCCCGAAGGCCCAAACAGTAGTACCCCAAGCTCTAGAAGCCCCTAAACCCCTAAACCCCTAAACCCCTAAACCCCAAACCCCAAACCTGAAACCCTAAACCCTAAACCCTAAGCCCTAAACCCTAAACCCTAAACCCCAAACCCGAAACCCCAAACCCTAAACCCTAAACCCCTCTGCAACCTGCTGGGCCAAGGGCTCTTTGGATCAGGATGGCGCCTCAGGAGCCACTAAGCCCCTGCAAGCCTTGCACTTCCAGCGCAATCCTCAAACCGGTTTAGGGTTAGGGTCCTCAAACCGGTTTAGGGTTTAGGGTTTAGGGTTTAGGGTATCCCATGCCTGGGATGAAGGTTTCACGGATGGTTGTCGCGGCCCCCCCCCCCCTCCCCCTCTCTCCCCAGCCCATAAGCCGAAAAACATCTCTGGAGTTTTCGGCTCTTCACCGAACCCTTCTCTGAATCCTCAGGGCAGGTCGTAAGTGGCTTATCCACGGTGTTGTTGAAAGTACCCTAATTTGGACTGCCCAGTTTTCCCTGATTGAGAAACTTGCGTGCTAGTTTCTGGAGTGTTCTCAGCCCTATAGCGCCTTTTGCCCCAGAGGCTGCGGCCGGAGCGCTCTGCGCCTAGCCTAGGCAGTGCCCTGGGGTTTGGGCTTTTGTGGGGGGGTTTGGCGGCTTGTCTCTTGAGGCTTGAGGGCTTGAAAAGTTTCCGGTTTGGGGGGGGGGGATCTGAGGTTTCAGGGGTTGGGGCGATTTGCTTCTTAGAGCACAAGTCTCCAAGGTTAGGGCCTCAGAGTGAAGGGTTTCAGAGCTTCAACACCCTTTTCTTTTTTTTCTCTCCGAGGGTTTAGCATCCTTCTTCTGGAGCTCTAGAAGCCCTAGACTGATAAGCCTCTCTTCCATTCAATCCCTTAAGGATCGCCAGCAATACGCGGCAATACGCAAAACTTGAATACTGAACCCTGAAGCCTTGAACCCTACAACCCTAAACCCCAAACCTTAAAACCCCCAAACCCTAAACCTACCCTAGAACCCTCAAACCCAAAACGGGGGGGGGGGGGGGTTCTGGGCTTCTCTGGGTTCTTTGCACTCCGGGCGTTTACGGATGTAGGGTTTAGCGAGATAGGAACTCGTCTTTCTAGGGGGGCCCAAGCTGCCGGACTCGTGAATGCTTGAATTTGAGATGCTGAACCCTAAACCCTAAACCCTAAACCCTAAACCCGAAACCCGAAACCCGAAACCCTAAACCCTAAACCCTAAACCCTAAACCCTAAACCCTAAACCCTAAACCCTAAACCCTAAACCCTAAACCCTAAACCCTAAACCCTAAGCGGAGAGGCCTGGGACTGGAGAAGGCCGGATGCCGTTTCACCCACTGTACATTTAAAGCGCACGAGGGCATCCGAGACCTTGGCACCCCACAGCCCCCAAGATCAATCAGGGTTTAGGGTTTAGGGTTTAGGGTTTAGGGTTTAGGGTTTAGGGTTTAGGGTTTAGGGTTTAGGGTTTAGGGTTTAGGGCTGAGGGCACTGAAGCTCGAGGGCCTGAAGCCCCCCCAACACCCCAGGGCCACCAGTCATGCCGCGTCCTCCATTCCCCCACCCCCCGGCCCGGCTCCGTCTCACAAAAGCCGAGCGGAGAAAAAGGACCCCTACGCCCTAAGGCCTGAACCCTGACCCCGAAACGACGAACCCTCAACCCGGAACCGCAAGACCCCGAACCCTAAGCACTCACTGGTCCTGCTGGAACGTCGTTGGCTTAAAGCTAAACCCTAAACCCTGCCAAGCCAATAACCCTGAAAAGCTACAATCCCTACACCCTAAGCCCCGAACGCCAAAAGCCCCAAACCTTTAACCCCTACACCCTGAACGCTACAAGGCCCTAATATAGGGGTCGGAATAATTACTAATCTTCCCTTATGGTCCCTTTGCAATTATCGTAAAATTACCCCAAAATCCTGTTAATCCTGTTCTAATTATTCAGGCCCCTATATTAGAGACCTAAAACCTAAACCCTAAACCCTAAACCCTAAACCCTAAACCCTAAACCCTAAACCCTAAACCCTAAACCTCGGCTCGCTGCAGCTTTGCGATGCTCCCTGCGGGGGCCCCGAGGATGCCTCGGCTGCGGTAGGGGCACCCCAGGAGGCTTCTGAGGGCCTTTTGAAGGGTTCTTAGGGTTTAGGGTTTAGGGTTTAGGCTTTTCTTTCAAAACGGACCCTAGAGGGTTCAGGGTTTAGAGAAGATTCGGGTTCTTCTTCGCAGGTTTAGATTTTTTCAAGTGGTTTTTGGAGAGAGGTTGTCGGGCTTTACAAGGGGCGCGCCATGGCGCCTGCGAGGGCCCTGGCGTGGTCTCTGCGACTTCTCGTGCCCCTTGGACCAGGTGAGCGGAGGAGCTTTGTGCCCAGCGCACCCCTTTGTTCCCAGGGTTCAAGGTTTAGGGTTTAGGGTTTAGGGTTTAGGGTTTAGGGTTGTGAGGGCCAGGATCCCCTGTAACCCTTATTCGACCCTTTGCACTTTTGGGTTTTCTGGGTAACCCGGCTGGGCAGCTTTTGGGGCACAGCTATTGGGGAGGGGGGTAAACCTAAACCCTAAACCCTAAACCCTAAACCCTAAACCCTAAACCCTAAGCCCTAAACCCTAAACCCTAAACCCTGCTTTGACATCTCCGGAAGCGCCCAAAGTCTCCCAGGTCGCAGAGGCTCGAAACTCTAAACCTTGACCCGCAGAGATCGTCACAAAACATGCCACAGCCACCTGGAACACCCCCAAAGCATTCCAACCCCGGAGCCCTGAGCCCTAAGCCCTACACCCTAAACCCTAAACCCTGAACCCTAGACCCTAAACCCTAAACCCTATACCCATCTAAACCCTAAACCCTGTCACCCAAACCCAAAAAGCCTAAAACCGGGACCCTAAATCGCCCTACCCTCCACTCCTGAGGTTGCTTCTGCTTCGGCAGGCCGTCGCCGATTGGATCAAAGGCACGGCCGGCAGCTTGGCCCAAAGACACAGAGTTGGGTGTAGGGTTTAGGGTTTAGGGTTTGCGGTTTAGGGTTTACTGGGTCCTGGTTGCTTATTGATTTTTACATGTTTGCCATTGTAAACTCCCAACAAGGGAAAAACATCATCATTTTGAATATGACCCTAAACCCTAAACCCTAAACCCTAGACCCTAAACCCTAAACCCTAAACCCTAAACCCTAAGCCCTAAACCCTAAGCCCTAAACCCTAAACCCTAAACCCTAGACCCTAAACCCTAAACCCTAAACCCTAAACCCTAAACCCTAAACCCTAAACCCCAAACCCCAAACCCTAAACCCTAAACCCTAAACTCAGGGTTAAGGACTCAGGCGGACCAGCTCTCGGGTTGAATTCCCTCATAGCCAATGTTTCCGGGCACGAATCTAGAAGGCACAGGTTTGAAGGCCGACTAAACCCTAAACCCTAAACCCTAAACCCTAAACCCTAAACCCTAAACCCTAAACCCTAAACCCTAAACCCTAAACCTTAAACCCTACACCTTAAACCCTAAACCCCTATTGCTTGCCTAGAGAACCCTGGTTATGCAGAATCCTGGGATGATAGAAAGGTATTGGGGGTTGAGGGTATCAGGGTTCAGGGTTCAGGGTTTAGGGAGGGAGGGGGGGTGATTTAGGGAGGTAGAAGCCTCGTGAGCAAGCTTGAACGCCCAATCGCACCAGTTGCGCCATCTAAGGTGACAGCTGCGATGAAACTTGCGTTGCTGCAGGCCAGGTATGTAGTCAGGATGGAACCCGGCGGGTGGACGCCGAATTCGAGATGCAGTATGCGCCTGGGCATCAATACTCTCTTATTCTGTCCTGCTTTTTCCCGGAAGCATGGTGGAGGGATTTTCAGCGGAGGTGGTTTTCGATGATGTGCCGTTGTCATTTATATATGGATGGCGTGATGGATGGATGATGCCTGGATGGATGGCGTGATGGATTTCGTGGGTTTTCCTCCAAAATTAAAATGCTTTAAAGCACGGGGTAGGGTTGGCGGGAGCCGCCGCACTTGGTTAAAAATGGTGCGTGAACGCCAACCCTCTGCGCGCTTTTGCGTTGTTGAGACGCAAAAACGAGGACCCTCTGCATGGTCACGCGGTGTCATGATCGCGTGAACGCCAACCCTCTGCGTGTTTTTGCGTTGTTGAGACGCAAAAACGAGGACCCACTGCGTGGTCGCGGGGTGTCGTGATCACGTGAACGCCAACCTTGTGCGTCTTCGTGGGGTGTTGTGATGCTGGCGCGTGGGAGGAGTTCGCATCTTAGTTCGCGAACGACGACCTTCTGCTTGTTCTTAGGGGTGTCGGGAAGCTTCTTCGTCATCGTTGATGCATGGATGGATGTCGTGATTGATGTCGTGATGGATGGTGGGTGGTCTTCGTGAAGGTTCTTCGTTATCGTTGATGCATGGATGGCTGTCGTGATTGATGTCGTGATGGATGGCGTGATGGACGGCGGGTGGTCTTCGTGAAGGTTCTTCGTTATCGAGGTCGTTATGGATGTCGTGATGGATGGCGGGTGGTCTTCTTAAAGGTTCTTCGTTATCGTTGATGCATGGATGGATGTCATGGTGGATGGCGGGTGGTCTTCGTGAGGAGTCTTCAGTAGATGTCGCGATGGATGTCGTAATGGATGATGCAAGGAAGGATGGATGGCATGATGCGAGGTTTTAAACGTGGCTTGAAAATGGACAGCCGTTCTGTAGGATTGTTGATGTGGCCCTCAATTCTAAACGAACAGCACTTCCTGGAACAGACTGAAAGCAGTTAGGGGCTGAAGAAGCTGTGGGCCATAGCTTCGGGAGGCCTCCTCCTATGTAGCAGCCGTAAACCCCCTAGCCTCAAACACTTCAAAACCCGAAACCCGAAACCCGAAGCCCTAAGCCCTAAACCCTAGACCCTAAACCCTAAACCCAAACCCTACTCTGCCAAGTTGATGGATCAGAACGTGACGGATTGTATTGCCGATCAAGACGGCGACCCCTTCCGTGTGGTGACCGACAGTGGCTCGTTCCCTGGCCTCTCCTCGAGCTTAGGGTCTAGGGTCTAGGGTTTAGGGTGTAGGGTTTAGGGTTTAGGGTTTAGGGTGAAGGGTTTAGGGTTTAGGGTTGAGGGCTTAGGGCAAGTTTAGGGTTTGCCACCAAATATGACATATGGTGGGAAATCCTATGCTACAGCAACATACGACAGCATTCGATGGCATACCATAAGACACGATGACATGCGACAATACACTCTCACATGCTCGAATGTCCTTTAAGGCCGCTACGTTGCTGTTAACACCCGAGTACTCAAGGTTCTGTGATGAGCTCTTGTTTTTCCCTAAACCCTAAACCCTAAACCCTAAACCGTCAACCCTCAACCTTAACCCCTAAACCCTAAACCCTAAACCCTAAACCCTAAACCCTAAACCCTAAACCCTAAACCCTAAACCCTAAACCCTAAACCCTAAACCCTAAACCCTAAACCCTGCACCCTGGAGCCGGTAGCTGCAGTGGAGGGCTTCGAGTTCACAGGAATTCCAGTTCTTTTTCCGGTTGAGGGGTTTAGGGTTTAGGGTGTATGGTTTAGGGTTTAGGGTTTAGGGGTCTATGATCCATCTAAACGGGGACGATGCAGGGGACAGAGCCAAGAGCCCGTACACAAAACCCTTAAACCTCTAAATCCTCAACTCGAAGCAGTTGAATCCTAAATCCGAAGCCCTAAACCCTAGACCAATTACCCTAAACTCCTGAACCCTAAGCCCTAAGCCCGACGTCCCGAAGCCCAGGTCACTCTACGCTGCCCAGCCGTTCCGGTTGGCGATCCCAGGCAACAAGAGTTTTTGGGGTTTGGGGTCTGGGTTGAGGGTTAACTCCAAGAAGTTGGAACATCCTTATCCCCAGGGTTTAGAGGGTTTAGGGTTTAGGGTTTAGGGTTTAGGGTTTAGGGTTTAGGGTTTATGGGGATACCCCGCAAGGGGTACTAAGAGAAAACCCAGCACCAATCGTCCCTAAGCCATGTTCCAACTTTCTGGAGTTTAGGGTTTAGGGTTTAGGGTTTAGGGTTTAGGGTTTAGGGTTTAGGGTTTAGGGTTTAGGGTTTACCCTACGGTGCAAGGTTGTTTGGGTCCTTCCCTATCCCCCTAAAAGGCCCGAAACAAAGCTTAGGCAAGGGGAGGTGGGGCAGTCAGGGTGGGACTAGTAGGGGTTTCTTTTCGGGGTTTACGGGGAACCGCAAGAGTTCTGACGGTTCAGGACTCAGATCTAGCTCAGTTTGCGTTCCTGCGCTCTTGCGGCCCTTTGGGGCGTTTGGGGGTGCAGGGTTCGGCCTTGGACTTAAGGGTTTTTTTAGGTTGGGAGCACAGACCCGCAGGACCCTGAGCCCTGAAGCCCTTCATGCCCAAATGCACACCCCAAGCCCTCTCAACGCAGGATTCGCCGGATCATGCTTTAAGAGCATGATGGCGTGATGGTGGGCTTGGGCTCTACACCCTGAAGTTCCGGTGTAGTTGCAAGTAGGGTGTCAAGTAATTAGTCTGACTCAGGTCGTACTGCAGGTTGTATGGTCATGAGAGGTTAGCTCACTTAGATTTTTGCATGCGGAAAAGATATGAACAGAAGTTACACACAAGTAGCTCTGTAGTTGGCAGTTTTTGCTTTGGGGCTGTTCACCCCCTATCCAGACAATCAACTCTGGAGTTAGTTGTTTGCTAAGGGTTGAGAGAGAGGAGACCATCAACTACAGAGTTAATTGTCGGTCTTGTTCAACCCCCCTATCCAGGCAATCATCCCATGAACCCTGGATTTAGTTGCAAACCCTAAACCCTAAACCCTAAACCCTAAACCCTTGCTCTCTGCCGGTTGGGATGCTCAGAGTGAAATTCTAGCCTTTGCCTCCTAGCTTGAGGGTCCTCTCTGGATGTATTTTGGGGGCTTCCGAAATTGGGGGGGAGGTACCTTAATTGGGGTCCTTATTATAAGGGAGTCCTACGATTGGGGTCTCTAAGGAGTCCCCTTATTTTTGTAAAGCCCCATTTGTTTAAATTGTTGTTGAAGACCGCGAGTCGAAACGAATAAGTTGCTTCTGAAACCAAAAGCAGCAACCTGCAAGAACTCACTTTTGGGGCTCTATTCCTTTCCCCATCCTGGGGTTCCTAGATCCCCCTTGGGAACTATTTCTTGTTCTTGTTTATATAAAACCCAAGAGGATATGAAACATTAACTATTTCTATTAAGGTTCTAAGGAGTATTATGGGGGCGGGACCCCGCCCCTGACGGACAATCATCTCTTCAGGGTTCCCCTATGCTACCCCCCTCTATACTACCCCCCTCCCCTTTCCCAGGTTCCCCCCCCCATAGTGAAGGTAACGTAGGGAGAGTTCGAGGGGGGTAGTAGGGGGACCCATGAATCTCCCGACTTCGTTTTTGGAAGCTCTTGTCTCCGTTGCCTTCCAGAACCTTCGCGCGAATTGCATCGTCCAGACCCTCAAAACCACACCTCCGGCTCTCCCTTGACTTCCCTTGGCTTTCTTCTGGCTGGCTCTTAGGACTTGAAGAACTTTTTGGGTTTTTTGTAGAAACTACAAGAAGGAGCCTAAAAGTTAAACTTTTTGGAGGGGTTCAGAAGTCAGCCAAGTTCCTTAGGGACCAAATGATCCCGACGAAACAAATGAGGGTTTAGGGTTTAGGGTTTAGGGTTTAGGGTTTAGGGTTTAGGGTTTAGGGGTTAGGGTTTAGGGCTTTTCGGGAACCCTAAACCCCATGAAGGTATCTGGACCATGGGTCATGAAGCCCGCATGTCGGGCTCAATTCGTTTCCAAGGTTTTCCCACATCAGAGCGCTCTGATCCAACAGCTCTAGTACGCCCTTGCACCTACACCCTTCAAAGCTTGATGAACCCCGAACCCTAAACCCTAAACCCTGGAACACCAAACCCTTAACCTGAGCTCGAGCCCGCAAACCCCAAAGCCTCAACCCTAAACCCCAAAACGTCCCGAAGCCCTGAGCCCTAAGCCCCACATGCGTGCGAGAGGCTTGGAGGCGGCGTGCTACATCTACTCCCTTGGCAGCACCTGCACTGCGAAGAGTGGCATGGCCTGGGGGTTTTCAGAGTTGAGGGTTTAGAGGTCTGAGGGTTCCGGGTGTAGGGTTTTCAAGTTGAGGGATGAGGATTTAGGTTTCTTGTGAACCTCTGAAGGTTGCGTCCAGCCACTAGCTCCTGTAACTGCCTCGCTTTCCCTTATGATCGCCATCTACAGCTCAAGACAACCTTAAGAGTCAATGAGTCCGCCCTAAAGAACCGAAACTAGGCTGTCATCAATTCTCTTTGGAAATCAGGACAGCCATGAGCAGATCTTCCAAGGAGTTGTCTGTTGAGTCATAATTCTAAAGCATCAGATTCGCTGGGTCATTAAGGTACGTTCGTTAGAAGTGCTCTTAAACAAACCTGTCAAGTGAAGGAAATGAGTGCTGCCTTGTTCCATTTTTCGGCCCCTTCTGTGCTTACTTCTTCAAGACGACGGTGCCTGCCTTCTACTTAGGGTATCCCACAAGGTACCACAATGTAGAGAATTGTCCATCTACCGCCTACAGCTAGAGAGGGTAGAATCCCACATGCTTTTCTTCTTTTTGCCCGTCAGCGCTTGCTCACGCTTTGGGATTAAGGGTCTGGGGAAATTGAGGTGTTCAGGAGTTGGGGTTTAGGGCTTTAGGGTGTTGGTGTGGGGCATATGGTTTAGGGTTTAGGGTTTAGGGTTTAATGAAGCTGCAACCCCAGAGCTACCCGTACAGCCCGAAACCCATAAGTAGGCTTCGGGATGCCCGGGGTTATAGGGCTATTTCTCTAAGCGCGGCGGACCCTGCGACATGAAGTTTAGGGGCTTTGAGGTGTAGGGTTTAGGGTTTAGGTTTTAGGGTTTACCCTCAACCAACACCCTAAGCCCTCGAAGGCTTAGAGCTGTAGCATTTCGGCTTCGTTGAGACCCCATCCTTGAGCCCTGGTAAGGGTTTAGGGTTCAGGGTTCCCTAAACCCTAAACCCTAAACCCAAAGCCCTAAACCCTAAACCCTAAACCCTAACCCTAAACCCTAAACCCTAAACCCTAAACTGCCGAGAGCGCCGCTGTCCATTTGCATGGGCGCTCGAGGCTTCGACCGAGGTCCCCGACCGAGCGTCTCCACAGAACGGTGCCCGGTAGACGAGACGGCAGTGACTGGCTACGCCTCAGACCTAGGGCGTCAGCCCTAATATAATTAGGAACCCCCAACCCCGAGCCATTGGCGTCTTTTGGTGTTTTTTGGGGGGTCTGGGGGTACCCCCCCCATGGGGGCCTGGGGTCCCAGGCTGGCAGATTCCAGGGACCCCCCCCTCCGCCCGGCCGGTCCAGGGGGCGACCTGCCCAAAAACGTCCTTTCGAAAGACTGGCACAAACCTGACACCCCCTGAACCCCCTGGGACCTTCCTGGGATCCCCCCGGACCTCCCTGGGACGCCCCTGGGAATTTCTAAAACAACCCTTCAAATCCCTGGGACCCTAAAATGCCTGGGACAGTTGGCCTGGGACTCTGGGACCGCCCTGGGACCTTTTGGAATTTTTCTGGGACATCTGGGACCCCCCCTGCCCCTGACACACCTTGCTGGGACCCCGTCCAGGCTAGATTCCAGGGACCCTGGGACTCCCTTGACGTTCTTGGGATCGCTTTCCGGGACCGTGACGGGCGCGACCGTCAAGAGGCCAAACCATCCTGAGACCTGGAACCTTCCTGCGTGGATTTTTTAGCATCGAAAAGCAGGGGCCGGCCGAGGCCCCTGCTACCCCCTACCGTGTTTGCTGCTCTTCCAAGCCTGAAATGTGGGTTTTTAGTATTGCAATTGATGGTTTTGGGCACGTGAAAGCTCCAAAAAGTCTACGAGCCACTGACAGGCTCCATGAAGCTCGGGAGACCCCACCCTGCTCTTTCTCTGCAAAAAGTAAGAAAGCCCCCCTTGAGGGGGGTTTGGGGGGTGAACCCTAAACCCTAAATGAGAATAGTTTGGGTGGTTGGGGTGGGACTACATGCTAACGCAAGCGAGCGGCCCGGGTGCTTTTAGCACCAGCGAGCTTCCCTTCTACACACCCTAAACCCTAAACCCTAAACCCTAAACCCTAAACCCGAAACCCTAAACCCTAAACCCCAAACCCGAAACCCTAAACCCTAAACCCTAAACCCTGAACCCTTGAGTCCCAACACCCTTAAGGCCCAAAACCTTGATTCCCTAGCTCAGAAGCAGTTGGAAGTGGGGGCTTCCCACAATCGGAGCACTTCTTTTTGGTTTGTTTTGGGGGGAGGGGGGTTTAGGGCTTAGGGTTTAGGTTTTAGGGTTTAGGGTTTAGGGGGCAGAGAGGGGGGAGGCGGCACAGGAGGGGTGCAGGGGTGGGGAGGAGCCCGGGGGGCACCCCCTTTCGTAGAAAGAGATTCCCAGGTGAGTTTGCGCAGCGTGTTTGCTGCTGTCTGTCGTCCGGCGGTGCGGACTCCGCGGTGGAATGCTTCGTGCCTGGGACGCAGCTAGGGTTTCTTGTTTAGGGTTTAGGGTTTAGGGTTTAGGGTTTAGGGTTTAGGGTTTAGGGTTTAGGGTTTAGGGTTTAGGGTTTAGGGCTCCGAAAAAACAGGGGGTACCTTCTTGGGGTCCTTACAAATTTGGGAATCCTGTTATTTGGGGGTCTTTAGTTGGAGTCGTGGAGTCCCTTCCTTTCGTACCCTCCCAGGTCTCGTAGGCAATTCAAGAGATAGGAAACCCAGTGCCGTAGTTCCTCGAAGAGATGGTACAAGAGCCACTTAGGGTTTAGGGTTTAGGGTTTAGGGTTTCCTGGGGACCAAGCTTGTTTTTTTAGCCCCTGCTGCAATCTGGCGCAGGTACGCCTTGGTTGCGTCATATTTCAGGTTTAGGCTTAGGCCCGGGTTCTGGGCCAGTTTGTCAGGGTTGCAGAGTTGGGTTAGGTGTCTTCTGGTTCAGGGTTTCGGGTCTAGGATCACACCCCACAATTCAATGGACTGTACCGCTATATCCTCAGAACCCTGAAACCCTAAACCCCGAACCCAAACCCTAAACCCTAAACCCTAAACCCTAAACCCTAAACCCTCAACCCTAAACCCCAAACACTCCAGGATCAAACTGTGCACGGTGTTGCCACTCAGGGTCCCCAGAATCAAGGGCCTAGAGTAGGGACCCTAGAAGGGAATATTGAAACCCCTAGATAGATAGATATATATATATATACACACACACCTTAGATACGTCTAGATAGATAGATAGATATATATATATATACACACACCTTATACACGTCGTCCCTGTATCCTAAGTAAGCCCCTACATTACCCCTCAAGTACTCAGAATGGTCCCCCCCCCGTTCAGTCCCTTGAAAGAAGGCACGGTGCAACGGGCTGACATGGGTGGGTGTACAAACTTGGGGTCGTTCTTGGGGATATCTGTATAACGAGTTCGAAGCATAGCGGGTTCAGGGTTCAGGGTGTCCTGAGCCCATAGAAAGGGTTTAGGGTTTAGGGATGTTTAGGGTTTAGGGTTTAGGGTTTAGGGTTTAGGGTTTTCGGGTTTAGGGTTTTCAACCCCAGAGCCCTGCCCAGGTGCCAACCACCACCTCCACCTCCACCACCACCGTCACGGTCACCACATCAATGACTCAGAACCTTGGCCCCAATCCCGAAGTCCGAAACACTAGACGATCCCAGAGCCCGTAAATCCCAAAACCCTTAAAACCCCAAACTCCACCCTGAGACCAATCCTAAACCATCCTAAGCCCATAAAACCCGAAACCCTAAACCCTAAACCCCTAAACCCCTAAACCCCTAAACCCCAAACCCTAAACCCTAAACCCGAAGCCATCCTAAGCCCACAAAACCCCCTAAACCCCCCATTGCCAAGACGGTTTCGGAGCCCCCCGAGTCCCCCGAGCCAGCATGTCCTACTGGGCCATTGAGGGGTGTTCAGGCTTTAGGGCTTTGGGGGGAGGGTTGTGGGGTTTAGGGTTTAGGGTTAATGTGGGGTTTAGGGTTTTGGGTGTTTAGGTGGTTTGAGGCCGGTTGGGAGTCAAGGGTCACCTGCAAGGGTTTAGGGTTTAGGGTTTAGGGTTTCTCCGAGCAGCGCATGCCTCAGGCTTGATGGGGTTGCTGGCCCTGATGAAGGTTACAACGTAGGGTCTAGGCTTTCGGGTGAAGAGCCCTGGACAAGGTTGCAGCTTTTGCTGTTCCAGGTCTGCTGCACAGGGCTTCGAAAAGTTTTCGGGATCATCACCCTAAACCCTAAACCCTAAACCCTAAACCCTAAACCCTAAACCCTAAACCCTAAACCCTAAACCCTGAACCCTTGGGCTGTATGCTAGAGGATTCTAGGCGGCTGCAATGGAGAGCTACTTGCGAAGTCATCGCCGATGAACAGGTGTTGCCATCAGCTGCCACTCAAGACCCTAAAAGTCTTCCCCTCTACGCCTTAAGCCCTCATAGTTTAGGGTTTAGGGTATAAGGTTTAGGGTTTAGGGTTTAGGGTTTAGGTACCTATAGTTGCCATGACTTGAGGGGTAGTTGCATTGGCCCTGAATTGGGCCCCGAAGCTCCATTAAACGGTTCTGAAGTATGGGCCCTTGTGTTTGTAGGGTATATAAGGGCTACATAAGGGGTATATAAGGGGTCCCCTTTTAAGGGCCCATACTAAAAGACCATGTAACTGCCCTGAGAATGAACCTTCAATAGAATCTAAAGCCTAAACCCGAGAAGCCAAGCTGAATGCCTCTGCTCGGCAAGCACCTTGTGAGGACGACGACCGTGACAGCTCCTGGGCCGGACCTGCCCTAAACTCTAAACCCTAAACCCTAAGCCCTAAACCCTAAACCCTAAACCCTAAACCCCAAACCTTCAACCCTCAACCCTCAACCCTAAACCCTAAACCCTGAACCCTAAACCCTAAACCCTTAAGCCTAAACCTAAAGCCTTAATCCCAAGACCGAAGCCCGAGGCCCTGAGTACCCAACTTCTTTTTTGGGATGTAGGGTTGAGAGATTTGGGGTTGAGGGTTTCGGCTTAGGGTGTAGGGTTTAGGGCTTCGGGAGGGTTATGGTTCTTAGGGATTGCGGCTTTCACGAACGAAGAAAGGAACAGACCCGAGTTCATAGCAAGGGCCCCTAAAACGTTTCAGGCATATCCCCTTCATTGTGAGGGTATGGAGGTGCAAAGGACTCATTTTCTTTATATTGCGTTCGCGAGATCGTAAGGCAGTAAATTAGGGTTTAATTAGGGTTTAGGGTTTAGGGTTTAGGGTTTAGGGTTCAGGGCTTCGAAGGTATGGGGCCTCGGGCATAGGGCATCGCTCAGGCAACCACTACTCGTACCACCTCAGTCACCGCCACCACCACGATCACAGAAACCAGCACCTTGACTACGACGGTTACAACATCGATCACCGCCACGGCGACGACCACCAGGACGACGACCCTCACCACCACGGCCACCTACACGACGTCCGTGACCCAAACGGTGGCTCATCCCAGACTGATCATAGGCTTTTGGGTTTCAGGCTCAGACCGTAACTCAAGCGCAATTGTTGGTGTTGTTTGTCTGGAGATTTGAGGTCTCCGTGGAGGTGTGCAGCTTCGGGTTTAGGGTTTAGGGTTTAGGGTTTAGGGTTCAGGGCTTAGGGCTTAGGGTTTAGGGTTTAGGGTTTAGGGTTTATGGTTTCTGGCCCAGGCTTCTACGACGAGCACCACAGAAACCAAGTCAACGAGCGTCACTTCGTCCACCACCGCGACGACGAGTCTCACGACGACGTCGGTGACCGTGACCACACAGACCACCACATCCATCACCCAGACTTCCGTGTGCGCCTCAGGTCTGCCTAGGACCCGGAGTAGGCCGAGTAGTAATATTAATAACAAGAATAAACATACGAATAAACATCATAATAAACAATAGGAATATACATAGCTGCTTCAGTTGACGACAACCTTGACTTCAAGCACATGGACCGGCACCACCATGACCCAGACGACGAGCGGTGCCTCGGATTCAGCGTTTCTAGTGCTCATGACTAAACTTGGTCATAGTTGGGTAACATTTTACATTCTTAAGGGTACTTAAACCCAAAAAGCAAAAACCTACATTTTTAATATTATCCCAACCATGAACTAGTAAAGTTCGCTGGGGGGTTGTTCTAGATAAGGCCTTCCTTTTTTGGGTCTTCTTTGCCAGGGGCTCGAGAGCACAAATGGTGTCTACAAGGGGGGACCCCTAGAGACCCAAATTCGAACAATCCTCAGCCCCAAGCCCTGCGCCCCCACATCCCCTTTATCTTCGAACCCAAGAACTAAAAGCCGCACCCAACAGGTTTATGGCGGATACTGTAGCTATAGTACGAGAATGGAGGCCGCTTATAAAAAAGGTACCTTTTCAGTATCATGAACCTTCAAGCAAACCCCATGCTGGGGTGTCCTAAAACCTAAAACCCCTAAACTTACCCTAAACCCTAAACAACCTTTTTTTGTGTCTTTTGTTTGCCGGAGTGCCTGGACTCTTGGTTTGTGGGGTTTGGAGGCTTCTTGGTCGCACCCTCCCTCAAAACGAGCCCCCCATGATAGGGGCCAAACGCTAAACCCGGAACCTCAAACCCTAAACCTTGAACCCTGAACCCTATGCGGAGCTGCTGTTGGTATAAAGAGGTTGCGTTTGGAAGGGTATTAAACCCGTTGCTCGTTGGCTCAAGATGGCCAAGAGCCGTCAGCTTTCTGTGAAAAAGTTAGAGCGCCTGGGTTTGGGGTTTGGGTGCAGTAAGAGTCCTTGCCCTTCCCTCTTGGTGGCTCTGTACTTGGGTGTGTTTCTTTTCTGGTTCGTTCTGGGGAATCCATATCATAGGCAACTGTTAAGGGTTGATTTCTTTCCTCTTTTCCCCTTCGGTTGCCCCCGTAGGTTATGAGCCCAAGCGGTTCCCTGCGTTAGGTGGTTTTTGTTTGAGGCTTAGCTTAAGGGGCAATGTCCTCCTCAAAGCAATGGCTTCGACCAGATGGTGGTAAAAATGATGCAACTGGTGGTTTGGCTGGTGAGGCGGTGCTAGAAGCGACAAGGCCTGGTGCTGCAGAAAAACAGCTGAGTGGTACAGCGGTTGCTGGAAGCCCCAATGCGGGCATGGTTCCCAATGTGGACATGACTGACAATGCTGAAGGTGGAGGACAAGCCATTTCTGTGCCACCAAGGGCTGGAGAAAAGAGGCCCTGGGATGAGACTGGTGGTGTAGACAGCGAGTTGGAAGCGTCGGTGTTACGTGTGATGCTGAAGTATGGTGTTCCAACGTCGTCGTCCTCATCTTCTGGTACGTAGAATGATGGTCAGTCAGGAGACGCAGACAGATCTGAGTGGAGAAGTGTCACAGGTATCCAAAAAATCTCAGAACAAGATGAAGGGAGATGCGCTTTCTGAGGGTGACGCAGCAGTGAAATCTGTGAGTCCGGACGATGGGATTCCCAATGGGAGGTGAATAATGTGTCGGCTACAGAGGAGCGGGTGGTGGATGAGGTATCTGGCATTCAGGAGGTTGGTCCTGGAAAAGATGATGATGGAGAAAAAGCGCTGGGTGTTACGACTGAGGAGGTTTCTCCGTCTGGTGCCACGGTGTCCACCATTCAAGGGAAAGATGATGCTTCTGGGGTAGCTTGAGACGCTGTTAATTTGCCTGAAAAGAAAGATGAGGCCTGGAGCACCAATGAGGTGCGGGCGAAAGTGCCGGATGGGACCTGGAGTGCAGATGAAGCACGGGCCGAGGCACGGGATGGTACATGCTCCGCAGTAGACTGCAACAATGGGGCGCAGGTCACTGTAGTAACTGACGATGGAGGTGCATCGGCGGACGCGCTTGTGCAATCTGAAGTTGGTGGCGTGGAGCAAGGTGAGCCGCGCCGGAGCCAATGGAGCAGCTGTGGCTGATGGTGGTGTTGTTTTTCCTTTGGTAGCCATGGAGCCAAAGGATCCTGCAGTGGAAGAAGAAATGCCTGCTGTGGATCATTCTGGAAAGGACCCAACGGAGGATTCTATCTCCGAGGAAACGGAGAAGGCGCCAACGGGTGGTTTGCAGGAAGTCGACACCAAGCAAACTGCAACCGTGGAGGCGGCAAGGTTGGATTTGGTGGGAAATTCTGTGTCTTTAGAGCGCAAGGTGGATGACGTTGCGGGTCTCGTAGAAGCACAGGATGAGCAGCTTGATCCAAATGCGGAAGCAGGGGAAAAGCAAGAAGCTGAAGAAAAGGTGCCGGCTTCTGCAGAACAGGAAGAGGAAAAGCCCAATGAGGCAACCTCGGCTTCGCATGGAGAGCATTGTTATCAACCTGGTGATTGCCTTGACGGAATAGTCAACTGCATTAATCTGGATGGGGTGTGGTTGAGTCATGGTGGCCTGAGGGTACTGATTCCGGTGAAGGAAGATGATCTTCGCCACTGCCTAGTAGGAGATGAGGTCCATGGGGAAGTGCAATATGTGGAAGATGATGGTACACTGGTTCTGGATTCCTTTTTGACGTTGGAAAGGGATGATGATGGTACATCCGCTTCAGATGCACGCAGATGGAAGCGTGGAACTCCAGATGATCAGTGGTGGAACCAAGAATGGTGGAGTGGTCAATGGGACCAGAGCCCTTCCTCATATGATCAAAGCGACTGGAAAGGTGAGGCTGAATGGCAGTGTCACGGTTGGAGTCCAGATCGGTGGATCGCTCCTGAAGAATGGGCAATAGGGAGCCTAGAGCAGTTCTATGGCGAGAAGATTTTCGCCATGTTGGGAGAGCTTGATTTTGAGGAGGATTACCGCGGCAAGATCACAGGGATGATTTTGGAACGCAGCGTGGACACGATTTAAGAAATGGTGATGGACATCCACTTCGTGAAAAGCGAAGCCCACAAGGCTTACAATGTTTTGATAGATGATGGTTGGACTCCCGGTGAGGAGGTGCAAAAAAGCTGGCCACAGGGAGAGTTCCCGAGACAGCGCTACCACGATGAGCTTTACGACCTCGCCCGTGAGCACACCAAATGGAGTCAAGCGGCTACTGGAGAGGCAATAAAGCGGATTATGGACCAAGGTGGTGAAAGGGAATGGCGTTCGCTTTGGTTGAATACAACTGAATTCCTGTGGGAACTGGAAGCATCTATAGAATCGATGCGGTATGTGGAAGGGAAGCCCATCGAGTTTTACATGGACCCTGATAAGGTGAAAAAGGTTTATCGGTTGCCGGTGAGGACAGGGTACACCAAGCTGTGCAAGTTCTACCGACAAGGGACGTGCCGAAATGGGGACCAGTGCGAGTTTGAGCATCGGCGTTATGGTGAAGGCTGGCCCGAAAGGGATTCCACGGCGGTCAAAGTCCTTGAAGATGATGGGGAGGATATTGGAAAACCTCCGAATGAAGAAGAAGAAGTGGATATTGCACAGGAAGAACGCGACCTGTTGAATTTCCGCAACAAGTACGGTAAGGGTTCGTCCAAAGGCGAGACAACTACGGACCCACCACCGCTGAAGTTATGTTTGTATTATCGGACCAAAAATGGGTGCAAGTATGGGCCCCATTGCAAGTTTGGCCACGATGACGATGCTACTCTGAAAGGTCACAGGGAAACTGGTAAATGGTGGGACAATGCGTCTCGTAGTGCCATTCGTCAACATGGCTTTCACAAGATGTGCTCCGACTACCAAGTGCACAACAGGTGCAGGAAGGCGTGGGACTGTAAGTACAGTCATGAGCAGTTACCCCCTGAGCGGAAAAGGCTTTTGCGTCATCTGGACCTCTGGGACACCTTGCTAGGGTTTAGGGTTTAGTTTAGGGTTTAGGGATGTTTAGGGTTTAGGTTTGTGGTTTAGGGTTTAGGGCTGAAACCCGGGGACCTTGACCCGCCTGGAAGTACCATCGGTACCACCGACTGGACGGAAGAAGTTTTTTGGAGGTGGGCAATTGACTTGAGTTTAGCCCTAAACTCTAAAAGGGAACAGGTTAGGGTGGTCTTGCCGCCTCAAACGGCGTGGCGCGGGATAAGACGTTCTCCACAATCGGGCCTGGGCTGCTCTTCCCATTTTGCGCCGCCCGCAGAAGCAGGGCCAGTTTCATTTGAAGCTTCGAAGCAAGTCCGCATTCACAGCTTTTGCCATACCACAGCAAACCCTCAACCCCAAACCCCAAACCCTGAACCTTCAACCCAAACAAGCCTAAACTCAAATATCCCTAGACCTTAAACCCCCCAAATCCTAAGTTCCCTCAATATTGGACCCAAGCCCTAAACCCCAACCCAGGCAGGGGTCTTTGGGGGCTTACGAAAATCGGGGACCCCCAACCTAGACCCCCCAAATTCTCGGATCCCCTCATAATAAGGGTTTAGGGTTTAGGGTTTAGGGTTTAAGGGCTAAGGTTTAGGGTAGGACCCCAAAAGGGTGCCCCTTCACTTTCGGAAACCCCCATTTCCAGGGTCAGATTTCCAGATCTGCCCATCCGAGTTTCCGTCACTACCACCTCGGTGTCGACCACCTCGACCATGACCACCACAACAGCTCCGGGGCCCAGAGAGTTTCGGGTTGAGGTTTAGGGTTGATTTTTTAGGGTTTAGGCCCAGAGGGTTTAGGGTTTAGGGTTTAGGGTTTGGGAGTTTAGGGTTTGGGAGTTTTGGCTTAGAGGGACGTACCGGCTTCTTCAGGCTTTTTGGGGGTTGAAGGGTTCAGGGTCTGGGGTTTTAAGGCGCTGCTGAAGGTTATAGCTTCTGGGAGTTTAGGGTTCAGGGCTTGAAGTGGTGCCTCTCTCCAGAAAACTTGGGCTTAAATGCGTGGTGCAGGGTTAGCCATCACTATAGAGGTTATAAGAAAATATGTTATGTTGGCGCCACATTGACCCTACTTGGAGTGATCCTATATGAAGTAGGGTATATACTTCTTGTACCCCCAAACCCTAAACCCTAAACCCTAAACCCTAATCCCTAAAAACCCTAAACCCAAAACCCTAAACCCTAAACCCTAAACCCAAAACCCTGAACCCAAAACCCTGAACCCTAAACCCTGAACCCTAAACCCTGATCCCTAAACCCTAAACGCTAAACCCTAAACCCTAAACCCAAAACCCTAAACCCTAAACCCTAAACCCTAAACCCCTTAGCTGCAGGGTTGAGGGGCTCTGAGCACCCAGAAAAGCCCAAGCAGGCCCAAGGCCCGGAGTTCGAGAAAAAGAAGTCGTCTTCACAAGCGCCGGCTCTAAAAGAAAGTTTAGGGTTTAGGGTTTAGGGTTTAGGGTTTAGGGTTGAGGGTTGAGGGTTGAGGGTTGAGGGTTGAGGGTTGAGGGTTGAGGGTTTAGGGTTTAGGTTAGGGGCTTTCAGGGTTTCAGGGCTTTCGGGTTTAGGGAGGGGCCACTCAAGCTCGCAAGAAGCTGGAGGTCACGCCGCGCGCCGTTCTCTTCATCACCCGTGACGTGCCGATACCTCGGACGCCGCCCCCAACCCTAAACCCTAAACCCTGAACCCCAAACCCCAAACCCTAAACCCTGAACCCCAAACCCTAAACCTTAAACCCTAAACCCTAGACCCTAAACCCTAAATCCTAAACCCCAAACCCTAAACCCCAAACCCTAAACCCTAAACCCTAAATCCTGAACCTTGTGCCCCCAGCCCTCAGCCCTCTTGAAGCCACAGCCTCCCATCCCTCGACCAACTCTAATCCCGCCTAGGTTTTGGCGATCCAGGATTCAGATTTTTGGGTGCGGGGCTCTTTAGGGGCCTCTTAGGGGTCTTGGGGGCCTTTGAGGGGTCTTTAGGGGCTTTAGGGGCTTTAGGGTTGTTTAGGGGCTTTGGGGGTTTTAGGTGTTTTGGGGCTTTCAGGTTCTTTGGTGTGCTCGGGTTTGAGGGTCTTTGAGGGGTTCTGGCGAGTCCTTGGACCGGAAGGCTCATGGGTTTCAGGGGTTTAGGGGTTTAGGGTTTAGGGTTGTGGGATACCCGAAACCTCCGTTGCCTTCAACTCTTCCCTCAGGCAAGTTGGGGCCACGCAGATCGCAGTGGACAGAAACCTCGGCTTCTCCATAGGCGACGGTGTCAATGGGGTGTATTCAACACCCCTAGCCCCTAACCCCTAAACCCCTAACCCCTAAACCCTAAACCCTAAACCCTAAACCCTAAACCCTAAACCCTAAACCCTAAACCCTAAACCCTAAACCCTAAACCCTAAACCCTAAACCCTAAACCCTAAACCCTAAACCCTAAACTTAGCGAGGGCTCGTTGGAGCCTGCAGCAGAGCCCGAGCGGTCGCTGCCGAGCTAGGCAGAGCCGAGCAGCTATGCTGCGAGAGGCTTTGCAATTTGGTAACGTTTGCAAGCTGCAGCTGGAGGGTTAAGCCTCCAGCTTGGGCCTGGAACTGACGCTTTACGAGCAGGGCCTCAGCCATACCACCAAGTGAGGTAGGCTAATTACGTGTGCCCGGCCAGCACACCTCTTCTAATTAAAGCCAATACCCGAAACTGGCGTTTCCCCCCCTTCCCCCCGTAGTCGGCCTTCCCCGCATAAGGGGCCCCCCGTAAGGGGGCCTTCTGCCCGTAAGGGGCCTTCCCCCGTAAGGACCCTTCCTTCCGGGGCCTTCCCCCCATAAGGGAAATCGAGCAATTTCGGGCCAATCCTGAGATACCCCCATTTGCCCCCTACCAAGGTGTCATCACCAGGGCATCCCTACACAAACCTAGCAATTTAGGGCCAATCCCCCATTTGGCCCCCACCAGGGCGTCCCCACCAGCGCATCCCCAGCAGGGCATCACCGAGGCATTCCCTGTAAGACGCCTCCCCGTGAGGGGGTTTCCCCGTCAGGGCCGACCCCAGACGCGAAATGGCTGGTTGGTGTTGCGCCGGAATACGACCTGCACACCCTAAACCCTAAACCCTAAACCCTAAACCCTAAACCCTAAACCCTAAACCCTAAACCCTAAACCCTAAACTCAGGGCCTAGGCCGCCCCCCTACAGAAGGGGGCGGCGCTTAAGCGCTTCGACCTCTATGGCGAAAGTCGATCCAGGTCGCTTGCCCGCCTCCTGCAGCCAGGGGGTCGGTAGCACCCACGATGGGCCGGTACCGGAGCAGGTTCTCGGGTTCAGTACTGGTGAGTGGCTGGCCGTTTCGGGGGGGGTACCCCAAGGCCCCCCAGGCCAGGAGGAGCCGCACCCCTCACCGCAGCGTGTCCAGGGACCAGGGGGCCTCAGGCCAGGCCAGGCAGGGCAGGGCTCGAAAAAGCCGCTTGCCTTTCTCCCCCCCGCCCTGCCTGACCCCCCTGACCCCCCTCTGGCCCCCCTCTGGCCCCCCCTGACCCCTCTGACCCTTAGGGAGGCCCGCCTGGGCCCCCCCCCCCCACCCTGGCGCCCCTGACCTGCCTGGCCCCTGGGCTGGCCCCTCTGGCCCGCTTCGGCTCCGACCCACACCCGAACATCATGAAACTGAATAAGTTTTTAAAAATGAACTGTTGCCTTGAGTTTAGGCCTAAACCCTAAAAGGAATAGGTTTGGGTGGTTTTGCCGCCTCGGACGGCGTGGGGTGGGAGAAAAGTGTTAGATGGCCCTCCACAATCGGGCCAAAGCTGCTCTTCGCACCTCACGAAGCTTTCGAGCTGGTTCCGAAACCTAACCTTCACAGCACCTACGCCCTATCACAGCAAACCCTAAACCCTAAACCCTAAACCCTAAACCCTAAACCCTAAACCCTAAACCCTAAACCCTAAACCCTAAACCCTGAACCCTGAAACCCTGAACCCTGAACCCTGACCCTGAACCCTGAACCCTGAACCCTGAACCCTGAACCCTAAGCCCTAAACCCTAAACCCTAAACCCTAAACCCCCTAAACCCTAAACAATAAACCTAAACCCTAAACCCCTAAACCCTAAACCCTAAACCCTAAACCCTAAACCCTAAACCCTAAACCCCTAAACCCTAAACCCTAAACCCTAAACCCTAAACCCTAAACCCTAAACCCTAAACCCTAAACCCTAAACCCTAAACCCTAAACCCTAAACCCTAAACCCTAAACCCTAACCCTGAACTGTGAACCCTAAACCCTAAACCCTAAATACGACTGGAAGCCCCCCGGTCGCAGGGGACATGGCTCTCATCAGAAACAGGGAGGCTGCAGGGGCCCTCGGACCGTTGGGGTTTAGGGTTTGGGGTTTGGGGTTTGGGGTTTGGGGCTGTGGGTGGGGTTGTGGGGTTGTGTGGTTTAGGCGACTTCCCTGACGCCGTTGGCGTGGAGTCGCCAAATGCCCGGAGAACCCATGCAGCTATTAAACTCTAAACCCTAGACCCAAAACCCTAAAAGCCAAACCCTAAACCCTAAGCCCTATTCAGTGAGCTTCGGTCGTTTGTTAGAACCATCTAGGCCCCCACATGGACTTCACGTGCACTTTCTTCGGCTTAACGGGCATTAGGGTTTAGGGTTTTTGAGTGTTCGGTTGGTTTAGCGTTTAGGGTTTAGAACCCTGAACCCTAAACCCTAAACCCTAAATCCTAAACACTAAACCCGAACTCTTTTGCCAGCTCCAAGGTGGAGATCGTGAACATTACCCTGGAGGCAAGACGGCTCGAAGAAATCGACGAGGCTTGAGATTTCAGCCCCACAACCCATATCTAGGGTTTACCGTTTAGGGTTTAGGGTTTGGGGTTTAGGGTTTAGGGTTTGGGGTTTGGGGTTTAGGGTTTAGTGTTTCGGGTGGAGGCTTCAAACCCCATGGCCCCGTGGGGGGGGGGGGGTGGGGGGACCCTCCCCGAAGAGGCCTCAACGCCCCAAAGCTGAAAAGGTTCAGGTTTAGGGTTCAGGGTTCAGGTTTGGGGTTCAGGGTTCAGGGCCAGTTTAGGGTATAGGGTTTAGGGTTTTTGGGTGCAGGGTACGCCTAGAAGCTTAGAGCTAAGCCTGGAAGACCCCTGCGGTAGCAAACCCTAATTAAACCCTAAACCCAAAACCCTGTGCAGGGTTACTTCGCAGCGTTCGATGACATGGAGGAGGCGAGGCGACCCCTCTACCCCCCTCTACCCCCCCTCTACCCCCCCTCTACCCCCCTCGACCCCTACTCTATTCCCCCTCTACCCCTCCCGGGTAGAAAATGCTCCCATACAGGTAGAACCCTGAATATTGGCGGAACCTTGTCAAGAGGTTTCCCCTATTATGGCAGTGATTGGGGCAGTGATTGGGATTAGTCGATGCACCAAAGATCTCCGCACTGCGCCAACCATCTCTCTTCCTTACTGGGGCTGGTTAGGAACAAAAAAGTAAGTGTTTGGTGCGTAGATTTTGCTAGGTTCGAAAAAAAGTGTTGGTGCTCATAGACCAATCAGTTCATCAAGGTCGGGTGTAGGGTTTAGGGTTTGGGTGTGGAGGGCTCAGTTATGTTTACTTAGTTGGGGCTTTGGTGTTGATTTGGTTTCGGGCAAAATGAGGGTGCTGGGCTCTCAACGAGGCTATGCGGCGCCTGAATGACGGCACCATTGCAATCCTCGATGCCACGCGACGACCCTCTATGGGTAGGGATTAGGGTTGAGGGTTTAGGGTGTAGGGTTTATCAGGGTTTAGGGTTCAGGGTTTCGGGTTCGGGGTTTAGGGAGTTCTCGAAAATGGGGGCACCCTTTTTGGGGCATATTGTGACCTCTACTTTGGGAAATGACCACGGAAGCCCCTACTCAAGAGCTCTTTGTCACCCTTCACAACCGAAGCCCACGAGCCCCCACCAACCAAGCTCCATGAACCCTACAAGCCCCATCAGCCCTCTAAGCTCTACAAGCTCCACAAGCCTGTGAGCCCTGGAAGCCCCGCCACGGCTTAGGGTTTAGGGTTTAGGGTTAGGGTTTAGGGTTAGGATTGAGGGTTTAGAGTTTAGGGATTTGGGTTTAAGGTTTAGGGTTTGCAGAGTCCTGCGCTTCAGGTGAGATGAGGGTTTAGGGTTTAGGGATTAGGGTTTAGGGTTTGGGGTTTAGGGTTTGGGGAGCCCTGGGCCCCAGGTGACGCCCGCCGTAACCCAGTTCCACCCAGCAGGCCCAGAAGCAGCGGGGGGGGGGGGGGGGGGGGGGGGGGGGGGGGGGGGCGGCGCTTAAAATCAGGTTTTGGGTTGAGGGGGGGCCTAGGGTTCGGTTGAGGGTTGAGGGTTTAGGTTGAAGATTCAAAGTCGCTTATCTGCAAGGTTATGCGTAAAATTACTTTTCATGATCGCCTCTGTTTCAGGTACGTATATGAAGCAGGGTTTATGAACCCTAAGCCCTAAGCCCTAAGCCCTAAGCCCTAAGCCCTCTAAACCCTAAACCCTAAACCCTAAACCCTAAACCCTAAACCCTAAACCCTAAACCCTAAACCCTAAACCCTACTTCATATGACCCGGCTTGCAAGACCCAAAAACCTTGAAGGGCTTAAGTATAGGGCTCATAGGATTTTAAGAGGGGTTTAGGCGTTCCATATGGTTTTAACCCTTCAACCCAAAGCCATGGGGTTTAGGGTTTAGGGTCTGGGGTTTAGGGTTTAGGGTTCAGGGAGGCCTAAGACCTCAGCCCTCAACTCCTCAACTCTATGTGGAAGAAGGCCCAAACTTTAGACCGAAGGCCTGAATCCTAAACCCCAAATTTGAAGCCCAAACCCAAACCCCTCAAGACCTCAAAAACCCTAAGCCCTACACCCTAAAACCCTAAACCCCGAATCCTGAAAATCTTCAACCCTAAACCCTAAACCCTAAACCCTAAACCCTAAACCCTAAACCCTAAACCCTAAACCTTAAACCCTGAACCCTGAACCCTGAACCCTGAACCCTAAACCCTCAACCCTAAACCCCAACTGCACGTGTGCTTCGCAGGCACCCGGGTCGTGAATGCCGGCCCAGCGATCTCCTACACTGGGAGTCCCTCGGGTCTCAAGACTAAGCCCTCACCCCTAAGCCCTAAGCCTTAAGCCCCAAGCCCTAAGCCCTAAGCACTAAGCCTTAAGCCCCAAGCCCAAACCTCCAAGCCTCTAAGTCTAAGCCTCTAAGAGTCGATTCTGGTTCGCGAGCCCTGAGGTGATCCGATCACCTTCTTTGGTGCCTCGGTGCACACGGATGTTGGATTTAGGGTTTAGGGTTTAGGGTTTAGGGTTTAGGGTTTAGGGTTTAGGGTTTAGGGTTTAGGGTTAGGGTTTAGGGTTTAGGGTTTAGGGTTTAGGGTTTAGGGTTTAGGGTTTAGGGTTAGGGTCTTTCTGTTTAGGGCTTTTCAAAGAATCCCTGAATGGTCTGTGATGTTCTCAGACAACGGGATTCTGTGGGTCAGACTTTGTGAGGGTGAGGGTTTAGGACTGAGGCTCTGAGCGGGCGCCTTGAAGGTTTAGGGTATAGGGTTGAGGGTTTTTGGCCCAGCGCTCCTCGGCCCACAAGACCCCTCTTGGAGCTTCATGGTACATATCAACCAACGATAACTGTACTTCTGACCCACTTAGATTAGAAGCCCCTTGAGTGCCCCAATACCCTTAATTAAACCCTAAACCCTAAACCCTAAACCCTAAACCCTAAACCCTAAGCCCTAAACCCTAAACCCTAACCCCTAAACCCTAAACCCTAAACCCTAAAACCCTAAACCCTAAACCCTAAACCCTGAACCCTGAACCCTAAACCCTAAACCCTAAACCCTAAACCCCAAACCCAGGAGCCGCCTGAAAGACATCTAAGGCGGGCAGAAGTTCAAGTTCTGGTTTCCTCTGCACGAGGAGCAGGGGCTTACAACGCGACTTCCTGCACGCCAGGGTCTGGGTTTTGCGGTGGGTCAGTGGTGGGTCCCCTTTTTTCAGGGTATAGGGTTTAGGGTTTAGGGTTTAGGTGTAGGGTTTAGAGCTGCAAGAAGGGTTGGTCAGAGGTCCTCTCAACATTTGGGCTCCATGTAGAGAGAAGAACTTCCTTTTTTCAGTCACCTCCATGCAGACATCGCCAGCCCTTCTCCATGAACGCTAAGATTTCCAAAAGGACAGGGGCGTAAAAGCTAGGTTGTAATACACTCACTGCCATGCGGCGCCGCGGCCCCCCGCCGGCCCTGAACCCCACCCTCTTGGAGGGTGGTCCGCGTGACTTGGTCTCCGAGTTTGCGAAGAACCAGGGCCTGGCGCGTGCGGACGCGCTGGTGGAGCTGAAGAAGGCGGGGCAGCGCTGGAAGGCGTCGGAGCAGGCCCTGCGTGCCGAGCTTTCCGCCGGCCCGGCCAGCGATCTCGGGGATGAAGCGACCGACCCCCAGGCCGCTTCTTCGACGACAACAGTGGAGATGCAGCAGAGGCCTGAGACACCCGTGGACGCGGAGTCTGATGCTGTCATGTGGATCGAATGGCTCGGTGGGCTGCTGTCCTGCTGCTGTCAGCGTGAGGGCCACTGAGCCGCTGAGCCGCAGAAAGCGCCGTCCATCCAGAAACCCACCTTGACCAGCGAAAGTAGCTAAAGTGCCCTCTGATTCTAATACCAGTTCTCGTGTTATGCTGTACCAGACCTGACCTAGTTTAATGGATGGGAAATATTCGCTTTGCTAGCTGCTCGCTTTCGAACTCGCGTAGAACCAGTCGACGTAGTGATTCTTGAAGGTTTTTATTTCAGTTCTGCTCATAAACTTTAAGCCCTAAACCCACCCTAAACCCTCTACCCTAAACCCGAAACCCGATACCCATCTCTCGACCCTTTTCAAAGGCAAATTCTGCCCCGACATGTGTTCCAGAGCTCTCAGACTTACTGCGCGCTGAGGCGGCTTGTGCAGAACCGCACAATCATTTTTCGCTGGAGCGGAGTGCCAAGCTTAGCGTCCATCGCTATGCGAGATTTCCCCAAATTATTGTGAGACCCCCAAATTATTGTGAGACCCCAAGCCCTAAACCCTGAACCCTAAACCCGAAGCCCTAAACAATTCTTTAGGGTGGCCCGGAATGCAAAGTTTCTGGGCCCGGGGCCCCGAAGAAAGGTGTTTGTTCGGTTTTGGGGCCCGATACTACATTGGCTGAGTCGCCTTGCCAGGATGTGATTTCCGAGGGCGCCCGCCAGCTCAACGGCGCGGTTTCGGTTGTCAGGGGGTGATGCCTCCAAAACAGTGATCCCCACCCTTATGTACCCAAGCATTCTCCCGCCAAATGTTGAAGTACAAGGCCTTCACACCCCTGGAAGTCTGAAAGAATGAGGTGCACCAGCCAGGGAGATCGGCAAAGCTCCTGCGTGTGCTCGGCGCGAAACTTATGAAGAGGAGGCTGGAGTTTTTTTTCTTGTTGCAGGTTGCGAGCAAGGGTTTTGGGGTTCATGTAGGGCTTGCTGTACAACGCATCTCTTCCAGTAGGTTAGTGGGGCTGCATCCGCTCCACAGGCTTGCGGGTCTGCTCGCAGTAAAGCAGAGGCTCGCTTTGAAAAGGGCTGCCCGAAGACAGAAGGCCATATTATTTTCCCTAAGCCCTCTAAGCCCTTAAGCCTGCTGTATGTGGGCCGAACCTAAACCTAGCCCAACCTATACTCGTCAGGCGGTGCACATGGCCGTGGTGTACTCCGGTGACGCTGAACGTAGAGGCAACCTGGCACTGTTGGACGTGGGGCAGTTGAGGAGCTGGGGAGCCAGTGCCATCCCAATACCCCTGAATTAGGAATGTTTCTTAAATATGAAGGATCCCTTTATAAATGAAGGTCTATTCCTGAATTAAGGGGTATTGGTCTCTTTGGGTGAGTGATGGGTGCCCGAGACCAGGAACCCAGAACACTAGCTCAAGCCGCGCCCCCGAAAAGACACCTGCCCGCGCCATCTTAAGGGGCTGACAGATGAAGAGCTCGTCGATGAGACGGGCGTCTACATCGACGTCGCCCAGGCGGAGCCTGCGTCGCCCCAAACGCGACTCCCAAACCTACTTTTGCGTTCCAAAATAGCAAGCTCAATCCTAAGCCCCTCAAGTCCAGAAAGATCCTAAAGATCCCTTAACCCTAAACTTTACATCCCTGAATCCCCAAATTTCTTTCGCATCGAGGAGGCGGTTGCGGCGGAGCCCCTGGGCCAGGAGCGCTCTTGGAACGGGCGCCTCGTCTACGTGCAGAATGCGGTGTCCTTCACCATGGTACTTGACCTACACCCTAACGCCTAAGCCCTTAGCCCTAAGCCCTAAACCCTAAACCCTAGACCCCTTTAAGATCTCCTCGCGCTGCACAACGGACTCCTGGAAGCAGCTGTGCCATCTGGCCACGGACGCGTCGCGCCCGCCTGTTTTGGAGGGAATTCGGGGACTCGGTTTTGGCTGAAGCGGGAGAGACGTTGGTGCTTAAAGTGCTGTTGAGTGCCGTTTGGGTTTTCGGGTGGAATTGCACAGGCCCTGAGCCCTGGGCGCCGTGACGACCCACAAAGAAACTCACCTCAGAGCAAAGCTGACGCACAGGTGCCTGGTTGCAGATGACGAGCTGTGCATCCACTCTCCCGTCACGCCAAAGTCGCTGCCTTTCGGGGGTTGCGGGGTTCAGGCTTCAGGGCTGCATTCCTTCTCCAAGTAGACCCTAAACCCCAACTTACAAACGTCCCCATCATGTCTTAAACGCTGAGCCTTCAACCCCAAAACCCTGAGTCCGCACTTTTCCCGAGGGGTGCGAAAGTGGTTCCGTCTGGAGGGAGCTCTCGCGGAGTCTCTGCCCAAGGCCCCAAACCCAAACCCACGCTCCTTCAGGTTCGGGGTTTAGGGTTTCGGGTTTCGGGTGCTCAGGTGACGTGGCGGCGCTGTGTGGGCAGCTTAGCCCGCGCGCGCTGCTGCGGAAGCGGACGATGGAGATGTCGTGAGAGCGGGCCGCTAACCTCTAACTACATGTCTGAAGCCTCAACCTCCTACGATCCCAAACCGCAATGCAGCGGTTGACGCACATCGATTCGCAAGCCTCGGGCAGAAACAGGAGAGCGCTCTGGTCTGCAGCGGCTTTTCTATGTTCACAAGGCTCTCAGCATGTTTAGTTTCACGTGGTCCGTCGTTCGGTGATGTTACATCTACACCCTAAGCATAGGCTCCAATCCCTAATCCCTGATCCCTGATCCCTGATCCAAAATCCTGAATTAAGCCCCCCCCCCCCCCCCGCCCCGCACCTACCAACCAAGCCTTTCGTCTGGCCCTGCTGTATCTATGACCACCCATGCATGCAGCTCTGCAAAATGCCAGCACCACAGACCTCAGACCCCAAAACCTCAACCTCCAGATTCTTGGCCTTCCGCCCCATGACCCCTCAACACCCTCGACACCCTCAGCACCCTCAACAACTTCTACCCTCTGCACCCTAACGCCCCTCACACCCCGAAAAGTTCGGGTCCCTCAGCAGTTTGACAGCCAGTGGTGGCTTCTTGCAGTAGGGCTCACATGTTTTAACGGAGAGCAAAAATCAACGACGACTCATGCTTGTCGGAGTTTTTGGTCTGCAGTCGCCACAAAAGTACATGAGGCTGAGCATGGATTCCCCCCCCCCCCCCCCCCCCCGCCCTCCCCCCTCCCCCGATATGTGTTCAGGGTATGCAGTTTAGGGCTGTATGTTTGGGGTTGCGGATCCCCCCCCCCCCCCCCCCCCCCCCCCCCCCCCCAAAAAAAAAAAAAGCAAAACAACACAAAATTAAAAAACATGACTCCAAGCGTGTTCACGGCATGGGCTGTGAGGAGCTGCTGATGCTTCAGACCCCCGAGCTGCAAATCTACGGCCAAGTCTTCCCAGGCGCTCGCTGGGGGGGGCGGGGGGGTTCGCTACCGCGAAGGGTGGTGTTCTCAAAGCCCTGAACCCTCTAAACCCAAAACCCAAAACCCTAAACCCTCTACCCTCTCAACCCTGAACCCTTTTGGGACTCGGTTTTTTTTTTTTGGGGGGGGGGGGGGGAGGCAGCTCGGACTGCGGGCTTGCATCCTTGCAATTTTTTGGTTTTTTCTTGCGGTGGGAGGACAACCCTCTCCCCCCTCTCACTAGCCCCCCAAAATATTAGCAACTCCCATTACAGGTATATTAAAGTATATACGGGGGTATTTTTATATCGGAGTATATCACATATAGGGGGGAAGTAGGGTTAGGGGCGTAGGGGGGGTTTAATCTTGGGCGAGGGGAATATTCCAAGCACCCCCAGCCGACCCTCACCCTCGAACTCTGGACCCTCTGGCCCGCAAACCCCAAAACTCGGTAGACATGCTTGAACCCTAGGCACTAACAAGAGCCCGAAACCCTAAACCTTAAACCGTACCTACTGTAAACCCTATAAACCCTACACCCAAACAACCCCAAACCCTAAACCCTGAGCCCACATCCAAATAACCCTCCAAACCCACACCCAACAAACAAAACCCTAAACCCTAAACCCTACACCCTAAACCCTAAGTCCCAAGCCCTCATCCCACAACCAAGTAACCCTAAACCCGAAAACCCTAAACCCTAAACCCTAAACCCTAAACCCTAAACCCTAAACCCTAAACCCTAAACCCTTATAAGTTCCCTCAATGTTGGAGCCCCAGGGCCCGAGCTTGGGCTCCAATGGTTCGGGAGCCTGCGCGTTCGGCGCACGGACGGCACGCCGGTGGCCCGTGCCCCTCGGCGAAGACTCCGGGTTAGGGTTTTTAGTTTTTAGGGTTTAGGGTTCAGAGTTTAGGGTTTAAGGTCTTTAGGGTTTTTAGGGTTCAGGGTTTAGGGTTTAGGGTCTAGGGTTTAGGTTTTTAGGGTTTTAGGGTTTAGGGTGTCGGGTTGAGGGTCAGCGCTTTTGTCTGACCCACTTTTGTTAAGTGGGGTCGATATTGGCTGTTTTGGCCCCACCAACCCCTTAAACCCCAAACCCTAAACCCAACCCCAAATAGCCTTAAACCAAACGTTAAGCCCTAAACCTTGACCCCTAAACCCTAAACCCTAAACCCCGAACCCCAAACCCTAAACCCTAAACCCTAAACCCCCAACCCTAAACCCTAAACCCTAAACCCTAAACCCTAAACCCTAAACCCTAAACCCTAAACCCTAAACCTAACCCTAAACCCTAAACCCTAAACCCTAAACCCTAAACCCTAAACCCTAAACCCTAAACCCTAAACCCTAAACCCTAAACCCTAAACCCTAAACCCTAAACCCACGCCCAAATAGTCCTAAACCCTAACTCCCAAGCCCCCTGATGTGCGGAAGCCGCGAGGTCCATGTGAAGCGGGGCGGGGCGAACCAGACTTCCTCGCCTCCTGTCCACAGAAGGGCTACCAACGGGGTTTAGGTTTTTAGAGTTTGAGGGTTTAGGGTTTAGGGTGTGAGGGTTTAGGGTTTAGGGTGTGAGGGTTTAGGGGTTTAGGGTGTGAGGGTTTAAGGGTTTGAGGGGAAAGGGTTGAGGGTCACGAGGCTCGCGGCCCTGCAATCACCAAAGCCAGCCCCCTAAACCTAAGCCCCTGAATCGCGCGAAGCCCCTTGACAGGGCGAGCCCAAGAGTGTTTCACTTGGGGTTTAGGGTTTAGGGTTTAGGGTTTAGGTTTAGGGTTTAGGGTTTAGGGTTTAGGATGCAGGCATTTTTGCATAATTATCGTAGATGCTTGGGCGCGGGGGCCTAGGCGGTGCGCTTCTCGCAAGATGGACTCCTTGGACGTTTTCCTCGGCTCCCTGGCAAGACACATACCCTAAACCCTAAACCCTAAACCCTAAACCCTAAACCCTAACCCTACCCTAAACCTTCAATACACAAGAACGCCCCTAAGCCCTGGATCAAGGCCTTAAGGTTGAGGACCAGGGGCTAGGGCTTTCGGTTGGGTCTAGAGCGTTCAAGGGTGCCGGCCTTCCAAAGGAACTTGTAGGACACTTTCAGCTGGGCTTCTCCCCATTCTAAGGGCAGTTTCCATGGGCCCTTCGTATGGTCCCTTGCCTCCCTTAAGGGGCCCCCTTTTGAGGGCCCATACTGAGGGACCATGTACGATACCCCTTAGTAACTCTGTACACCCAAAACCCTAAGCTCCAAACTTATACCCTCAACCCGAAACCCTAAACCCTGATTTCCTGGACCCCGGAAGACTTCTTCACTTTCCAAGAAGTGGGCTGCCAGCTGGGGAGTGTAGGAGGTTATTTGTGGGGTTTTTGGGGGTTTTCGGGGCTTCTTAGGGTTTAGAGGTTTAGGGGTTTAGGGCGTTTCGGGGCTTAGGGGGATTATAGGGGTTGGGGGTTTAGGGTTTAGGGGTTTGGGGGTTTACGGGCTCGGTCCTGGGCCCTGCTTGAGATGTTCGCTTGACTTGAGTTTTTCATCCGAAGACCCGCGGCAACCGCCTAGAGTAGCCATCAGCATATGCATTCCCCGGACACCCCAGAAGCTCTGTACCGTGTTTGGTGTTATTCCGGTACAGAAGCTCCGAATGTAGGAAGCTTAAGGATCACCGCACCCCAAACCCTAAGCACTAAAACCCTTAAGCAAAAAAACCCGAAGCACGAACACCCTTAAGCAATAAAGCCCTAAGCACTAGAACCCTTAAGCAATAAAACCCTAAGCATGAACACCCGCAAGCAGGATCAACGCTTCTTACATCCCAACCCCCACGTGATCCCTCGGCCTGATTGCAGGCACCTCCTCCTCACCTTTGCGAGAGCTGAGCCGCCACCTGCCTTCGATGTTTTCGGGTCCACTTGGTGTCTTACTGGTTGTTACGGTTAGGGTTGAGGGTTGAGGGTTGAGGGTTTAGGGTTTAGGGTTTAGGGTTTAGGGTTAGGGTTTTTAGGGCTTAGGGTTTTAGGGTTTTAGGGCTGAGGCCTTGAGGTTTAGGGTTGAGGGAGTTTGAGAGTTAAGTGCCTTGCAGCCCCTGGAGGCTTTCCCTTGAAGGTTTCATAGAAGGGAGGTCAGGCGTCGTCAGTGCCGTGAACTCCAAAACACGCAAGCCCGGAACCCGCAAGCCCCAAAGCTCTCGAACAACCCGAAACCCTAAACCCTAAGCCCTAAACCCTAAACCCTAAACCCGAAACCCTAAACCGACCCAAACGCAAAACCCCAAGCCCCTCCCCCCTAGATTTGAGGTCCGCTTGCTTGCCGAGAGTGTCTACTCCGAACCCCAAACCCGAAACCCGCCCTCAGCCCGAAAGCCACACCAACACCTAAACCCTAAACCCTAGGGTTTAGGTGTTGGTGTGGCTTTCGGGCTTAACCCTAAACCCTAAACCCTACACCCTGAGACCCTAAACCTAAACCCTAAACCCTAAACCCTAAACCCTAAACCCACCTTCAGCCTAGAGCCAGAGGCCGGCCCATGGAGTTCGTGGCAGGCCGCCTTTCTACCCCCGGGATTTCTTGGAGTTGGGGGGGGGGGGGGGGGGTTCTTTCTTTATTGGGTGTGGGGTTTAGGGTTTAGGGTTTAGGGTTTAGGGTTTAGGGTTTAGGGTTTAGGGTTTAGGCTTTAGGGTTTAGGGTTTAGGATTGCCCCTCAATACATTGACTGAGGCGCGAAACGGACAAGCCTAGCGGGGCCTAGCGGGATCCTCCCTGGGGCAGATTGGAAGGAAACAAACGACAACCATCATGAGAACAAAAGCAAGAACACACAACAAGACCAGAGCAGTAGCAGTGATCGCCATCATCACAGAGGCAAGAATGAACAATGCTCAAGATTGCAAAACAATATAGACAGCAAGAGCATCACGAAGTACGTACCCGAAACCCGAAACCCTAAGCCCTAAACCCTAAGCCCTAAGCCCTAAGCCCTAAACCCTAAACCCTAAACCCTAAACCCTAAACCCTAAACCCTAAACCCTAAACCCTAAACCCTAAACCCTAAACCCTAAACCCTAAACCCTAAACCCTAAACCCCAAACCATAAACCCTAAACCCTAAACCCTAAACCCTAAACCCTAAACCTAAACCCTAAACCCTAAACCCCCTAAACCCTAAACCCTAAACCCTAAACCCTAAACCCTAAACCCTAAACCCTAAACCCTAAACCCTAAACGCGAAACCCTAAACCCTAAACCCTAAACCCTAAACCCTAAACCCTAAACCCTAAACCCTAAACCCTAAACCCTAAACCCTAAACCCTAAACCCTAAACCCTAAACCCTAAACCCTAAACCCTAAACCGTATCGAGCCAGTCAAGATTCCAGCGTTGGGTTTTCGCAGCTGCTGCGTCGTGCCTGTTTCACCTGTTTCACAAGAACCCTGAAAGAAATATTGTACCCTCAGTGAGGGCCCCTATGTAGTTTGAGGTGTACTCCCTTGCTTGCCTGAGTATTTGTTTCAAGACTGCCAGTATATGGCAGCTCTCTCTCACTCTCACCCACTCTCACTCACTCACTCGCTCGATCGCCCACTCACTCGCTCACTCGCACTCTCTCTCTCTCTCTCTCTCTTTTTCTTTGGCTCTCCGCAGAGCCCGGAATCCCTACCCCCCATAAACCTTTCTGAGCCCCTCAAAAACCAGCCCCTATGTACACACCTCACACCCCTCTAAACCTCTGTCAGCCTCTTAAACACCCCTTTAGACCCCGCTTGACCTAAGCATCCAAATCCAGATGCTGAGACCAAAGCATGCAAAGCGCTTGAGGGACCCTGAGGGTTCTGAGAACCCCCCCTTTCACCATCTTTCACCTAGGGTTTAGGGTTTATGGTTTAGGGTTTAGGGGTCCAGGGTTGTGCAGGGTTTGGGGCGTCAAAACCGTACTCCAGCCAGGCGACGACGTCCGCTTCGAGATCAACTGCCGCCAGCAGGCGCGCCGCTGGGGTCTCCGGCCATACTATATCCCTCTTGGGAATTACTATTATTAAAATATTCTTGATCATATAAAACCCAAAAGGGTATTAAACATACTATTTTCATTAAGGTTCTGAGGGGAGTATAGCCATAACCATGAAGTTTTCAGGATTCGGTAATATTCGGTACAGGGAGTGGTGTCGGGATCGCTGTGGTTTGATGCTCTAACAGGGTCGACAACGGTCCTCCGCCGCCTGCGTGGTCCTTTTCTATGGCTTCTTTGGTGATCATTTGTGCGTATATATGTAGGTAGAGGCATATGTATCTGCATCTTGACCTTTATGTGTCTAGGTGTCCGTATACATGCATACGTACGTGCATCTGCAATGAGGCGTATTTTGATTTTGTTGTTCCTTTTGTTTGGTGTTGCATAATATATATATATATATATATAAATATGTACATGGACCCCCACCCGTTATGGTGCCTTGCAGCTTGGTTTTTTCAAAAAGAATGGATTTGCGCGGGTGTTGTGAGGGAGCCTAGAAACAAGTCAAGCCCTAAACCCTAAACCCTAAACCCTAAACCCTAAACCCTAAACCCTAAACCCTAAACCCTAAACCCTAAACCCTAAACCCTAAACCCTAAACTCGCAGCCTCTCCGTGAGGCGCGTCCGCAGCTCGCGTCGTCGAGGACGGAATTCATCCACTTCGAGACCCCATCGATTGACGCCTGCCTGCAGGAATCTATATCCGCTTTGGAGCTATTTTTTTAAATGTTTAGTTTTGTGTAGATAAAACCCAAAAGGATATTGAAAACACTTTTTTATCAAGGTTCTAAGGGGAGTATAGGAATTCCAGGCATTGAGTTCGGAGTTCCTTCCCCAAAGCCCTCAACCTGAAGCTAAAACCGTAAGCCCTAGGCCTGGATCCTCTTGACGCAAGCTTCCTGTATGTTCCAGCTCGGAGTTTCCGAATGCCGCCTCGGGGCAGTTTAGGGCGGCCGTCCCCTCCCCCTCAAAACAAAGGTTGGGGCTTAGAAGCACATTGTCTTGTCCCTAAACCCTAAACCCTAAACCCTAAACCCTAAACCCTAAACCCTGCAACCCTAAAGGGATGTTGATTACTTCCGGGCGCGGGGATTCAGCAGCGGGAAGTGGGGTGCTGAGGGTGTGTACTTGGAGGCTCGTGGTACTTTATAACCAACTATAGCTGGACTGTACTTACAACCCTCTTATAAGCCCCTTACGTGCCCTAATATGGTTATAAGTACAGTTATAAGTACAGTTATCAGTGGTTAATAAGTACCATGGAACCTCCAAGTAGCCTTGTTTAGATTCGAGTCCCCCTGCAAGACCGGGTTCCAGGTTCGGGGGGGTTGGGGTTTAGGGTTTAGGGTTTAGGGTTTAGGGTTTAGGGTTTAGGGTTTAGGGTTTAGGGTTTAGGGTTTAGGGTTTAGGATGTAGGGACAAGGACCCTGCATAATTCCTCAACGGCTTTATCTAGGGGATTAGAAGGGGGATATAGGGTGCCTCATTCCCTCACCCCCTAGCTAAGAACCAGCAACTGAGGGTTGAACCCCAAACCCCAAACCCCAAACCCCAAACCCCAAACCCCAAACCCCAAACCCTAAACCCTAAACCCTAAACCCTGATCCAGGCCTTCCTCATAGTGGCAGCGCATGCGGGCAACGAGTTCCCGAACGACGCCAAGCTGCTCGCCCGCTAAACCCTAAACCCTAAACCCTAAACCCTAAACCCTAAACCCTAAACCCTAAACCCTAAACCCTAAACCCTAAATCCTAAACCTAAACCCCAAAGCCAAAATCCTAAACACTGAAAACCCATGAAGTTCCAACACCTTCCCGGCAAGTGCCTCGACCCTCACCTAAACCCTAAACTCCGGCACCCTGAAGCTCCTAGCCCCCCCCCCCCCAACCCAAAGCCAAAGCTGTTTAGGGTTTAGGGTTTAGGGTTTAGGGTTTAGGGTTTAGGGTTTAGGGTCTAGGGTTTAGGGTTCAGGGTTTAGGGTTTAGGGTAGTCCCCCCTCCCAACCCAAAGCCAAAGCTTCACTACGGGCTTGGCGTTTAGGGTGTAGGGGCTGTATTCGGGGTTCAATGCCGTTGGAAGCTGGGGTGTATTCGGGTTTGAAATTGGGCGTTTATTGGCGGTTTAGGGTTAAGGCATTATTTTTGTTGTTTTTGTTCGCAGGGTGTAGGGTTTTGTAGCGCAAAAATAGGGTTTTATTGGGGTTAATGCGAGTTCTACAGGGTTTGGCTTGCAGTCAGCCTGCTGGCAGGGCAGGGTTGTTCCACAATTGAACCCCTTCATGAAATCCCAAACTAGAAGCCCCAAGCCCCAAATTCCAAACCCTAAACCCTCATCACCAAACTCTAAGCCCCAAACCCTGAAGCCGAAGCACTACAACCCTAAACCCTAAGCCCCAAACCCCAAACCCCAAACCCTAAACCCTAAACCCTAAACCCCAAACCCCAAGCCTCTGAGAGAGGCTTGCCATGAAGTACAAGCACCTTGCCGGGGCCTCATCATCGCAGGGCGACACGCCCCCCCACCCCAAACCCCAAGCAATCCGAACCCCAAAAATAGGGTTTGGGGTTTGCGGTTTCGGGTTTAGGGTTTAGGGTTAGTAAAAGCACGGAACCCTAAGCACCAAGCCCCAAACAATCCTAACTCGTGAATCAATCAACAAACACCCCAAAACCCTGCAACCCTTAAACCCTCGACCCTAAGACTAGCCCTCCGAACGACCAGCCCCCGACACCAAAAGCGTTTTCAGCTTCAGGTTAGGAAGCTCGACACGGGAGTGTTCGCGCTCACCTCAGCCCTAAACCCCTTAACCCCAAAACCCCGAACCCCTAAACCCTAAACCCTCAAACCTAAGGTATTAAAGAAACCGCGCCCAGCTTAGTGGGGCCAAAACCCCAAACCACAAAGCCTAGATCCCAAGCCGTAAACCCCAAACCCTCAACCCTAAACCCTTAACTCCTAAATTCGGACTTGAGCCCTTAACCCCGGACCCTCTTTAGTCTCTGTGGGGGTTTCCGAAATTCGGGCTACCTGATTAGGGGTCGGTCCTTATTATAAGGTATTTGGGGGTCTATCTGGGGGTTTACGAAAATAGGGGACCAATAATAAGGTACCCCTAATGTCTGAAACTCCCAGAAAAAGGGGTCCCTTATTTTCGTAAACCCTCTTACCCTAAACCCTAAACCCTAAACCCTAAACCCACTTTGTAGCTGCGGCCAGGACTTCTTGATCCTGGAGATGCCCAGGAAGGAGGGTTTCACAGGCGAGCCACAAGGGGGTTTAGGGTTTAGGGTTTAGGGTCACGATTTTCTTGGGGTCCCTTATTGGCTTCCTTCTTATAGGGGCGCCTACTATTTGGGGGTCGATATTGGGGTCCCCTATTTTCGTAAACCCCCAACGGCTGAAGGATTGGTCTTTAAGGTTTAAGGCAAGGGCTTAGGGCTTGGGGCTTGGGGCTTAGGGCTTAGGGTTTAGGGTTTAGGGTTTGGGGTTTAGGGTTTAGGGTGAGGTGCTTTGGTAGATTGTAGTTGGATGCAGACACCGATGCCGGGCTCAAAGGCGCTTGGGGCTCCAGGGGCTGGGGGGTTAAGGGTTTAGGGTTTAGGGTTTAGGGTTAGTATAGGGGTCGGAATGATCCTCCTGGTGGTCCCTTCTGGTCCCTGTATAATTGTACTAGAACAACCCCCAAAACCCTATTCTAATTATCAAGGCCCCTATACAAGGGGCCAAGAAATATTCAACATGCCCCTTGGGCATACCCTGAAAAAGACGTTAAGGGGCATGGAAAAACCATTTCTTTTATTCTTTTTTAGGTTAAGGGGATCATGGGTTTGGGTTGTGCTGAAATGTTCTTAGAAAAGCTTTGTTGTTTTTGGTTTAGGGGTTGGTGCACAGTTACAACGAGTTCAGGGCAGAGTCTTCCTAAAGACTGAGCCCGAAACCCGAAACTCCCAAACTCCTAAACTCCGAAACCCTAAACCCTAAACCCTAAACCCTAAACCCTAAACCCTAAACCCTAAACCCTAAACCCTAAACCCTAAACCCTAAACCCTAGACCCCAGCCGCGCAGGTGTGCTGCCTGAGATTTGGGGCATCGTCCCACGGTCACCTGCGGTGGAAGCAATGTGGCCTGGTCCAAGTTTTGGGGTTTAGGGTTTGGGTTTAGGGCGTTTGGGCGTTTGGGCGTTTAGGGTTTCGGAGTGTGGGTTTGGGGGTGAAGGGTCTTTTCGGGTTTTGGGGTTTGGGGGGGTTTAGGTTTCAGGGCTTAGGGTTTGGGGTTTGGGGTTTGAGATTTGCAGCGTACTGATGAGAGCAAAGTAGGACTTCTGGGTTTTGAGGGCAGGGGTTCAGGGTGGAGGTGCCTAAAACCCTAAACCCTAAACGCCCTAAACACCCTAAACCCCAAACCCTAAATCCTAAAACCCAAACACCAAAAACCCAAGCCCCGAATCCTGCCATGTCGCCGAGGCTGGTGCCCTAAACGCTAAACCCTAAACCCTAAACCCGAAACCCTAAACCCGAAACCCTAAACCCTAAACCCTAAACCCTAAACCCTAAACCCTAAACCCTAAACCCTAAACCCTAAACCCTAAACCCTAATGTCGCCGAGGCTGGTGCCCCCCGAGCGCGGGCCCCAGTGGTCGCAGCTTGGCGAAGCGCGCGAGGGCCTCCGAAGTTCCAAGCCTTGGGGCCCCCAAAATCTTCTTGTTGTGTAGGGTTTAATTAGGGTTTAGGGTTTAGGGCTTAGGGCTTAGGGTTTAGGGTTTAGGGTTTAGGGTTTAGGGTTTAGGGTTCAGCGTTTAGGGTTGTGGGGTTTAGGGAAGAGAAGCAATAGCAATGCTAGAAATGATCGCAGTAGAATCTTAGTAGCACGAAGCCTGCCAAAGCACTGAACCCTAAGCAAGGGTTTAAACCTTGAAAGCCCGTGATGGCCAGAACCCCCATTGCAGCACCCAAACCTGCGTCTGTGCAGGTTGGGATTCTTCAGCCCAAATTTTGATCAAAGTACGGTGGGAATCACTCACTTTGATCAAAGTTAGGCCTGACTTTCAGGTTTGCCGTCAGACCAATCAGCAAAATACGGCGTGTCTCTGTCTAGATTGTGCCGTCGGGCCCTTACGATGATGAGCCGAAATCCCCTAAACCTTCTCGTCCCTTCCGCGCCCTAAACCCTGCACCCTAAACCCCCAACCCCAAACCCTAAACGCCCTTCTACCCTTGATCCCCCCAGCAAGCCTGGACCTACTCCGAAAGGCCCATGAACCTTAAAGTGCTGAAGCCCCGAGGCCCGAGCGGCCACAGGTCTGCTCGCGCCAGCCTGAGCTTTTTCAGGGGTTTCAAGGGCTTTGAAGGCTTAAGGCTTTTGTGGGTTCTAGGGGCTTAAGTCGTCTCTTCGAGGGTTCAAGGGCTTCTGTTTGAGGGGTCTTGGGGTTCAGGGCTTAGGCGTGTCGGGTGCGCAACGGGGTTCTCTACGCCTTGAGAAGCTTACTTGAAGCTTCATGGGTAGGGTTTGGGCTTCAAGGTTTAGGGTTTAGGGTTTGGGGTTTGGGGTTTCGGGTTTAGGGTGTAAGGGATGCAATCCCAAAAGCCCCAAACCCTTACAGGCTTATGCCGCGTACGGCCGTCGGCACCCTAGAGCACCTTGTTGTGGCGAAGGTCTGAGCGGAACAGCTCTTAGGATTTGGGCTTCAGGGCTTAGGTGTTGAGGGTCTTAGGGTTTGAGGGCTTTCGGGTTTTGGGGTTTGAGGGTTTTGGGTTTGAGGGTTTCAGGGTTTGAGGGTTTCAGGGTTTCAGGGTTGGGGGTTCGGGGGTTTGGGGTTCGGGTGTCAGTTTTTATGGCTTAGGGGTTGAGGGTTCAGGGCATGACAACCCTAAACGACAACCCCGAAGCCCCAAGCTCCCATGCAGCTCTCAGCTCCAAAACTTACGTCAACCCCCAAGCCCGTTGGGGTTGTGCCCTAAACCCTAAAGCCCAAACCCTAACCCCAAACCCTAAACCCTAAGCCCTAAACCCCAAACCCTAAACCCTAAACCCTAACAATCCTGGGCTCGTTCCGCCCTGCGCGGAGGAGTGATCTTGCGGACTCGGCGAGGGTCTGCGCGAGCGTGTGACCTCATGGCTCGGTTCGGGTTGTCAGTATGGGGTCCTGAAAGGGAGGGTTTAGGGTTGAGGGTTTAGGGTTTAGGGTTGAGAGTTTAGGGTTGAGGGTTTTGGGTTTACGGTTCGGCACCGGGGATAGGTACCTAGGGAACCTTGGGAAAGCTTAGGGAGCCAGAATTATGCAGCCTTGGGCTACATACCCCGTTGCACCCCCCTCCCTTAAGGACGCTAGAATTTCAGGATTTCTCAAGTTCCCAGAATTTAGTTCTACTTTGCGGTGAATGGCGTGGTGTGTAGAGACATTTGCACTTGTTTTAGGGTTTAGGGTTTAGGGTTTAGGGTTTTGAAAGTCGCGACGGCTTCCGAGCCTCGTAGTCTAGCTGCAAGGATCCGACTGTGCCCAGGGAGCTGGTTTCAGAGGAACCCTTAACCCTTTAACCCTTTAACCCTTTAACCCTAAACCCTAAACCCTAAACCCTAAACCCTAAAACCTCAGTCCCGGCCGACATCCAGCGACATAAGATCTGGGTGTTGGCAGCTTCCGGCAGCTGAGCTGCCTGCTTGTAAGGATAGCGTCCGTCGGCAATTTTAGTGCCGCCGAGGTGCTCTGAATCTTGGGGTAGTTACAGTAGGGTTTAGGGTTTAGGGTTTGGGGTTTAGGGTTTAGGGTTTAGGTTTAGGGTTTAGGGTTTTTTACATGGCGCCCTGAATATGTGGAAAGAGAGGGCCCTCTATATACACCTTATATACCCTGTACAAACACAAGGGCCCATACATCAGAACCCTTTGAAGAGGGTCAGAAGAGGGTCAGGGACCGTATTAAGGGCCCATGAAACTACCCTCAGACTGACTCTGAAGCATGACAAGAGTTTCACCAAGTCACTCAAAAGGAGTTTGTGCCGCATGAAAAAATGCCCTTCCATCCCTGTGTGTCGAAGCCTGTGCCCTTCATGAAGGGTTTATGAGGTGTTTCCAAAAGCGCGTTAAGCCCTTGTTATCGAGACACCCCCCCCCCCCAAACAAGTCAAAAAACTTACAGGTACCGCTACCTAAGCCCTAAACCCTAAACCCTAAACCTTAAACCCTAAACCCTCAGCATGTCTCGACTCAGAAACTTCAAGGGAGGGGGTGCGGGGCCCTTCATGTTCAAAATGCCAGCAGCCAGCAAGGAAGGGCCTTTCGGGAGAATCTGCTGACATATCCACGTTCTTGTCCGCAGGCCCACTGCCTCTTCTGCTGCCTTCCACTCTTCAAGTTGGAGATCTCCCCATGAGAATTACAGGGTCATTGTGCTCTGTAGGTCACAAGAGATTCTGTGCGGTTTAGGGCTCAGGGCTCTTCAGGGCCTTCCAATGCTGCACTAGAGAGCCTCCACTGTCAACCCACCCCCAGGGTTCAGGCTTTCGGTCATGCGCTTTAGGGTTTAGGGTTGAGGGTTGAGGATTGAGGGTTTAGGGTTAAGGGTTTGAGCTTTCGGGCTTAAGCTGTAGGGTTAAGGGCCTTGGCTCATGTCCTCAACTGCCAAAGCCGCGCAAGAGCCAGAGGCTGTGCTTGGAGGTTCATGGGTGCCTTTTACCCTCAATTAGGGTCAGGGTTTGTTGTTTTCTGGTTTAGGGTACTTATACCCCCAATTATACGTCTATTTCTAGCCTACTTAGAGGACTCAGGGCTTATAAGTGCGGATATAATTGGGTGATAAGTACCCTTAGCCTCCAAGCCCAAACCCTAAACCCTAGACCCTAGACCCTAGACCCCAAACCCTAAACCCTAAACCCTAAACCCTAAACCCTAAACCCTAAACCCTAAACCCTAAACCCTAAACCCTAAACCCTAAACCCTAGAGCGACCATGCGCAACGATGTTCCGTGGACGTCCCTGCCGGCTTCCGAGCTGCAGAGAGGCGGCCTTGCTGTGAGGGCCAAGAGGGCCGGGGCGAGGGTTGGCCCTGAACCCTAAACCCTAAACCCTAAACCCTAAACCCTAAACCCTAAACCCTAAACCCTAAATCCTAAACCCTAAACCCTAAACCTAAACCCTAAACCCTAATCCCTAAACCCTGAACCCTGAACCCTGAACCCTAAACCCTAAGCCCTAAACAAGGTCTCAGTTGAAACTGCTAGGGTTGTTGTGGTCGGGCTAAAAGAATGTTTTTTTCTGGCCTTCAGGGCCCCACCCCCTCTTGCACTCAGATCCATCCTAATTAGGGTTTAGGATTTAGGGTTAAGGTTTAGGGTTTAGGGTTTTCGGTTTCGGGTTTAGGGTTTTGAGGTCCTCTGCAAGCTAAGCCCTCAGCCCCGCCCGAATTTCAGGGAGGTTTCTGTAGTGTCGGGAACTTTGGGCTTCTGTCAAGCGTAGCACCCCACCCCCGCAAGTTTCTACACCTTACACCTCAATGCCTCGAAGCCCGTGAGCCCAACCCTAGCCTAAAGCCCGAAACCAAACACCCTCACCCCCTGGCAGGAAGCCAGTTCTCGGGCGCCTGGCGGTACCGACCCGCGGCGAGATTTTAGGGTTCTTGGAGGCTTTGAAGTTGAAGGGCTTGAAGGGTTTTCAGGGTTTTGAAAGGGTTTGTCAATGAAGGTTTGAGGGCGTTGTAGGTTGAAGAGTGGGTGTAGGTTGGGGGTTATGTCTGATTCGCCCCTTCATGCCCGAAGCACTGAAACCCTGGACCCCCTCCAAATCACCGCTAATCCCTAAAAACCCTAAACCCGAAACCCTGAGCCTCACGCGATACAACCTTATAGGCCTCAAACGCAAAAGAAACCTACATCCTCCTTGAAAGTTAGGCACAAGAAGGTTAAAGCCGCGTAACCTGCGTTCATCTGAGCTGCGTATTGGCCCTGCCATTAAACCTACCTGCAAAGCTTCAAGCAAGCCCTAAACCCTACTGTTCCAGTGCAGGTTTCAGGATAGCAAGCACCCTAAACCTCTACATAAACCCCTACATAAGCCCCTAAACCCTCAAACCCTAAACCCCTAAACCCCTAAAACCCTGAACCCCTGAACCCCTAAACCCCTAAACCCCTAAACCTTGAAACCCTGAACCTTGAAACCCTGCACCTTCAAACCCTAAACCCTAAACCCTAAACCCTAAACCCTAAACCCTAAACCCTAAACCCTAAACCCTAAACCCTAAACCCTAAACCCTAAACCCTAACCTAAACCCTAAACCCTAAACCCTAAACCCTAAACCCTAAACCCTAAACCCTAAACCCTAAACCCTAAACCCTAAACCCTAAACCCTAAACCCCAAACCCTAAACCCTAAACCCTAAACCCTAAACCCCCTTAACGCCCAGGCCCGCGCCCGAGGACACCCCGAGCAGCGCCCCCAGCGCCGCGGAGCGCGTGAAGCAGCGGCTGGCGGCCTTGCGAGGTGGGAGCTTCCTGGGTAGGGTTTAGGGTTTAGGGTTTAGGGTTTAGGGTTTAGGGTTTAGGGTTTATCTCTTAGGGCTTAGGGCTTAGGGCTTAGGGCTTAGTGAAAACTGAGTTAGTAGGTTCTTCTGGGGAGGGGAAGGGGGAAGTTTGAGTCGCATCTTTCGGTGTAAGTTGCATCGCAGCCGTGCATCCTTGGCGGTCCTCGGCTTTGCGACGCAGCTCAACATCCTAAACCCCCCAAATTTGCAATAGTTTCTGTACATATGTATATATATATATATATATACATGGAATTTTATAGTATAAAAAAGTACAAAGTATGTAAAACAATGGCCCAAAAACCATTGAAGGCCCATGGTTTTACATACTTTAGGCTGTGGTATCGGGATATGCCATCCAGCTTTGCCGCAGGTACATGCGGGGCAACTTGGAGTTAGACGTGTCTTTTTCTATGGGCCCGTGTGGGGGCCTTCTTTCCTGGCAAACCCTTGCTTAACCACGACCTCAAGCCCGAAACGCTTACACTCGAGCCCGGCACACCCTCCTAAAGCCCTAAACCCCCCCCCCCCCCACGAACTAAGCACGCAAGCCCCCGTTCTTTCAATTAAGCGGAGATTCAGAAAACAAAATCGAAAAGTCAGAAAGTCGAAAAGTCGAAAAGTTTTCGACTTTTTGACTTTTCGACTTTTCGACTTTTCGGGACTTTTCGGGACTTTTCGGGTTTTCGACTTTTCGGACTCCCCCCCCCCCCCCCCCCCCCCCCAACAAAAAAACGAAAAGTCGAAAAGTCAAAAAGCCGAAAAGTGGAAAAGAAAAAATGGAAACGCGTAAAAGTCGGTGAAGCCCAGATAAGTCGAGAACTTGCGAAAAGCGTCTGAAAGTCGAAACGTGAACGAGGGGGGGGGGAGGGGGTGGACTGGATGCCTAAAGCGAGCAGCATGCAGCGGCTTGTGGTTGAGGATATAAGAAGAAGCCCTGTCTGGGTTATAGAGTTGAGGACTGGGGCTTGAAAGTGTCAGGTCGTAAGGTTGAAAGCCTAAAGGGTCACGCGTGACGTTTTGGTTAGTGGTTCGTTGAAGAGACTGTTGGATGCTCTGGAGCATCGCGAAGCTCCTTGGCTGGAACAACTTCCTTTTTTTTAGTTTTCTGGTGTGTGAGGTTTTGGTTCGTGGTGCGTAGGAATACCGTTTTGGGGCCAAGGTGACACGGATTAGACCCAAAACTGTACTCTTACGCACCACGAACCAAGACCTCACACACAAGAAAACTAAAAAAAAGGAAGTTGTTCCAGCCAAGGAACTTCGCGATGCTCCAGAGCATCCAACAGTCTCTTCAACGAACCACTAACCAAAACGTCACGCGTGACCCTTTAGGCTTTCAACCTTACGACCTGACACTTTCAAGCCCCAGTCCTCAACTCTATAACCCAGACAGGGCTTCTTCTTATATCCTCAACCACAAGCCGCTGCATGCTGCTCGCTTTAGGCATCCAGTCCACCCCCTCCCCCCCCCCCTCGTTCACGTTTCGACTTTCAGACGCTTTTCGCAAGTTCTCGACTTATCTGGGCTTCACCGACTTTTACGCGTTTCCATTTTTTCTTTTCCACTTTTCGGCTTTTTGACTTTTCGACTTTTCGGGACTTTTCGGGACTTCTCGACTTTTCGACTTTTCGGACTTTTCGCGTGAAGCTCTTGTCCAAATCCACTTTTCGACTTTTCGACTTTTCGACTTTTCGGGTTTCTTTTGCCAGTAATTAATTACTCCACTTGCGGCCGCGGACAGCCGTTCGCAATCACAGCAACCTGCAGCATCTCAGACGCTATAAGCCCTTTTCGCCAACCCTACTCCCTAATTAAGCCCTAAGCCCTAACTATACCCTGCACTCTCTCTGTTGCCGCGAACGCCGCAGGGCCCCCGAGCGGGGAGACCCCGAAACGCGTGGCCGGAATCGCCAGCGCAGTGCCCAAGCGCCCAAAAGTGGAGGCAGGCTCGGGGCTTTTTTAGGTGGAGGCGTAAGGGGATGTAAGGGCTTTTAAAAGGGTGTTCAACTGGGACGTTTCCCCTTTACTAACAGTCCTGAATCGGGATCATAAAAGGTAATTACTAGAATCCCAAATAAGGGCTGTTAATATAAGGGGAACATCCCAAGTTTTGAAGGGCTTTGAGGGCTTTAAGGGCTTTACAGCATTAAGGGTCGAAGAAGGACTCAAGGGTTGTGAGTTCCAAGGGCTTTAAAACATTGAATTTGAGGGGTTCTTGATTTCTGAAGGCGTCAACTTGGGGTTTAACCTTTGAAGGGCCCTTAAACCCTAAACCTTGGGATGTTCCCCCCTTATACTGTCCTTAAAAGGGGTTCTAGTACCCGCTATGATGATCGCTATTAAGGACTGTTAGTATAAGGGGGAGCATCCCAACCCAAACCCTAAACCCCTAAGCCCGAAACTCTATTACCAGGATGGGCTATTAGGCTCTATAATCCCTATAATCAACCCAATAAAGGGCCTTTTTAAGGGGTTCTAGGGTCTAATAGCCCGTCCTGGTATCCCCCAAACCAAGAAGGGCGTACGGATTCGAGGACCCCGAGGTTTCACAGTCGGCTTCAGGGTTTAGGGTTTAGGGTTTCAGGGTTTCAGGGTTTCATTTTCAGGGTTTCAGGGTCCTGTGCCTTGCAAATCCCGCGAAAGCCTTAACTTACTGGTTCTCTTCGTAGGGGCTTTCGGTTCCCCTACATCACCCCTTAGTAAGGATACACGACTACTTAGATTAGGGCAAGGGGGATTTGAGGCACTCGTCTCGGTGGTTGTTCTTGTCCCTTGTTCTGCAGCTTGTGCAGTGCTGATTGAGACTTGAGAGCACATGCGAGTTGACCTCCTTGTAGACTTCCTGTTTATTCAGCTATGGCCACCACATAGCTCCAGCTGTGCAGGCCGGTCAGAGATAGCCATTGGGGGCCCTTAATCCTCTGAGGGAATATAAGGGCCATGATAGGAGCATATGAAAGGAAGCCTTCAGCGGCACAACCTTAGGGGGGGTACGAGTCTTAAATCCCTTGAAAGATCGCTTTGCCGGCGACATGGGCGGCAGCGTGTCTCAGAGCGTCGGGAGTGTGGAGAGTTCCAGCAGCCTGAAACCGCATGGCCGCCTAGACGAGATCTTCCTGATGCCGCACAGTTGGATCTCCAATCTGAGCAGGCTGAGCTGGTTGAGCTCCAAAGAGTCGAGCCATGAGCTGAGCTACCTCAGCGGCTCGGCCGCGCCCTCGGTGGGCTCGGAGGCGATGCAGCGCGTGGCCTTCGTGAAGCGCGTCTACTGGTGCTCCGAGCCCCTGAATGAGCTCGGGCTCTTTCGCTTCGTGAGCCCTCGCTGGCTGCCGAGGCGCTTGGCATGGAGAAGGAGTCGAGAGCTGGAGGGACCGGCAAGTTGGGAGCTTGGCCATTCCTATGCAATGGTGGATGTGGTCTTGGCGGAGGGCGAGGAGAGGTATCGCCTGAACTGGGGCGCTGGCAAGCGTTCTGCCACCAACTTGGTGATTGAGAAGAAGGAGCACTTGCCGGAGAGCAGGATTATGGGGGATCGACTGGAGAAGGTCTATGAGGGTACCTGTACCGGTCAGGAGTTGTATGACTTCCTTTTGAGGTGGGATGGTGCCAAATACGACGCCAACGCGGCCAACAATCGGAATTGTCATCACTTCGTGCAGGAGCTCATACATGCGTGCACAAGGCATGCCGGGCATGACGCCCTTGACCGTCCAGAGTAGGCACCGTGCACTCGCTGCCGAGGCTTCAGTTCCCAGACGTGAGGCTCAAGGGCGCCTGCACACCTGAGAAGCAGCGGATGGTGGAGGTAGACCCCCGAGACCCTGAACCTGATCCCCTGTAGCCTCAAACCACCTCTTGTACCCCCCTGGAACCCCAAAAGTACGAGCTCAAACCCTGAACCCTAAACCAAGAGACGCCACACTTCGACGCCTGCAGGAGCCTGTCTCGGAGATTCTGGCCTTTCATTGCCGCTTGCCTGTGCAGGATATGGGGGGTTCCGATCTTCGGGGTACCTTTTTGAGGTCCTTACTACAAGGGGGATCCTGCTATTTAGGGGGGTTCATATTAGGGGTCCCTTATTATGGTAAACTCTCACATGGTGTTCAATCTAGTCGGGAGTCTTGGGTGTTCGGGTAGATAAGGGAGTTTGGGGGTTGACGCAGGTTCTCGCACAGGGCCTGCAAGGTCGGAGGTCATGTCAAGAGCCACGGCATCCGCGTGTATCCGTCGCTGCATGCGTAGATGGCGCAGAGGGTGAAACCCTAAACCCTGAGCCCTGAACCCTAAACCCTAAACCCTACAGGGCACCGCGCTGCTCTAGGATGTCAGTGACGTTTGGCCTGCACGCTTGATCTGGTAATTCGATGTTGTTCGGTCGCTTTGTGGCCGTGGACACATGTGGATGGGGGGGAGGGGGGGTTGGGGGGTGGGGGGCATGTTGCTGCATGACAAATCTCAAATGCTGCTCAAGGAAACCACAAAAAAACATGGAAGCCCAAAACCACCGCAAACCCTGAAACCCCCAAAGCCCGACATCCTTAAGCCCAGCCCTAAACCCCCAAGTTCTGAACCCTTGAACGGTGAACCCTAAACCCTTCACCCTAAACCCTTAGCCCTAAACCCGAAACCCTAAACCCTAAACCCTATACCCTAAACCCTAAACCCGAAAACCCTAAACCCTAAACCCTAAACCGCAGGTACGGGTCGAGGTTGTGGGCATCACTGGGTCACCGGCCGGGGGACGACGAGTGCCGAGCAGCCGGCTGATGGCACCCAGTGGCCCTCTAGACCCGAAGGCCCTAAACCCTGAACCTTAAACCCTAAACCCTAAACCCTAAACCCTAAACCCTAAACCCTAAACCCTAAACCCTACACCCTTCACCCTACACCCTACACCCTAAACCCAACGATGCCCAGGATTTGCAAGTGCTGTGGCGAGTCTGTGCTGGGTGTGCCCAGCAAGGGCAGTGTCTTCTGCGAGGTGGACCAGGAGTGGAGAAGGGTTGTTTAGGGTTCAGGGTGCAGAGTTTAGGGTTTAGGGTTTAGGAGCCCTCTGATCCAGTGACTTTGAGATCCTGTGGGCCTATGGTCAAGGGTTTTAGGAATGCTAGGGTGTCTGTAGGGCTCGCAGTTCGATGGCATTTGTTTGTTGCGCTTGCTGGGACGCTTGCTGCAGCTCGCGTTTTGCCGGCAGGAGGGCGCGTCGGACGACGGCGAGGTGTGGGATGAGGGAGTTTGTAGGTTTAGAAGTTTAGGGTTGAGGGCCTAGTTGAGGGTTGAGGGTTTCGATTTCAGTGTCAGGTTCAAGGTAGGGCATTGAAGCCGGGTTTCTCGGTTTTTTTTGGCTATTGGGCTAACAGGGTTTTAGGAGCTGAGAGTTTTTGTTCATGTTTGCAACTAGGGTTGGCGTTTTCTTTTGGTGTCTTTAGGGCTTACAGGGTTTGGTTTTGGGGAGGAACCAAGGCAACCCCAAACACCCGAGCCACAGCCCTCTCCCTGCAGCCCTCCAGCCTTCGGGTTTAGGGCTTGTAGGGTTTAGGGTAAGGCCCAAGCCCTCAACCCCGACCCCCCCCCCCCCCCCCCCCCCCCCCCCCCCCAAAAAAAGAAAAAAACAACAGCAACAACAAACAAAAACTCCCAGCAGAGCCCGGGCTCGTGAGGTGGTGAAGATACGCCTCGAGCAGCACGTGGCGCCGGGTTGGGCCACGCTGGAACTCGAGGCCCACAACCCCGAAGCCCGAACCCGCAAACCCCCAAACCCCGGTACCGTCGGCTGGGCCTGGAGTCCCCACAACGCAGAAGCCCAAACCCTAAACCCTAAACCCTAAACCCTAAACCCTGAACCCTAAACCCTAAACCCTAAACCCTAAACCCTAAACCCTAAACCCTAAACCCTAAACCCCAAAACCCTAAACCCTAAACCCTAAAGGGCCCGCCAGCCCTTCACCAGAGGGCCTTTCAACCCCAATACCTCTTTAGCCACAAAGCCCGAATCTAAGGCTTTCAGGTGTGGGGTGGAGCCCTGAGCCCTGGACGCTTAGGCCTTTCCCGAAAGAAGGCACCTCGGAGCCCCTCCCAGCCTTCCACTTGGTTCTTAGCAGCCGAATGAGGGAGCATGGGCCCTATATATACTTGTTAAGGGATGCCCTAAACCCTAAACCCTAAACCCTAAACCCTAAACCCTAAACCCTAAACCCTGAACCCTAAACCCTAAACCCTAAACCCTAAACCCTAAACCCTTTTGAACCCTATAAGAACCAGCCAGCCTTTGCCAGGACCGGCTCCTAGACTTCGTGCGCCGCCCGGCTGCGGCGCTTGCTTCATAGAGGGGCCTAGCTTTAGGGTTTAGGGTTTAGGGTTTAGGGTTTAGGGTTTAGGGTTTAGGGTTTAGGGTTTAGGGTTTAGGGTTTTAGAATAGGGCTGGGGGGTTATTGTTAGTGTAATTCTAAAGGGGCCACAAGGGAGTACTAATGAGTACTAGTAGTAATTCTTCCGATTAGCTCATAGGTCTAGGGAGAACCGGATTCAGGGTTTCGGGCTTTTCGTGGGTTTCTGCGGCTGCCGGCTTGTGGATCCAAACACGTGCCCCCTCCTGGAGGAATTGCTCGGCAAGCGCCCGAAACCTTAAGCCCCGATGAGGAAAACATGCGAGACCGGCAGCAACCTCCTCCCCGGCCGCTCCCCCCCCGCCTCCCCACCTAGATACATCCCACACCCCAAAATCCTTAAACCCCTACATAAACCCTACACCCTATATTATGTATGTATGCATGCATGTATGTATGTATGCACGTATGTACATACGTATGTATGTATGCATGCATACACCAAAGCGCTGAACCCTAAGTCGAGGTGCAGAGATAAAGTTCATCTCCCAGTTCTTTCAGGCAACTTGTCTTGGTTCTTGTCTTGCTGCTTTGGGGGTGTGAGGCTTTGAGGGTTGAGGGTTTGAGGGTTGAAGGGTGTAGGGCTTAAGCATTTTGGCAGACTTTGCCACCACGAGCTTGCTTCGAAGCATGACTGGCTGCGGTAAGACTTCCTAACCTACCCTGAGACTTACATGAGGGTTTTGGGTTTTGGTTTCGGGTTTAGGGTTTGGGCTTGCGTATTGCCACGCGTGGAGTTTGCAACGCTGCGGGCTGTGAAAGTGGAACATGTTGGAGAGAAGCGCCTGCACCCAAACCCCTAAATCCCAGCACACCAAGAAAACGCATGCGCATTGTACTTCTTCCGGAAGCCACTTCCCCTTCCCCCAGGGAGTTGCATGAACCTTGTGGATGTGTGGACACGTTGCCTCATGCTTGGAGGAGGACGGCGTCCGAGACTACGTGGCCTACCGCCGCCAGTCGAGAAGTTGAGAGTGGCATCCTTAACCTACTAAGCCCTCAACCTTCAAAGTCCAAAGCCTGAGACCCTGCAATAAAGGCTCTACACCCTTCCACCTAAAAGCCCCAAACCTGCAACCCCCCCCCCCCCCACAGCCTCCCCGCCCGAAACTTTCGGGTTTAGGGTTTAGGGTGCAGGGTTTAGGGTTTAGAGTTTAGGGTTTAGGGTTTAGGGCGTATACCCTCGACCATCCATGAAGCAAGAGCTGACCAGAGTAGGAGAACCACGCAGCCGTGCTCTGAAACGCTGAGAACTTTTGCCCTAAGCCCTAAACCCTAAACCCTAAACCCTAAACTGCCCTAAACTCTAAACCCTTAATCCGGAGAACTGTTGTTAAGGTTCCGGAAGGAGACTGGAGGGCGCTGAGGGCCGCGACCGTAACAAGGACAAGAAGCGGTGTTTCCTGCTGGGCTTCGGAGTCGAGCTCCTTGCAGGCTTTGGGGGTTTCGGGTTTAGGGGTTTAGGGTTTAGGGTTTAGGGTTTTGGGGTTTAGTAGGGTTTAGGGTTTAGGGTTTAGGGTGCAGGGTGATGTTCCCCCTTATACTAACAGTCCTTAATAGGGATTATACTAAGGGGTACTCGATTCCCTTTTTAAGGACTGTTCTTATAAGGGGGAACGAGGCTTTTCGAGCGTTTGGTTATACGGAGCAAGGCGACCAACGTCGTACCCTCCCAGGGCTGTAGACAGGCCTTCCACAATCGGGCCAAAGCTGCTCTTCACGCCTCACGAAGCTTTCGAGCTTGTAACCTACCCTTCACAGCATCTACGCCCTATCACAGCAAGCCCTAAACCCTAAACCCTAAACCCTAAACCCTAAACCCTAAACCCTAAACCCTAAACCCTAAACCCTAAACCCTAAACCCTAAACCCTAAACCCTAAACCCTAAACCCTAAACCACTCTTTCACCACTCTTTCATATATAATATAAATGTTAATGACTTTGCGGGCAAGGTCCTATATTTAGCGGGCAAGGTCCTATATTTAGCGGGCAAGGTCATATATTTAGCGGGCAAGGTCATATATTTAGCGGGCAAGGTCATATATTTAGTGGGCAAGGTCCATTGGCTAAAAAATGACCTTGCCCACTAAATATATGACCTTGCCCGCTAAAGGGCGACCTTGCCCACTAAATATATGACCTTGCCCGCTAAATATATGACCTTGCCCGCTAAATATATGACCTTGCCCGCTAAATATATGACCTTGCCCGCTAAATATATGGCCCGGGCCAGGTCATATATTTAGCGGGCAAGGTCATATATTTAGCGGGCAAGGTCATATATTTAGCGGGCAAGGTCATATATTTAGCGGGCAAGGTCCTATATTTAGCGGGCAAGGTCCTATATTTAGCGGGCAAGGTCATATATTTAGCGGGCAAGGTCATAAATTTAGCGGGCAAGGTCATATATTTAGCGGGCAAGGTCATATATTTAGTGGGCAAGTCCCCCCCCCCCCCCACCCCCCCCCCCCCCCCCCCACCCGCCCCCCCCCCCACCCCCCCCCACCCCCCCCCCCCCCCCCCCCCACCCCCCCCCCCCCCCCCCCCCCCCCCCCCCCCCCCCCCCCCCCCCCCCCCCACCCACACCCCCCCACCCCCCCCCCCCCCCCCCCCCTTCCCCCCCCCCCCCACCCCGCCCCCCCCCCACCCACACCCCCACCCCCCCCACCCACCCACACCCCCCCACCCCCCCCCCCCCCCCCCCCCCTCGCCCCCTCCCCCTGGAGCCCCTCAAAAGAGTCAAGCGATTCAAGATGGCTTCCAAAGAATAAGTCCCCGAATGACCGCGCCTGTTTTTGAGGCCCCTGAAGCCCCTCAAACGACTCAAGAACTCAAGATGGCTTCCAAAGAATAAGTTCCCGAATGGAAACATGTGGTTAACAAATCCATTCTGTTGACCACGTTGGTTTTCTTGTCCGCTTGAAACAGAAACATGTGGTTGACAAATCCATTCTGTTGACCACGTTTGGTTTTCTTGTCCGCTTGAAACAGAAACATGTGGTTAACAAATCCATTCTGTTGACCACGTGCCTAGAGAAGAAGGAGGTTGATATTTTTCCTAATGGTGTGGGACCCAATGGGCGGGTGGGTATTCCCCTGTGGCCTTGAAAGCTGCTCAACTAGTGAATGCTTGGACCAGAGATGCTGAACCCTAAACCCTAAACCCTAAACCCTAAACCCTTGGAGGATGCGCTTCTTGTTCACCGCGCCGCGCGCGTCGTCGACGGTCTGTGCCGAGCACCTTGGGGCTGCTTCGAAGTAGTTCTGGGAAGTTCTGGGATCCCAAACCCAGAGCCCTAAACCCTAAACCCGAAACCCTAAACCCTAAACCCTGATTAAGCCCTAAACCCGCCTTTGAGGGGGGAGACTCTGGGTTTTGAGATTTTGGGGTGGCAGGGCCTCAAGGGCTTGTTTCTGTGAATTTGCAATCTGGGAGGGTGTAGGCTTGAAGCTTTGAGCTTCAGGGACTAGGATTTAGGTTTAGGGTTTGGGGTTTGGGTTTAGGGTTTGGGGTTTGGCGTTTGGTGTTTGGGGTTTAGGGCCTTGGGGCCAATGGTTTGGGGTGTAGGGCGTAGAGCTTGAGGGTTTAAGGATTTGGAGCTTCGGGGGCTTCGGGTTTGGGGGCTCGACGCCCCGAATTACTGGTTCTTGAGGCTCCGGGCCCGGATTGAGGGTCTAGGGGCTTGGAGGGTGATAGATCCACCGAGTGAGCTTCCCAACTGCAGTTCTCAAAGAACTCCATCGCCCTGCTCTGCAAGCTACCGAGGCGGAATTCACGGGCACCCTGCGTGCTGGGGAGGCGCGGTTCCCCACAAGAAAGGGCGTGTTCAGGGCCTTTCAGCCCCTCCGCTCGCCGATGTAGACCTCACGAATGTCATGTAATGCGGGGATGGTTAGGTAGATTTGGGGGTAGTTTCTAATTCTATTTCAAATACATAGGGGTATAGATATGATATTGGAATGATTTACGCTCCAGTCTTCCCCTAAGCCCTAACTGCGACGCCCCCAACCCCAAACCCACCCCCCCAAACCCCTGAATCCCCACCCTAAACACCAAACCCCAAACCCTAAACCCTAAACCCTAAACCCTAAACCCCAAACGTGTCCTCTGGCCGGCAGGCGGACGCCAAACTCCAGGCCTTCCTCCAGGGCCGCATCCAGTTCTCCCTCACGCGGGGAGCTCAAAGTCAAGGGATTCCAGCCGAAAAGGGTCTTGGGGTGCAAGGCTTTGCAGAGTTTAGGGTTTAGGGTTGAGGGTTTAATTAGGGTTTAGGGTTTTGGTTCAGAGGCTTTTGGGATGTAGGGTTTCACGGATGAAGGTTTAGGGCCAAAGTATAGGGTTCGTTTGGGAGGCATCCAAGCTCGTTCCTTAAGGGGGTTCCCTGCAGATCCCCTCTCAGAGATTCTTTCAAGGGGTCTCCTAGGCCGATGGTAAACCCTTGTAAGCCTCAACCTTAGTCTGTTCTAAGCCCTAAGCCCTAAACTTTCTTGTTCGCCTTCGACTACCCTACGCCCCCTACACGAAGCCGAGAAAGCCCTCAAAGCCCCGAAGACAGAAGAGGTCGTCTCCGGAGCGCGACCGCTCCGGCGCCGTGGTCGCTGCGTCTGTTGACTTCGACATTGAGCCGCGGGAGCTGAGATTTAGTAGGGTTTGGGGGTGTAAACCCTGACTCCTCTAGCCTTACAGGTTTTGGGTCGAAGGGTTCGGGGTCAAAGTCCTACCCCTCCAAAATCTGAGAGGTCTGTTGAAGGTTCCGGGGTTTAATTTCTGTCAGTGGTTTAGAGTTTTCTGGCTGAAGCTTTAGGGTCTACATCTTGGTATGTTCCGCCTTACTAACAGTCCTTAATAGGGATTCCTTTAGTGTAAGGGGGAACATCCCAATCTACACCCCTCTTCTCAGTTGTCTTGCTGTAGGGTTGACGTCAAGAGGGGGGTAGGAAGGTGGGAGGTTGCTTCGGGTTTAGGGTTTAGGGTTTAGGGTTTAGGGTTTAGGGTTTAGGGTTTAGGGTTTAGGGTTTAGGGTATACGATGCCCCAAATACGTCAAGATACTCCCCCTAAGGTACAGCAAGAGAACCGCAGACCCTACAAAGTTTTAAGCCCTGCATCCTAAACCCTATGCTTAAGGGCTTTTAGGAATTCTTGTCTGGTGGTTTGCTTTAGTTTGTTTTGGGGAACGCAGTAGGTTTTCCTAGGGTTACAAGTGCCCTCGGTTGGGTCATCTGAATTCTAATCTGTCTACGAAGTCAGTAGGTTGCTCCCTGTTCATGGGAACCCTACCGCAAACCCACAAACACTCCCTAATCCCTAAACCCAGAAATTCGGATCCAACCGGACTCCCCTCCACGCCGCAGGTACCCTAAACCCGAAGCCCTACATTCCCTAAACCCGAAACCCAACAAACCCTAAATCTTAAACCTCCTAAGCCCCAACCCTCAACCCTAAACCCCTCCAAAACCCGAAGCCCTAAACTTGTTTGAGCCCTAAACCCCCCTTCCTCCATCCGAAGCCCTAAACTCCCGAAACCCTAAACCCTAAACCCCCTAAACCCTAAACCCTAAACCCGACACCTTCTAAGCCCTTCATCTCCCAAAGGCTGGACGTGGAGGACAAAATCGCGGACAAGGCGGACGATCGGCTGCAGCGGCTGAGAAAAGTCATGGCCGAGACGGACAAGAAGGCCCGAGAACCCCTAGGACCGGGAGTAGGCCCTTTTTGTGTTTTTTTAGGGTTGGGGTTCCCTTATAATCCCCTTCAAACCCAAAAAATGGGTACCCTTTCTATTCCTAGGTTACTCCCGGGTCTAGACCCTAAGCCCTGAACAGTTCACTGGGCTTTGGAGCACTACACTTTTAATACTTGTTTTGGTTCTGGGTTCCCACTATAGCTACCTATACCTAGAAAGTATATACTTCCTTTCCAGGGTCTACTCCAAAGTAGGGTTTAGGTTCGAATATTCCGAAGCTCTAAGCTTCAAACTCCTTCCCCCCCCCCGACCTAAGCCCAGAATTCTCAAGCAGAAGCCCGAAACCCCGTCATGGGTCTCACTAGGCAACGGCCTTCCGGGCGCGACAGAAGGCGACAAGGTGCTTCAGTATTACCCGTTTAGTAAACCCCAACAAGTTGGAGTTTACTGCGGCCATGAGCTATGAGCATCTTTCACAGAACGGGGCCACCGTGCTGATGCGACCCTCAATGTGGCAAGCAAGGGTTTAGGGGTTTAAGGTTTAGGGGTTTAGGGTTTAGGGGTTTAGGGGTTTAGGGTTTAGGGTTTAGGGTTTAGGGTTCAGGGTTCAGGGTTCAGGGTTCAGGGTTCAGGGTTTAGCGTTTAGGGCAGTAGCTTTGGTGGCAGCTCTGCCCTCCCCCATGCAATCGGCTTCTCCGGTTTTCGCGTGGCACTTTGCCTGCTTTGCTTCAACTTGCTCTGCCCAGAGCAAATGACCAGTTACTTAAACCCGAGGGTTTGGGTTTTGTGCTTTCCAGAGAGATGTTG
>CAJNDS010002289.1:140000-265000 GCA_905221605.1 Symbiodinium natans
TAAACCCTAAACCCTAAGCCCTGGCTGACAAACGACCTCAGGATGGCGTTCACCAAACCTGAAACCCTAAACCCGAAACACTCAACGTCCCACTGCTTGGGAAGTTGCGGACCCTAAACCCTAAACCCTAAACCCTAAACCCTAAACCCTAAACCCTAAACCCTAAGCCCTGGCTGACAAACGACCTCAGGATGGCGTTCACCAAACCTGAAACCCTAAACCCGAAACACTCAACGTCCCACTGCTTGGGAAGTTGCGGACCCTAAACCCTAAACCCTAAACCCTAAACCCTAAACCCTAAACCCTAAACCCTAAACCCTAAACCCTAAACCCCAAACCCCAAACCCTAAACCGCAAACCCTAAACCTTGAAGCAATCCTAGTAAGCCCACGTTTCTCAGGCGACAGGATCCACCGCGGCCGCGCCAAGCCTTTCTGACCTCGTCGGCCTTGGCAAGAAGGCTGAAGAAGTCCTAAACGTTTAGGGTTTAGGGTTTAGGGTTTAGGGTTTAGGGTTTAGGGTTTAGGGTTTAGGGTTTAGGGTTTGGGGCTTGGGGCTTGGGGCTTAGGGCTTAGGGCTTAGGGTTTAGGGCCCCTAAGCCCTAAACCCTGAACCGTCAGCAGCTGGAGCTGAGCATTGGCCCCTGTGGGTACCGCGAACCATTGATAAGGAGTTCGCTCGAACTCCGCTGGAGACCGCACAGGGGCCTGTAATGTTGCTGACCCTCTCCTCTCTACATCGCCCTAAAAGCCCTAAAAGCCTAAACCCTAAACCCTAAACCCTAAACCCTAAACCCTAAACCCTAAACCCTAAACCCTAGACCCTAAATAAAGAGAGTGTTCCGCAGTGTTCCGTTGAACCCTAAGCCCGATATGCCCCACCCATACCTGAGCCCTAGTCCTGAAACGAGGAGCCCAGGAGTTCCAGAGACAGGGTTTAGGGTTTAGGGTTTAGGGTTTAGGGTTTAGGGTTTAGGGTTTAGGGTTTAGGGTTTAGGGTAAAAAGTGCCAAGTGAAGGGGTGTGATTAGAGGTGGGGTTTGTGCTCCACCCAGACAGCTACGGCCCGAGGCCTCGGCGGACATCAGCCAGCAAAACCAAAACCCAAAACCCTTAACCCTCCAAACCCTAAACCCTAGACCCGAAACGCTGAACCCAAAAAAGCTTCGCTGCGTCCCCGGCGGCCTACTGTATCGCAGGCCCGTGGGCTGCGCCTTGTGCAGCCGAAGGAAGAGAAGCGCCTACACGGCACCTGGCGGGGTTGTAGCTCTTAGGGGCTGTTCGCATATTCCTGAGATAGTTCAGGCTGCAAAAAACTACATGTGAGCTAGATCAAACCACCAAAGCCCGAAACCTTCAGCCCCAAACCCTCAGCCCCAGACCCTAAGGAAAAAACATTCTCAAGCCCTAAACTTTAAGCCCCAAACCCTAAACCCTAAACCCTAAACCCCAAACCCCAAACCCCAAACCCCAAACCCCAAACCCTAAACCCTAAACCCTAAACCCTAAACCCCAAACCCCAAACCCCAAACCCCAAACCCTAAACCCCAAACCCTAAACCCTAAACCCTAAACCCTGAGGTTCGAGGCCGTCTGTGACCTCTCGGAGTTCCTCCACTTCTTCGCAGCCCCTGGTGCCTCGGCGCTGATAGGGGCCCACCTGGGCCCCAAGCCAAGCCTAGGAGGTTTAGGGTTTAGGGTTTAGGGTTTCGGGTTTGGGGTTTGGGGTTTAGGGTTTAGGGTTTCGGGTTTAGGATTTTAGGGTTTTAGGGTTTGGGGTTTTAGGGTTTTAGGGTTTTAGGGTTTTAGGGTTTTAGGGTTTTGGGGTTTTAGGGTTTTAGGGCTTTAGGGTTTAGGGTTTAGGGTTTTAGGGTTTTAGGGCTTTTGGGCTTTAGGGCTTTAGGGTTTAGGATTTAGGGTTTTGGGAGGCTCAAGGCCCTAGAGCCGAGAAACCCTGAAGGAGCCCCAAAGTCGCCTTGAACCCTGCCAGGAACCCTCAAAGCCTCCGATGTCATTCAACTTACTTAGGGCTTTAGGGCTTTAGGGCAGAGGGTTTAGGGTTTAGGGAAGAGGGTTTAGGCTTCAGGGCTTTAGGGAAGAGGGTTTAGGGTTCAGGGGTCAAAGCCTGAAGCCCCAAACCTTAGACCCCAGTCCCCCCTCCCCCAAGCCCCAAAAACAGGAGCGGCCGCCGGACCAGGCGTCCCAGCATGGGGCTCAGCAAGAGAGGCTGCTGGCGCTTGACCTCGCGGGGCTTCAGAAGCCCCCAAGTATGGGGTTGGGGCTCAGGGTTTGGGGTGAGCAGTAGACCTCTAGAAGTCTTGAGACCCTGAAACTGAAACCCTCATCCCTTAACCCCAACAATCCCTGTGGCTTCGCGTGGGTTTGGGGCCTCAGTCTTACCCTTCTGCTCCATTTGCGTAGCATTCCGGAGGGTGTAGGGTTCAGGGTTCAGGTCAGGGCCATACCATTTCCATACCGCTACCATTCAAGGGGTCGCAATTTAGCCATTGTGTAGAGTGTAGGGTTACATCGGCCGAATGCATGGATCTACCCAGGCCGAGGTGCCCTAAACCCTGAACCCTGAACCCTGAACCCTGAACCCTGAACCCTTAACCCTAAACCCTAAACCCTAAACCCTAAAGCCTAAACCCTAAACCCTAAACCTCTACACCCCGAACCTTGGAGCCTTAAGCCCAACACCAACACTTTGGACCTAAGACACTGAAGCTACAGGCCCATCGTACCTGAGGCCATGAGCCACGTGCGCTGGGGTGGTGAGGTGGCCCTGCCAAGCATGCATCTCGCCTTTTTTAGGGTTTAGGGTTTAGGGTTTAGGGTTTAGGGTTCTTGGAAGCGCTAGAGGGGTTTCGGAGCCTTGACAGAACCACAGCCCGAAACCCCAAAACCCTACACCCTGAACCCTACAAGCCCTAAGCCCTACACCCTAACCCTAGAAGCCCTAAGCCTCCACCCTAAACCCTACAAGCCCCTAGCCCTACACCCTGAACCCTGTTCGCCCCGAGCCTCTGAACCCTCTTGAAACTCGCAAAGCCCCCATGGGCCGACAGTTGAGAGTCTCCTAGGCGTCGTCTCGGTTCAATTCGCCCAGGATCAGTGCCTTTTTTCGCTGTTCAAACCTACTGAAACAAAACGGGAGGCTACTGGGGGAAGCTGGTTGCAGAAGATTCCTCAGGCCGAAATGAGGGTTCCAGATTTCTGGAGTTACCAGATGTCCCTACAAGCCGAACCCTGGAACCCCCTGAAACCCTAAGCGCCGACCCGCAGCTAAGAGGGTTCCTCCGCGACCTTCGCTTCCAAACCTTGGGATCCTACACCTCCGAAGCCGTATACAACCCCCGTACGGGGCTGGGTTTAGGGTTCATCAGCCCCGCACACAAAAACAACCGAGACACCCAAAAAAAATGATACCGTAGGGTGCTGACGCGTGAGGAAGCGGTCGGCAGTGCCGAAGAAAACCTTGCTGGCCTCCTGGCGGCAGATTGCTGCGTTGATGGCCCTGACAGTACGTCCAGTGGCTCCTGGGATGTTGGGATTGTCTGGGGCGCTCGAAACCTTAAACAGCCCCAAACCCAATGACTTCGGGGTTTGATGAATCTTAGGGTTCAAGGCTTAGCAGGACTAATAGTCTTTGGAGTTATGAGTTTGGGGCACGCGATGGTCCCGAGCAGAGACCAAAAACTCCCAGAGCCTGCAACCCGGACTCCCAAACCCTAAACCCTAAACCAACCTTAAGACCCTAAACCCCAGACCCTAAAAAGAAAAACCTAAACCCAAACCCTAAACCCTAAACCCTAAACCCTAAACCCTAAACCCTAAACCCTAAACCCTAAACCCTAAACCCTAAACCCTAAACCCTAAACCCTAACCCCTAACCCTAAGGACGCGCGGCGGGCGTTTCGGGCCTACTCCGCCCTCGAGGACCTGACCGCGCTCGTCGACTTCCTCCGGGACTTCCGCCAGCCTGCCGGCTGCAGAGGGATGGGGTTGTAAAGGCTGAGTTAGGGGTTTTGAAGGTTTAGGGTCTAGTTTAGGGTTTAGGGTTTAGGGTTTAGGGTTTAGGGTTTAGGGTTTAGGGTTTACGGTTTAGGGTTTAGGGTTTAGGGTTTTTATCAAGGCTAAGTTAGGGGTTTTGAGGGTTTAGTTGGAATTGGGGTTTAGGGTAGCTGGTGGGTACAAAGAGGCCACCCTTGGAGAAGTCCTCAGGCTCCTTGTCGCGACAGCAGTTTAGGGTTTGGGGTTGAGGGACTAGGGTTTAGGGTTTAGGGTTTCTAGTGCCATGAACCACCGGGTCTTCACTGGGCCGACCCCCAGTAGCAGGAATATGAGGGGAGTGCCCGCGCTTCAATCCCTGCTGGGGCTTGTTAGGGTTGCCTCAGCAGGCTTAGGGTTCAGGGTTTGGGGTTTAGGGGTTTCGGGGTTTCGGTGTTTTGGGGGGTGAGGAAGGCTGAGGGTTGACGGTAGGAGAGGGGTGGGGGCGGAAGACTAAAGATTTTAGCAACCCTAAACCCTAAACCCTAAACTCTTGTAAAACTCTAAGCCCTAACCCTAAACCCTAAACCCTAGACTTGAGCAAATGGGCCTGGGCATGTGCTGTGGGGCTATGGGGAGGCTGTTCTCTTCCGGCATCCCTGAACCACGTCGTTCTCCGCCCTTGAAGCCGTCTAGGCCCCTGAAGCCCCCTGGCCGCTCTAACCCTAAACCCTAAACCCTAAACCCTAAACCCTAAACCCTAAACCCTAAACCCCAAACCCGAAACCCTAAACCCTAAACCCTAAACCCCAAATCAGGAACCCTAAACCCCAAACCCCAAACCCCAAACCCCATAGATCAAGAACAGCGGCGGGGCTGAGGAAAGGTGCGGCCCAGGCCAGGCCCCAGCCGAGGCCACCCCGGCCCAGGACCAGGCTTTAGGGGCTTTTTTTCTTTTTTTTTTTTTTTGGGGGGGGGGGGGGTTTGGGATGGTTTAGGATTTAGGGTTTAGGGTTTAGGGTTTAGGGTTTAGGGGTTCGTGCTGCAAGACTCCTCGAGTTTTGGAGTCTCAGGTTAAGGAGTAGCTTTAGGGCACTACGTGGCTTCGAGGGCAATCCTAGCTTACCCGAAGCTCTAAATCGCCGCACTTCTGCAGCTTCACTCCGCGAGACGAACCCGGAGGAGTAGGGTTTAGGGTTTAGGGTTTAGGGTTTAGGGTTTAGGGTTTAGGGTTTAGGGTTCAGGGTTCAGGGTTCAGGGTTCAGGGTTCAGGGTTTAGGGTTTAGGGTTAACAGCCTGTAGGATGCTTGTGCGAATCGTAGAGCCCCCAACCCCGCCCTAAGCCTTTCAACCCTGATGACGATGATTAGTATCCTGCTTGTTTGGCTTTGCCATGGCCACCTCAACCCCTAAAGCCTAAACCCCTAAAGTCCAAACCCCCTAAACCCTCCATCCCCTACAGCCTAAACCCCTTCAACCGTAAGCCCCTAACCCCCCCACACCACACCCCCCCCCCCCCAAAAAAAAAAAAAAAAAAACAACAACAACAACATCCCTAAAATCCTCAACCCTCTAAACCCTCTAAACCCTATAAACCCTATAAACCCTCAAAACCCAAGCCCAAACCCTGAAAGCCTCCAGGATCCCAGCGAAGCCACGCGAGCGCGCGCGTCGAGAGGAGGCCTTCGTGTGAAGGTTTCAGGGCTTGGGGTTTGGGGTTTAGCTTTCAGGGGTTTAGGCTTTAGGCTTCAGGTTTTGGCATGCAGGCTTTGCGGGTTTGGGTTTTTTTGGTTTTGAGGGTTTGGGGTGAGGGCTGCAGGGTTTGGGGGTTTGGGGTTTAGGGGGGTTGCGGCCTTTGAGGGTTTAGGCTTTGGGGTTAGGGGTTTAGGGTCTTTACGGTTCGGGTGTAGGGTTTAAGGCGGTTTGTGAGTAGGAACGTGGATGAACACGGGACACCATGCCTGTCAAGACTATTGAGAAGCAGGGGTTATGGGGTTCAGGGTTCAGGGTTTAGGAGTGTAGGGTTTGGGGGTTCAAACACTGAGTCTGAGCCGGTCTTTTCGGTACCGTACACCCTTAACCGAGAAACTCTAAACTCTAAACTCTAAACCCTAAACGCTAAGCCCTAAACCCTAAACCGTAACCCCTAAACCCGATAAGCCCTATTCCCCGAACCCCGCCAGGCCTCCCCCTCCCCACGGCGCTCCCGCACGCCTGCACGCCGGGCCCGGCGGTCGCCCTCGTACCGGCTGTCGCCAGAGCCGGAGGCGACGTCTTTGGGGTTTGAGGTTTAGGTTTAGGGCTCAGGTATTCCCTTATGGGTCCCTTTGTAATGTTACTAAGCCCTAAGCCCTTAACCCCAAACCCTAAGCCCTAAACCCTAAGCCCAGGCTGTGCCCTGAAGCCCAGCACCCCTGTAAAAGCCCGTTCAAGCCCTCAACTCCCGCAGCCTGAAACCCCATAATTTAGGATTTAGGGTTTGGGGTTTAGGGGGGCTAACCCCATAATGCAAGGGCCTTGAGAACTAGAACAGGTTTTTGGGGGGGTTAGCCCCATAATGTAGGGGCCTGAATAGTTAGAACAGGGTTTTGGGGAGGGTATTTAGGGTTTTGGGTAGGGCATACGCAAACTTTCAGACGCTAAACCCTAAACCCTCAACCCTAAACCCTCAACCCTAAACCCTAAACCCTCGGTAGCTGTGCTGAATCACTGGGATATGAACCCCAAGCTCCACGCCAACTCCTAAACCCCAAAGGGGGTGTACGTAAATAGGGGACAGGATTTCCTTGTAGTAAGGAGACAATACGGTACCCCTAATCTTCGACCCCCCCCCCCCCCCCCCCAAAGTCCTAAACCCCAAAAGAAGCCCAAGCCCTCGTGAGTCCACACCAGGGCAAAGTTACTCTGCCGTCACTTGGCTTAGGTCTACACGAGCCTCAGACAGCCCGATGTCAGGTCGAGCGAAAATCACGCCCTAAACCCCCGAAAGCCCTAAAGCCTTAACCATAACCTTCCCCGTCTTCAGGACAATGGCTCCCGGAAACGGCGCAGGCAGGAACCCTTTGAGCCTGAACATTCAGGGAGTTGTGGGTGTTGAGGGTGCAGGGTTTAGGGTTAGGGTTTAGGGTCCCTTGTTCCCCCTTAGACTAACAGTCCTTGGTAGGGATTCCAGTACGCCCTACTATAATCCCCCATGTCAGTCATCATTTGGGTGGTTTCCACAATTGGGTTCCTTTTTTGGGTGCCCATTCTAAGGCGGATCCCTTTTGAAAAGGATCCCAAAAAGGGACCCTAATTCAGAGACCTACCCAGCTTTGACTCGGAGCATCATCGATCGCCGCAAGCCGAGACTTAGTTGGTGGCAGCTGGTGGCATACTGCACAAAGGGGTTCAGGGTTTAGGGTTTAGGGTTTAGGGTTTAGTGTTTAGGGTTTAGGGTTTAGGGTTTAGGGTTTAGGGTGCAAAAAGGGGCAGGGGGTCCCTGTATATTTATACTACAATCACCCCCAAAACCCTGTTCTCATTATTCAGGCACCTATATTAAGTATCGAAGGGTTGGAAGGCAAAAGGACTGCGGGCAAAAGTGAAACCACCCCCCCCCCCCCCCCCCCCCCCCCCCAACCCTTACCCCACCCCCCCCCCCCCCTCACCCCCCCCCCCGACTAGAAAACCCCCCCCCCCCCCCCCCCCCAGAATCGCCCTAGAATCCTCAATCCTAAGCCTCTTAAAACTAAAACCACCCCCCAGAACTCAATCGCTAAGCTTCCTAGGGTACCCTAAGCCCTAAGCCCTAAACCCTAAGCCCTAAGCCCTAAACCCTAAACCCTAAACCCTAAACCCTAGACCCCAGACCCTAAACCCTAAACCCTTGCACTGCACAGGCCCAAACAGTCCCGGCGCAGCAGCTCAACGACCAGCTCGTCGCGGGGAAACAGCTTGAGCTGCCAGAATGCCAGCCCCCCCCCCCCCCCCCCCCCCCCCCCCCCCTCCGCCCCCCCCTCCCCAAAATAACTTCGGGTTGAAGGTTTATTCCCTTCCCCCCCCCCCCTCCCGTGGTTCATGGTGGGTTTACCATGGTGGGTCCCGGGTTCAGGGTCAGGCCTCAGGGTGCTCAGGGTTTGCGGTCGAGGTCTTGAGGGCTTCTGAGCTTTCGTGGTAGGGGTGTAGGGGTAAGAGCCCCGAAACCCCACCACCCTCAAGTCCTAGCTACAGGGGTGCTCTCCTTGAACCGATGCTTGGCTGCTCAATTTCGGCTCCAGCGGAGAGTGTATCTGGCTCGCAACACATTCCCAGAGCTTTTCAGAACCATGGTGCGGATCAGCGTCCTCCGTGACTGCCTGAACCTGGGCTGATCGATCCACTTTAGTCTCTGCTAGTGGGAACCTTCTAGAAACGTTGAACGAATTCAGCCCCCCCCCCCCCCCCCCCCCCCCCCACACAGCCGGCTCGTTTTTGAGCAGGCCGACCCGGCTGTTAAGGAACAACATCGTGAACGCCGAGAAGCGCGGCAAGCGCCAGGTGCTGATCAGGCCGAACTCCAAGGTCATCATCAAGTTCCTGCAGGTGATGCAGAAGCACGGCTACATCGGAGACCTTGAGAGCTTGGGCTCTTTACAGCAGCCACTTTGCGTTTGGGGGCCGGTTGAAAATGCGAAGGGGCGGGTGGGGGGGTGGGGTGGGGGGAGGTATTGTTCCTTTTGAGGGGTCTAAGGAGGGAACCCTAGAAGGGACCCTCAATCTTCTTCCCTACATAACCTCTATATATACTCTATATATATATATATATACACTCTATATATATATATACTCTATATATACTCTATATTCTATATATATATATATATACATGTATGTTTTATATACTCCCTACATACCTAAGTAGCCTCTGGGCATCACACCCAAGGATCATTGACGACCATCGCGCCGGCAAGGTCGTCGTAGAGCTTATCGGCCGCCTGAACAAGTGCGGCGTGATCTCCCCTCGCTTCGATGCCCCTGGGCGGTTTAGGGTTTAGGGTTTAGGGTTTAGGGTTTAGGGTTTAGGGTTTAGGGTCATGGGCCTGGGGAAGAGGAGTCCTGAACCCCCCCCCGACATCTCCCCCTACACCCAAACAAAGGTTCATACGTCTTGGGGTTGCAGAATGCGAGAAGAAAGAAAGGTGACCTGTGTAGGTGTGGGGGGGTATATGTCGTGGAGGGCCGGCTCGCCTGAAGACCTCCAAAGATCCTACATAGGGGTTCAAGGACGTTAGCATTGGGGTTACCCTAAACCCTAAACCCTAAACCCTAAACCCTAAACCCTAAACCCTAAACCCTAAACCCTAAACCCTAAACCCGGTGCCTAGGGTTGGGTTATGTAGCTTCGGCTAGCAAGTGTTGACCATGCTTATAGGAGCAGCGTGTAGACACGGAGCGTGCATTCTAGCTAGTCTGACAGCCCCACCCCCCGAAGCCCCAAACCCTATCGCGCTGAAGTTAAGAAAAACGCCCCGAAGTCCTGATTCATATGGGCCTGAAACCAAAAACCCTAAACCTTAAAGCCCTAAAAACCTGAACCCTAAACCCTGAACCCTGAACCCTAAACCCTAAACCCTAAACCCTAAACCCCTAAACCCCTAAACCCCTAAACCCTAAACCCTTGGACCCTGAAGCCCAAGAGCTTTCTTTCTGCAGGTGTCCGTGGAGGGCATCGAGCAGCTGGCCAGCGACCTGCTCCCCTCGCGTCAGTTCGGGCACCTGGTGCTGCGGGGGCCCTCAGACGGCTGACAAAGGGAGGGGGTTTAGGGTTTAGGGTTTAGGGTTTCGGTTTAGGGTTTAGGGTTTAGGGTCTAGGGTTTAGGGTTTAGGGGGCCTCAGAAGGGACCCAGGGAGGGATGGCAGGGTTCAGGGTTTAGTTTTTTTGCTTTTTGGCTTTAAGGGTTTGAAGGGTTCAAAGGGCTTAACGGGTTCAAAAGGTTGGAAGGGTTTTAAGGGTTCAAAGGGTCTAACGGGTTCAAAGGGTTTTAAAGAGTTGAAAAAGTTGCAAGGGTGTACAGTAAAGGGTTTTAAGGGCTTTAAGGGTTTAAACAATTTGAAGGGTTGAAAGGGCTTAGGGCTTAGGGTTTAGGGGGTTGGTTGTAGGGTTTGGGGTTTAGGATGTAGGGTTTCGGGGTTTAAGGTTCAGAGTTTAGGGCAAACGTAGGCGAAACGGACCCTTATAAGGGACCTTGGAGGGTTATTTAGGGGCTCTTTCGGGGCTACTTTGGTATGTAGAGACTATATAAGGTATATACAGGGGTCATGTAGGGGAATAAGATTATAGGGTCCCTTCTAGGATTCTAGGGGTACCTCCTCATACCCCTTAAATTTTGCAGGACCACGACCTACGGCATCATGGACCACGAGGAGGCGCGCCGCAAGCACGTGGGCGGCAAGATCGTGGGCTTCTTCTTCTGACTCCTGGCCTTGGGTTTAGGGTTTAGGGTTTAGGGTCTAGGGTTCAGGATTTAGGGTTTAGGGTTTAGGGTTTAGGGTTCAGGGTTTAGGGTTTAGGGTTTAGGGTGCAAGGGCCCCCTGAACCCTGAGTGCTTACAAGAGGGGCTTCTGTCTCTTCTTCGTTCAGATCCCGGTTACCTGCAGGGTGTGGGGGTTTACAGGGTTTTGGCTGAGCTTTGAGGGTTCAAGAGGGTTTAGGGTTCAGAACTAGAGAGCCATGGAAGCAAAGGCTTCCCCTTCGACCCAGAAAACACACACCCCCAAAAAGCCCCATAAACCTCCATAGACCCCCGCTGTAAGGGTGTGCGATGTGTCTTGTGGGTCTTGGGTTGCAGAGGGCCAGACTGAAGGGTTCAGGGTGTGTGGTTTAGGGCTAGGGGTTTGGAGTTTCGGGTTTTAGGTCTCGGGCTGAGGGTGCCGGGCTTGGGGCTTGGGGCTCAGAATGGCTCAGGGTTCAGGTTGGCAAGCTGACCCTAAACCCAAAACCCTAAACTCTAAACCCTAAACCCTAAACCCTAAACCCTAAACCCTAAACCCTAAACCCTAAACCCTAAACCCTAAACCCTAGACCCTAAACCCTAAACCCTAAACCCTAAACCCTAAACCCTAGCCCTAAACCCTGAACAGCGATCACACCCAGCTGATCCTACGCAAGCACTAAGGAGGGGCCCGAGCAAGGAGGAGGTTGCGAAGGGAAGAGCCAGGAAAAGCTGTGTCCTTGGGGCTGCAGGGTTAGGGTTTAGGGTGTAGGGTCTAGGGTTTAGGGTGGTTTAGTAGTGGTTTAGAGCGATTAGTTTCATATGTAGGTCTCAGGCTCTAGGGCTTTGGCGGTCAAGGTATGCTATGGTCAGGTCTTTTACATCTGGCCGTGTCTTTTGGGGGTTTCCCAAGAAAGGGGGCGGTATCATAACCCTAAACCCTCAACCTCAAATCCTATACCCTAAACCCTAATTCCCTGAGCCCTAAACCCTAAACCCTACACCCTAAACCCTAAACCCTAAACCCTAAACCCTAAACCCTAAACCCTAAACCCTAAACCCTAAACCCTAAACCCTAAACCCTATCCCTAAACTCAAACCCGCTAAACCCTAAACCCTAACCCTCAAAGGCCTCACCCCCTGCAACCCCGAAAAAGCCCGAAGCCCCTGGCCCCACGCCCCGAAAGCCCGAAGCTAGGTGCAGCCCTCAATGCCATAAGAAACAGAAGCAACCCTAAACCCTAAACCCTAAACCCCAAACCCCAAACCCTAAACCCTAAACCCTAAACCCTAAACCCATTGAAGCCCCAAGAAACCCACCTGCAGCGGATTTGCTCAAGCCAAGAGCCGGGTGGCGAAGCCAAGCTCCCGCAACTCCCCTCGAAGACACCCGGCCGTTGTTGAGAAGAACATTTTTTAAATGTAAGTTGGCTTAGGGTTTAGGGTTCAGGGTTCAGGGTTCAGGGTTTAGGGTTTAGGGTTTAGGGTTTAGGGTTTAGGTTTTAGGGTTGAGGGTTTAGGGTGTCGGGTTTAGAGTCGGGTTTAGGGTTTAGGGTTTAGGGTTAACAAGAGTTGTCCTGTGCAACAGGGACGATACAAGTTACATGTCTGAAGAGGTTGGGCCCATAAAAGGTTTGTGTTTGACAAGGGTTTGGTAGAGCAGTCGAGGACAACAATGGTGCGGATCAGTGTCCTCCGTGACTGCCTGCACCAGGGCACAGATTATCTTTGGGTTTCCCCGCAGGCTCCCTTTTTCTTAGGGTTTAGGGTTTAGGGTTTAGGGTTTAGAACGATAACCCCAAGATGCTTCTGCCTTTGGAGGGTGTTGAGGGCTCGGTGCTTTGTGCTTAGATGCAGGTCAGGCTGCCGAGAAGGGTGCCCCCGAACCCCTCCCCCGAAACGAGGAACAACATCGTGAACGCCGAGAAGCGCGGCAAGCGCCAGGTGTTGATCAGGCCGAACTCCAAGGTCATCATCAAGTTCCTGCAGGTGATGCAGAAGCACGGCTACATCGGAGACCTTGAGAGCTTGGGCTCTTTACAGCAGCCACTTTGCGTTTGGGGGGGGGCCGGCTCTTCCGAGAAGGGGGGGAGGGGGGTGTTGCTTTTTTGTCTTGTAAGCTGGCCCCAAGCCCCAAACCCAAGACCCTTTTACTGTTTGGTGCTCCCCACGGTTTCCCGAAGCCCCGGCGTAGGTGCCTCTCTCGGACCCCCGTCCCTTAAGGAGCAAAAATAGGGCTCCCCAAGATAGGTGTACACCTTGGAAAAGGTTACTTAGTTTGCGGCAGATCACCCCTATCTTGGGAAGTGCCCATAGAACTGTCAGGGCCTCACGCACGTCCAAGGATCATTGATGACCACCGAGCAGGCAAGGTCGTCGTGGAGCTTATCGGCCGCCTGAACAAGTGCGGCGTGATCTCCCCTCGCTTCGACGTCACCTGGCTTCATCTTGCCTAGGGAATGCCTTCAAGGGAAGCTTTGAAGTCGCAAGCCTTGACCACGCTCTCATCTAAGTCCCCTACGGTGTATAGTGGAGGGTCAAACCCCTGACTGCTTTGCAACTCCACCCCTTTGCATTGCATTGCCTTGCCTTGCCATTCGCGCCAGTTGCTTGCATGTGTACTGGCTGCCTCGTGTTGATCACCAGGAATAGGTCACTCATCCACTCTCGTGTGTCGTTCGGGCTCCCCTCCACTCCCCCAGAATCGGAACCTAAACCCGTTTTGAAGAAGCCACCCTCCGAAAGCACCGAGAAGCCGAGAACTCCCAGCTGCCCAAGACACTAACCCCAAACCCTGACCATAACCGCCCGAACCCTCTGAACTGAACGCCCAAGAAGCCCCAACCCCAAGACCCAAAACCGTCACAAAGCAACTTAGACCGCAAGCCCCAAAGTCCTAAACCCTTGCGCCCTAAACCTCAACCTCCTAAGCCCCCTAAGCCCCCGAAGCCCCAAGCCCCAAGCCCGAAACCCTAAACCCTAAACCCTAAACCCCAAGCCCGAAACCCTAAACCCTAAACCCTAAACCCTAAACCCTAAACCCTAAACCCTAAACCCTAAACCCTAAACCCTAAACCCTAAACCCTAAACCCTAAACCCTAAACCCTAAACCCTAAACCCTAAACCTAAAACCTAAACCCTAAACCCTAAACCCTAACCCTAAAAACCCTAAACCCTAAACCCTAAACCCTAAACCCTAAACCCTAAACCCTAAACCCTAAACCCTAAACCCTAAACCCTAAACCCCCTAGACCCTAGACCCTAAACCCTAAACCCTAAACCCTGAACCCTAAACCCTAAACCCTAAACCTTTCCTCAGGTCTCCGTGGAGGGCATCGAGCAGCTGGCCAGCGACCTGCTCCCCTCGCGTCAGTTCGGGCACCTGGTGCTGCGGGGGCCCTCAGACGGTTGACAAAGGGAGGGGGTTTAGGGTTTAGGGTTTAGGGTTTCGGTTTAGGGTTTCGGGTTTCGGGTTGAGGGGTTAGGGTTTAGGGTTGAGGGTGTGGTTTAGGGCACCCGAAAGCCCCAACGCCCCACCGCAACCCCCCTAATGCCTGTTTTTCGCTTGTTGAACCAGCAAACTGGAGCTGAAGCCTTCGGCTTCACTCCAGATTGCTGGTATTCTACTAGTCTACGATTCCCAAACTTGGAATCGAAGAACCTGAAGCTCCAAAAAAAGCCCAGACCGTTTAGGTGTTACATGGAGTTTCCCGCCCCCCCCTCCCGCCCCCCCCTCCCGCCCCCCACCCCCACCACCCCCCCCCACCCCCACCACCCCCCACCCCCCCCCCGACACCCCCCCCCCCCCCCCCCCCCACCCCCCCCCCCCCCACCCCCCCCCGCCCCCCCGACCCCCCCCCCCTCACACTCATAGTTCTTAATGGGGATCAATAATCCCTTTTGAGGACTCTTCGTATAGGGGGGACATCCAAACTTTCAGGCTTCTTGCCAGGGATGTGGGAGTTTGGGTTGTAGGCCTTGGCAGGGGGGCTCTGAAAGCTTAAGAAAGGTTGAAGAGTTTGAGGGTGCAGAGGCTCAGATGGGTTTAGGGTTTAGGGATTGAGGGGATTTGAGGTTGAAGGGAGGTGTTGAGGGCTCAGGAAGTTTCAGGATTGTTTCAGCTCGAGGACCACGACCTACGGCATCATGGACCATGAGGACATCGGGTTCGGGGTTAGAGGGCTTTAGGGTTTAGGGGTTTATAGGGGTGTATAGGTTTTTTTGGGGGGTTTATTGGGGTTTATTGAGGTTTATTGAGGTCTATAGGGGTTTTGGGGTTTAGGTGGTGTTGGCTTCGGGAGCTTTTGGGCTTAGGGTTTCGGGTGCAAGGGTTTGAAGGTTTTGGGCTTGCGGCGCGGGGCCGCCCTTAGTGGGTTGAATGACAAGTCTGGTTCCGGAAACGGTTTGGGTTTAGGGTGTGGGGTTTAGGGTTTAGGGTTTAGGGTTTAAGGTTTAGGGTTTAGGGTTTAGGGCGGTTATCAAGGGTGCATTCGCGGGGCTCACTCTCTTCGCCTCACAGTAATAAGATTAACGAAAGAAGAGAGTTGCACATGAGTTTTATGAACTTGTAATCTTCTCCTTGTTCTTTCTATAGGACCTTTACGCTCATATTGTTATTAACCTCTAGAGAACAGACGAATTGTACATTAAAGTTACCAATCATTGCTCTTTTACTTCTATCTCTTAGCGGCCCACAAATAAGAAAAGAAAAAGTGTGGGCCACAAAGTAGTTTTTTGATTCAAGTTCTGGTTTCTAGCTCATAGACGTCTTTATTAAGGAAAAGATCAGAGAAAAAGGGATACAAAATAATGTTAATAAAAGCATGAAGCTACAAACAGGACCAAAAAGCTGATTCAATACGAGATTTCCGAATGAATAAGTTCAAATAAGTTCTTGGTGACAGCAAATTTGTAGGCTTCATGTTATTATTTAATGGGCGTACACTTTATTCATCACTTGCTTGCTATCTTACTTCTCTTTGTTCTTGTCCTAACCTTTGATTCATGGGGAGAACTTCCATAAACTATTTTATTTTTCCCCACTTATTATATTTTCCCGCGAGCACAGCAATATAACATCGCGGTGGAATTACAATATTACTATTTCGCTTATAATTCCGAATGAAAGATTACTATTAAAAGGGTCATTTACTCCTCTATTATTATAATACTATTTATGGCCCTTTTAATCGTATCTTTTCTATCACTAGCTAAAAGCATGTAATCATAAAGGCTTAGGAAGTTATTTACTTATTATCTGATTTTCTTCTTTGGAATCTCCGGAACAATGATATCAGTCATAAGAATAGAATTCGATTCATCAGGAAATAGGATTATATCTCCAGAAAGCCAGAACTTCCATAACAGAAGCATTACATTGCATTTTGGGATGTTTGTGGGGGTTGTACAGCGATTCTGCAATGGGAAGGAGCAGAGGACGGAGTTCTCACAGGCGCCCGACCCACCTGCCCCTCAGAAGAGCGGCCACAACACCAGGCAGTTCCCGACACCCTAAACCCTAAACCCTAAACCCTAAACCCTAAACCCTAAACCCTAAACCCTAAACCCTGAACCCTGAACCCTGAACCCTGAACCCTGAACCCTGAACCCTGAACCCTGAACCCTGAACCCTGAACCCTGAACCCTGAACCCTGAACCCTCAACCCTAAACCCTAAACCCTAAACCCTAAACCCCCTAAGCCCTCGAGCCGAAGGGCCTAGGTAGCTTGAAGAGGAAGCTCGTCGCAAGCACGTCGGCGGCAAGATCGTCGGCTTCTTCTTCTGAGGGCACCGAGAGGTAGGTTGGATTCGTCGTAGGACCGTCGGCTTGTGGGGGTAAAAGGAAGCCGTGCCCCGAGCCCGAACACCTGTTTTAAGGAGCCTGCTGCACATCACAGGAACCCTGAAACCAACTTGTGAATCTTCTTCTTTAACGAAGGGTTTAGGGCTTAGGTGTAGACTGTTCAGTGTTGGACTCTTTTTACCTATAGTAGCAGAGTAGGTAACCTTTAACCTTTTTGGGGTCATACAATCCCCCTATAGCCCACAGGTGAGCCTTTAGTTCCCCCAGGTTACTGGACAACTACGTTTATAGACAAGGACCTCCAAACCATCCAGAGGTCCCCTAAACCCTCAACCCTCAACCCTAAACCCTATACGGGGGGAACCCGAAGGGGGACGAGAAACCGAAAAGTCAACCCCAACAGAATCCCTTGATTTCCCTGGATCAACCACACAACAAACCCAAACCACAGGGGACTCACCTTTTACTACCAGGCACATGGCCCAGTCTTGAGCCATAAAAATGATTTCCGGGTTTATTAACCCTTTCAACTTCCAACACTAACTTCTTTCTACAATACCAGTTGCAGCTCCGCACTCCCCCTGTCCTAGGATTTCCTAGGACACATTGGAGGTGCAGATTCTTTGGCCAAAAACTGCCATTAGGGCAGTAGCCTGCTGCTTGACATGCACAATATGGTTTAACGTCTACCAGGACGAAATTATAGCTCATTGGCCAAATCCACTAACCATAGAGAATCTTTTCACCATGATCCTCTCATCACTGAAGACTCCTTGGCCTTCTTCACCACAAACCGTGGTCTTCGCTACGCGAAAAGCTACTGACTTCTACTATCAGGGATTTCCATACCCTTAATAGTAACCACCACATTTGTCAGCACATTGGCTGTTCCAGCGCACCTGTCTCCAGAAAGAGAAAAACCATCCCTTCATCCATACCATCCAATCACTTCTTTTTCCGATTGTTGGCAATCTTGAGGTGAAGTTGCAGCAGAATATACTCCAGGTCTGAAACTGTAAGAACAGGATCCTGTACGCCCCTTTGAATTGAGGATACCAGTCCTTCTCTTTTCGCGTCCTCAATCGCTTGGCAAGGTTGACCCAGCTCTGCACTCACAGCTGCCGACGCTTGCTCATCCACATCAGGAGGACGATCCTTTTCTTCAGGACCTTTCACCACCACCACTTCTCCCTTTTTGGGACTCTGACTTTTCTCCTTCTTCTTCGCCTTTCCACCGACGATTGACTTTGCGCGCATTCTCGAGGCTTTTTCCCCTGCAGAAACCGCCGCATTGGTTGATGATCCACTCTTCTCAATGGTCGCCGGCATCTTCTTCGGCTTTGGAACCAGGAGGGTATAAGGATCTTCGATAACCACAGGTTTCCTCTTCTTTTTAACCTTTTTTGCCTCCTCCTCAACGATAACTTCCGTCTCAGAAGTCTCAACCACCTCCTTCTCGGCAGGAATATCCTTGCTGGACTCCCTTTCCAGGGACCTCTTCTTGCCCCTTTTGGGATCTTTTTCTTCTTCCAAGTTGGCTCGCTCGAACCATATCCTCAGGTCATTGACCCATTCTTCCACCTCCTCGAGCGAAACGTCATACGACTTCACTACTTCGTGAAGTTCCAGCACGGACAACATCTCGTCTGTCCACGAAACCCATTCCCTATCCATCTGGTCAGCGTCTCCCTTGAACTTCAGGAGTTTGAACAGTGGGTCCGCTTCTGCTCGAGCCAAGTCTGGTTTACCATTCGAAAGAATTGAAATCGCTTCCATCAACAGTTCCGACATTTTGGTGTCATCGTCATAGGTCATGGAATACTCCTCACCATCATCGAACTGTTCAGGAGAGATCTCCTTTTCTCCACCATTTGCACCAGAACTTCTCCTTGGACCATCCCTTGGGGGCGTCCTTGGAGACCTTGGCCTCTGTTCATCCAGCGGAACACCATGCTCGAAGACACACCTGTCACCATAACGACACTTCCCAGACCGAGCAAACTGGATGCACCTCACACCAGTTGCATCATGCGAGAACGCACAATCCTTTCCAGCGAAACAGTCTCTCCCTGCCACATAGTATTTGCACCAATATGAATGTAGCACCACATCATCTTCTGAATGGATGAATTTACAGTCTTCACCAAATTTGCAGCGATCTTTCCCTTTGCTGAACCAATAGCAGAAGCCTTTCTTCCTCTTCTCCAAGCGCTCTGCCTCATACCGGTCCATAGGGCGATTGTGCTCTACATGAACATTGCCATGTACCTGGGGACTGCTCCCTTCACCCGACGTGCTATCAGTAGTTGGTGCTTGGAGTACAGCTGGAAAACCTGGCCTTGGTCCTACCACCTTCATGATTGGTTTTCCGCCAACTCCTGAGCCATGCTGGGACGATCCAAAAACATTGAACTTCTTCATGAGGGCTTTCCTAGTGCCGATCTTCTGCACCCTTTTGATTGGACGCTTCATTGTTCCAACCTTGCATCCAGATACGTTCAAACGACACAACCTCCTATACCCAGCTCTAGATCCCTTTTTCCAAAGAGCCATAAGAATTTTAGAGGCAGTAACATTCTCCACCTCTACCTTTTCCAACGATCCCTCACTTCCCGGAACAGACCCCTCCAGCCCATCCATATCTGAAGACCTTTCCATCTTTTTTGACACCACTTCGTCGAGGTAGTCTTCAGAAATCCAGGGTAAGTTCCTCTTAGAGGAAGGATTGTCACCATTGTTTGGTCCTTCACCAGGATAACCTTTTGTGCTGTCAAAGATCTTCCCAGTAGTGCGGTCCTGCGTAGAGAAGTTGGAAGCAACACGAGAGTACACTGACCACAAGAAAATCCTTGTGCCCGCCAGTCTTGACGACCCACTGGATGTCTCCTCTTCTGGAGAGACTTCTGGCGCTTTGCCATCCCTTCCAGTGTCACCAAGTGTCTCACCTCCAACATCTTCAATGGGAATAAGGGATTCATTGTTCCCTTGATCTAGTACCGCATCTTGTTGATCGGGAATCTCCAGCACCATTCCTGTAGGATCCACTTCTTCATCAGCATCGTCGTCCATTCTTCTCCAGAGAACTTCCAATTGATCAGCGCAAGTCGCTGCCTGGAGGAACTCCATCATTTGGTCCCTCCCGTGCTGCCAGAGAAACTCTGAATTCACCACTGTTCCTTGGCCACCAAGTTTAAGGAATGGAGCGACCAGATTGGCTACCCTTGCCATAAGTTCCACATGAACTTCCATGCCTGGACTGCGACTCCAATCATAGGCTATTGCCTCCATGGCAGTTCCAAACTTTCCAGTATCCCTGAATTCCTTTTCCAGGCCAGGGGAAAGCAGTGCACCCATCACCGAAAGAGGATAATTTCCCACCACCGGCAAGCACGGATTGTCATGGAACGAATGATGCAAATCACAATAATATCCTTGATCTCTCCTTTCAAAAAGGAGTCTCCCCGTATTCAACTGGGCGTTCAGTTCATCCACTTGAACCATTTCAGCACATATTCTCTGTGCTGTGTACGCCATGGCTGGCCAGATGGAACGATCGGTCAGACCACGACGCATAACCCAATCAGTTGTTGGCGACTGAATCAGCGTCCTTGGATCATACACCAGAACTACCATCGCACCGTCACCCATTGACTGATCAGCATCGTCCTCCAGTGCCAGGTTCTCATCCTGTTCGCTCGCACCCTCGGATGACATGCTAATAACCAAATTTCGATCCATCTTATTGGACCCTTTTTGGCAGTCTCTTTGCCCGACCGGCAACTTGCCAACTGCCACCTTCCAATAAATCCGATTCAGAAGGCCTTTAACCAGCAATTGCTGAAGGTCACTCCTCACCAAACCACCGTCCAAATTCTTCGCATCATCACCACGGAGATCATTGCTCCCACCTTCTCCTTCATTTTGGTCAGTCTCCTCGCCGGGAATTTGCACTGCTCCTTCCAGCGCCGTCTCCTGTCCAGCCACTTCATGCCCAGGAAGAACTTGAGCGCTTTCAGATCCATTCACCTGTCCAGCAACACCTTGCCCAGGTAAAACCTCATCCGTGGAGCCCACCGCCAGCGAACCAACCATAACTGAGCCATCCCTTGCTCTTTTTTGAGACTGTTCAGTTCGACGAGAAGGTTGTGGTAGCGAAAAAACTTGAGAAGTCACTTCTTGGCGGGTCTCCCCCCGCGACGCTTTGTCGCGTTCTTTGCCAAGGTGAACCGATTTTTTCTGCCCGGCATTGGGGCCGGAAGAACCACCCATCGGAACATTGCCACGAATCGCAGTTCTCTGTGAATCCCTTTCTTGCAAAAGAATTTCCCGCATGCGGTGCACAGCATTGGTCTCTTCCTCGCTTGAATCGCTTGAGGAAGCGGCATAAGAAACCAAAGCCTCCGCCTGATCATCATCGTCCACCACATCTGCCCACGCTCTGCTGAACCGATACGACAACCCACCACGAGGCTTCAGTTCCAGTGGTTTTGGTTTCTCCACCACTTCCGCCGGTTGCGCTCGTCGCTGTGAGCGAGAGCGTGGCACCTGTCGCACCTGTTTTTTGTCCAGCAAGGGCCTTCCCCTTTTCACAGGGTTTGATCTTGACCGATATTTTTTTGTTGGTGGATTCACCGGTGGCATTCCAACTCCCACCAACTTCAGCTTCTGTACACACAGCGGAGACCTCTGCGCAAGCGTCCAAGCGTCACGGTACTTGACCTTATCAAAAAGCTCCCGATAGGAGCCTCTCGGCATCGTTTTTGCACCGGAGTCTTCAGCTTCACGCACCTGAGTGAGGGTTCGCACCGCCGCTCTTCCAGTCCCTTTGTTCCCAGAAGATTGTTGTACTCGTACAGATGCATCAGAAGGAACTGCCTTTTCCGGTCCTCCCGGTCGATATCGGACCTCACCCACCAATTGCAGAATTTTGCATGCGGTCACCTTGTTGATCCCTTTGTCAACCAAATCTTCCACAAAGATGAACTCTTGCAAGTCCGACACATTGGTCACACCAAGGGTAATCATCACCTCACTTACATGAGGGGTATACACCCACAGGTGTTGGTTGCGAGCCATCCAATTTTCAATTGGCTCCTCTGGATTGTGAAGCTGAGTGCTAGTAGACGCAGCCACCGAATTCTTTTGTTCGTCAGCCTCTTCTTCATCCAGAATACCCTTTTCACCATCTTTTTGTGACACATTGGTCATCTGCAGCGCTTTTGGTGCTGAGGAGGACAAAGATTCTGCTCCCCCACTTACTGGTGGTTGAAAAGCGTTCCTGTCAGGAATCTCCAATCCCTTTGCCCTTTGAAAGGACACATGGTTTGCCACATTCACCAAATGCTTCAACTGGGCCAGCCGGTCCTCAGACATCTCTTCGTGAGAATACTTGCAGCCAAATCGTACACGACATCTCCCTTTGAGATAGTAGTCGAAACAGCACTGGTGGAACCCCGCGTCCCTTATTGCCCTTCTGGAAGCATTGTCCCAAGATTTGCCAGGCTCCCAAGTCCCTTCCAATGCCACGTCATCGTCGTGGAGAAACCTGCACGCAGTCCCATATTTACAACCACTTTGGTTGTAATACAGACACAGCCGTTTCTTCGTTTCACCCAGCGTAGGCTCACCTTTTGATGTCCCTTTGCCATAGTTGTACTGGGCTCGGAAGGCCGAATCCTCCCGCTCCTGCTGCACCTCATCCACTGTACCTTCATCAGTTGGAGGGCCACCGATGTCCCCATCCTCGTCACCAGTTTTTTGGCTGTTCTTTGGCTCAGTTGGCTCTCCTTCAGGCCACCCTTCACCGTAGCGACGATGTTCATAGGAACACCCATCTCCATTTCGACACCTCCCTTGATTGAAGAACCTGCACAGCTTACTGTATCCAAGTGACACAGTTTTCGGAGTCGTGTGAGCCTTTTTGTACTGATCGGGATCCATATAGGTCTCTATCGGCCTGTTTTCCCTCTTGCTCATCTCCTCGACTGCACCGTCAAGCTCTTGCAGAAATCGCTTGGTGTCCAACCACAGCTCGTTCCAAAGCTCATCTTTTCCCTTGCTCAGCAACATTGCCACCGCTTCACCCACAACTGGTCCACTAAATCTTCTTTTCTTGCGTGCCAGTTCGTAGAGCGCGTCGTGGTACTGCTTCCGAGAAAAAGTGGTTGTTTCTTCCACACCGACACGTTCTTTCTCCTCAGGCTTCCAACCATCACTTAGCAAGATGTTGTATGCGCTCCGAGCCTCATTATTCAGGAATGCATGATCTGCAATACACTCCACAATCACGTCCATTGAACGACTCAGCAACATCCCAGTGATTTTGCCCACATAGTCCTTATCAATTGTTTCATCTTCCAGGAGATTTCGACAGATCTTCTCTCCATAGAGCTGTTTCTGCTCCGCCTCCTCTTGTTCCCTCGAGGATGCCTTTGACTCGGCGAACCACTCACGAGACTGCGGTTCCTCTGACTTCCAGTCCCATTGACCATCAGAACCTTTGTACCATTGACCAGTCTGCCATGAGCCTGTCCACCATGTACCCCAGCCGCTGTCCTTCCATTTGCGCAGCTTTGGCGAGGAATCCTCCTCGTTCTCTTCCAAAACCAGAAAGGTGTCCAAGATTATGGTACCATCATCTTCCACTCGTTTCACTGTTCCATTGACAGTATCACCAAATTGGAACTGATGTACATTGTTCCCTTCTGCAGGAATCAATACATTTAGATCACCATAGTCCAAAAAAGCTCCATACCCATTGATGCAGCGCACTAGACCAGTGATCTTATCTCCCTCTTCATAGCAATGTGTCCCAGGTGATTCCAAGGCTCCCGCTCGGGGCACTTTCTTTGCATGCTCTTCAGAAACCATCTCTGTATCATCGGCTCCTGGCGCATCCTTTGTCTTCACCTTTGGGTCACACTGCTCGTCCTGTTCCACGAGTCCCACAAGCTCATCTTTTTTGTGCTCTTGGATTTCAGGACTTCCCTTTTTCTCTGCCAAAGGCTTTGCCTCATCTGCTTCAGTTCGCTCGGTGTCGACTTCCGGTGAACTTCCAGACGGCAACGCTTCTCCCTTCATGGGAGTGGACCCTTCATTGGTGTCCTTTGTCACACCTTCTGCAGCAGGCAAATTTTCTTCCGCTGCAGGGCGATTGAGTTGATCATCCACGGCAGGCACACTTTCTTCCACCGCAGGCTCCTTTGGTTCCATGGTTTCCAAAGGAGAATTGCCACCATCATTGACCACAGCTGCCTCATTGGCTCCGGTGTAGTCCTTGTCATTTCGTTCCTCGCGGCTAATTTCAGGTTGCACCAGTGCGTCCACCTGTGAACCTCCATCATCAGCTGCTGCGGAGACCTGCGCCCCATTGTTGCAGTCGCCCGTGGAACGTACCACCATATGCACCTCAACCCGTGCCTCATTCGCACTCCAGGTACTATCTGGCGCATCGACCCGCGCTTCATTGGCGCTCCAGGCCTCATCTTTCTTATCAACCGTGTCTCCAGCAGTTTCAGAAGTTTCCTTTTCCCTTTGAATGGCAGATTTCTCGGCACCAAACGAAGAGACCTCCTCAGTCGTAATGCACAACTTTTTCTCTTCGTCATCCGAATCTCCAGGGCCATCTTCCTGAACGACAGGCACCACATCCACCACTCGCTCTTCTGTAGCCGACACAATTCCGATCTCCACATTGGGCATTTTTTCTTCTGGACCCACCGATTCCACCGCTGCCACACCCTCAGAAAGCATCCCCATTTCTTCCCGATCCAGATGTTGAGCTTCAGCGATGTCTGCTCGGTTTCCAGAAATCCCCTCTTCATCAGGAGAACCCGAGGTCGGGGCGTCACCACCACCCCTAGGACCGCTATCCCCGATAGTAGAGGAAAAATCCTTTTCACTTACACTATTTACACCGCTGTTCACACTTTCCATGCTACCCTGCTGTGCCCTAGAAGACTCAGTCGATGATGGAGACGAGGTAGCACCCAGCGTTGGCTCATCTTCCACAGGGACAATGCCCATTCCAACACCTGGCCCCTCGCTATTTCCAGCCATTCCAGTCTTCTTAGGCAACACCCATCGGGTATCACCAGTGTCCAAGCAGTAAAAATATTCTCTCCCATCCTCGTGAAAATGGCGTTCCCATGTCTTCCCATCGCAGTCGACGATTGGAAGGTCAGCAGCCTGAGACGCTTTGCCTCCACCACCAGCGTATAAGTCCTCGTCTGACTCTTGCTGTATTCTTGCTGCCTCCAATTCCAGGATTTCTCCTTCGCTCATCACCATAGCAACAGGAACGACTCCTTCTGCGTCCCCAACAACGAGGATACTGCTTTTTGTCGCAGCAACAGGCGCAGTTTCTTCCACTTCACCTGTCAACAGATCACCACTTTCAGCCGCGAAACTCACCTTGTTGCGAGCTCGCTTGGAAACAGGGATAACATCCCCAACCAGTTCTGTCTGGCACCCTTGCTCCACCATCTTTGACGTAGAGGAGCTTGTTGTTGGCGCTCCCGTTGATTCAGCAGATTCCGCAGCTCGAAGAAGATGCCCATGTTTGCTCAGAAGGCGCAGCAAAACTGCTTCCATCTGGTCTTCCAGTCCTTCCACCACCGGCTTCTCTTCGCCACGCATACCACCAACATCAACCAGAGCTTCCTCATTGGGAACGACTTTTTCACCCGTTGCAGACCTTTTGACACCACCATCACCTTGGTCGCCCACATTGGAGCTTGATGATGCCACCCCAGTCCGTAACCAGTTGGTCGCCATGGCTTCAAGCTTCCACCCTAAAGCCGAAACACAAACCGCAGGGAACCTAATTTGGGCTCATAACCTACGGGGGGAACCCGAAGGGGGACGAGAAACCGAAAAGTCAACCCCAACAGAATCCCTTGATTTCCCTGGATCAACCACACAACAAACCCAAACCACAGGGGACTCACCTTTTACTACCAGGCACATGGCCCAGTCTTGAGCCATAAAAATGATTTCCGGGTTTATTAACCCTTTCAACTTCCAACACTAACTTCTTTCTACAATACCAGTTGCAGCTCCGCACCCTAAACCCTAAACCCTAAACCCTAAACCCTAAACCCTAAATCCTAAACCCTAAACCCTAAACCCTAAACCCTAAACCCATGGGTTTTGAAGCTTAGGGTCGGAGCAGCAAGAGGACAAGAAACACAACACCAAACCCTAAGCCCTAAGCCCTAAACCCTGATCCCAAACCCTAGCCCTAAGCCCTAAACCCTAAACCCTAAACCCTAAACGGCCCTTAACCCCTAAACCCTAAACCCTAAACTGCTTGCTTGCTTGTTGTCCAGCGGCTTAAGGGTCTACGCCTGGCTCAGGGGCGGGGTTTTACGGGCCCGGAGTGCGAGGAACAGGGTCAGGGCGCCACGCTGCTGGAACTCCCCACGTTGCATGGTTAAGGTCTTAGGGGTTAGGGTTTAGGGTTTAGGGTTTAGGGTTTAGGGTTTAGGTAGGGTTGAGGGTCTAGGTTTAGGGGATGTAGAGGTTCAGGAGTGCAGGGAGCTTTTGGGGCTTCTACTCTAGCATGTTCCTCAGGGTACCACAAAACGGGTACCAGAATAGACATATGGTATCGACCTCTTTCAGGCATCTATCAACTCGAACCCTAAAGCCCTAAAGCCTGAATAGGCAAACTTTTGCCCTGGAGAGCCCCGGGCCAGTAGACCCTAAACCCCAAACCCTAAACCCAACGCCCTAAAGCCCTAAACCCTACACCCCACAACCCTAGAACCCTAAACCCCAAGCCCTAAACCCCAAAAGCCCTGAACCCTAACACCCTAGACCCTAAGATAGGGAGGGGGGGGGGGGGGTGCGGAGGGGTTTAGCGGCTACGGGGGGCGTTTAGTGTCTGTGGTTCAGCCGGTTTTTGGGTTTAGGTTCGGGGGCTTTGGGTTTAGGTCCCAGTCCAAGCTGGTTTGGTTGGCCACTGGAAGCATGGCTCCACCTTGCCGCGCTTCAAACGCAAGCTTAGATCCTGAGAGGGAGGCTGGCAACATTGACAGCAATGGCAACAACACCCCCTCCCATACGTGCCCTTGCTGGTAGCAGGGAGTTGCATAGGGCACCTTGTATCCCCCCTACCCTACCCCACGAGCCTCAAGCTCCAAAGCCCTAAACCCCAAGACCACGGAATTCCTTACGAAGAACCAGCCCCCTGATGCCCCAGCTAAGCCTTGAAGTCCTGATCCGCAAAATACCTATCAGCCCTGTCAGCCCTATCCCTAAACCCTAAACCCTAAACCCTAAACCCGAAACCCGAATCCCGAATCCCGAGTCGCCCAGCAGCTCCTCATGAAACTTTAAAGTCGGCTGCTCTCCTCCGTCAAGGCTCCTGTCCTCACCTTCTTGGGGGCCTCTTTTGAGATTTAGGGTTTGGGGTTTAGGGTTTAGGGTTTGGGGTTTAGGGTTTGGGGTTTAGGGTTTAGGGTTTGGGGTTTAGGGTTTAGGGATCTACCCCCAAACCCCCCTAGCAAGGGAGGTCTTTCTTGGGCTTTTCTGGGATTTGAGGCTCAGAGGTGAGGGGGCAGCACCGGCAAAGAATAGCAGGGTTTCGGGTGAGGTGGCTCCCAGGCGTAGCCAGGGGCGGTTGCAGGGCGGTCCCAGAGCGGTCCTGGAGTATCAGGGAAGGATTTGAGGTTTTCATGTCCCTAAACCCTAAAACCCTAAAACCCTAAAACCCTAAACCCTAAACCCTAAACCTTAAACCCGGTCAGGCAGAAATTGTGAGGTGTCTTGTTCAAAAGATCCAGAAAACTGAGCCCCAACGAGCGAGCACCCATGTGTGCGGGCGGGGGTGTTCTCAACCGGTTTAGGGTTTAGGGTTTAGGGTTTAGGGTTTATTGGGGTTTAGGGTTTGGGGTCTTGGGTTTAGGGTGATGGTTTAGAGGCTTTGGGGACCGAATGCGCGGAGTTTAGGCTTTAGAGGTTTAGGGCTTTTAGGGTTTAGGGGTTCAGGGGTTCAGGGGCTCAGGGTTTAGGGATTTCGGATTTGGGGTGTAGGGCTTAGGGGTTTAGAGTTTGGGGTTTGGCGTCTAGGGGTTTCGGATCTAAGAGGCCCAGTGGTATGGGAGTATGGACGCACCTTAGTGTCCACAAAGTTCCTGTGTTCTGTTGGCTTGTCTGCTGCCAGCCACACATGGGCCACTTCGCTGAGCCCCAAGCCCGAAACCCTTAACCCTAAACCCTCAACTTAGGATTTAGGGTTTAGGGGTTTAGGGTTTAGGGTTTAGGGTTTAACATGGTTCAACCCTTAAACCCTCAGCCCTAGCCCTTAAACCCTAAGCTCCAAACCCTAACCGCAACCTGACAACCCAAACCCCAACAAATACCAACAGGGACACACACACACACACACACACACACACACACACACACACACACACACACACACACACACACACACACACACACACACACACACACACACACCACACACACACCACACACACACACACACACACACACCACACACACACCACACACACACACACACACACACACACACACACACACACACACACACACACACACACACACACACACACACACACACCACACACACACACACACACACACACACACACACACACCACACACACCCACACACACAACACACACACCCACACACACACACACACACACACACCCACACACACCACACACACACACACACACACACACACACACACACACACACACCCACACACACACACACACACACACACACACACACACACACACACACACACACACACACACACACACACACACACACACACACACACGCACCACACACACACACACACACCACACACCACACACACCACACACCACCACACACACCACACACACACACACACACACACACACACACACACACACACACACACCACACACACACACACACACACACACACACACACACACACACACACACACACACACACACACACACACACACACACACACACACACACACACACACACACACACACACACACACACACACACACACACACACACACACACACACACACACACACACACACACACACACACACACACACACACACACACACACACACACACCCACACCCACACACCCACACCCACACCCACACACACACCCACACCACACACACACACACCACACACACACACACCCACACACACACACACACACACCCACACACACACACACACACACACACACACACACACACACACACACACACACACACACACACACACACACACACACACACACACACACACACACACACACACACACACACACACACACAGAGTTCAAAGGCTCAGGGGGCTTAGGGTGTAGGACTAGGACCCGGAGTGGGCCACTATTTTCACATTTTAGGGGTTGGGGTTCCCTTAGAATCCCCTCAGAACCAAAATTGGGTGCCCTTTCTGTTTCTCCTGGGTCTCCTGGGTCTGGAGGATCCCGGGTTTCGGGGCAAGATTTGTTTTGTGGAGGGCGTTCCCGGTCTGTCAGAGATTCGCGGAGTTTCCTGACTGTGCTGTAGGGGTTCCAAGCAGGCTTGTGGCTGAAGATTCAAGGGTTCGGGTTTAGGGTTTAGGGTTTTGGGTTTAGGGTTTAGGGTTTAAGGTTTAGGGTTTAGCGTTTAGGGTTTAGGGTTTAGGGCTTAGGGTTTAGGGTTTAGGGTTCAAGGTCAAGGAGGCTTGGTTTCGGGTTTAAGGTTTCGGGGGGGATCCTAGGATTTAGCAATGAAGGGTCAAGAGGTTTAGGGTGTAAGGTTCAGGGTTCATGTGATTTGGGGGGGGTCCCCGTCAGGCTGGAAGCTTTCTGAGGCGTGACGTGAGCTGGCAGCCATGCAGGAGCCGGCGTGCCCGCAGTGGTTGGGATTCGTCAAAGCCCACAAAACCCCAAAGCCCTAAAGCCCCCATCAGCCGTAAGCCCTGAATCCCCTAAACCCTAAACCCTAAACCCTAAACCCTAAACCCTAAACCTTCAACCCCGGATCCTTCCTAGCTTCCTCTTGGCCTAGTTAGGGTTTGGGGTTTAGGGTTGTTGGCCCTAGGCCACAGCAATCACCTGAAATGTCTGAGATTGGCTTTCAATATATTGGGCTTGGCTCCAGTGAGCCTTAACCGTAATTAAACCTTAAACCCTAAACCCTAAACCCTAAACCCTAAACCCTAAACCCTAAACCCTAAACCCTAAACCCTCAACCCTCAACCCTCAACCCTCAACCCTCAACCCTCAACCTCAACCCTCAACCCTCAACCCTCAACCCTCAACCCTCAACCCTCAACCCTCAACCCTCAACCCTAAACCCTAAACCCTAAACCCTAAACCCTAAACCCTAAACCCTAAACCCTAAACCCTAGACCCGAAACCGAAACCCTAAACCCTAAACCCCTGATGGCTGTTGGGGGGGGGGGGGCGAGCATCTCATAACGCTTAACGTGTGGGGGCCCTTCGGATGGGCTCGTGGTCTTGGGCGCTGCACCCTAAACCCTAAACCCTAAACCCTAAGGGTTTTAGAGTTTAGGGTGCAGGGTTAGGGTTCAGGGTTTAGGGTTTAGAGTTTGGGGTTTAGGGTTTAGGGGTTGCTTTCGGGTTTGAGCCTGCAGGGTTTCAGGGTTCAGGGACCCCCGCTTTACATCTCAGCATCGGTTTGCTGAGCTCGGGTTGCCCCTTGTGGGTTTAGGGTTTGGGGTTTAGGGTTTAGGGTTTAGGGTCTTCGGCCCGGGGTTTAAAGCTTAGTCTTTGTTGTCGATCGAGGGTTTGCCCAACATACTCTCATGAGTTCCCCTACTCCCCCCCCTCTATACTGCTCCCCTTATAACCTTAATCAGGCTAAGTTTTCCCTAAGTAGCCTTAATTTTAGCGCTAACGCGAGGCCGCCTCGGCAAGGGTACCGAGGCGGCAGGAAGGGGTAGTGTGAGGGGGGAAAGGCGGCATGCCCGTCGCGCAGCAAGCGTAGGGGGGTGGGGGTGGGGGTGGATGGTTAGGGGGGTGTCCAAAGCTGGGGGGGGGGGGGGGTAAGAGAAAAAGGCCTCCGCCTTCGGCGGATTCTGGTGTGAACCTAAGGGGAGGTATAGAGGGGGGTATTCGGGATGGCAGAAGCACGAGTCGCAGAGCAGCCCTGGACAGCTTTGCAGCTCATCAAGACCCCTAAACCCAAAACCCTAAACCCTAAACCCTAAACCCCAAACCCCAAACCCTAAACCCTAAACCCTAAACCCTAAACCCTAAACCCTAACCCTAATCCGCTCTGAATCCGCTCTCAATCCGCGAGCTGTGAGCCCAACGTCCCATGTAATCCGAGCTCTTTACGCCAAGAAGGCCTCTAAGCCCTGTAACTCTTATAATATGAGAAGCCCGATAACTCTTCTAATTTGATTTTCTAGCCCTATATCTCTCATAATCTGACTAGCCCTATAACTCTTGTTAAATTATCCGCCCTATAGCCCTCAAAAAAATAAGCCCTCTAAAATCCCACAACCCAAGAAGGCCCCCTACCACCCCGCCAAATGTGTTGCTGGAGGCTTCTGGGTCGGAGGCTGCCCGAAGCCCCCAAAACGGTAAACACCCAAGCCCTGGCTAAGCCATTTTGAACCTCAGGGGCTTGGGGTTTCGGGTTTGTTGAAATTATTCGCGGTTCAGGTCCGGGGAAAGTTTCGAGTCGGGTTCGGTTTTTGGACGATTGAACAATTTCAAGTTACAGGGGCTTGAATTTAGGGTTCAGGGTTTAGGGTTTAGGGCTATAAAGACCTCTAATAAGCCATGAGAAAAGCACCGCAAGCCCTGTAAGCTAAGCCCCACAAGCGCTATTCGCCTTGAAGCCCTACAAGGCCCATCTGCCCCATAAGCCCTACAAAGCCCTGTGAGCCCAACAAGCCCGAAACCCTAAACCCGAAACCTATGGCTTCGTGTGCACCCCCGGGCAGGACTCGGCCCACTCTTCGAATCAGGCACGCTTTTGAAACAGTAAACCCTACAGGGTTTAGGGTTTGGGGTTTGGGGTTTAGGGTTTAGGGTTTAGGGTTTAGGGTTTGGGGTTTAGGGTTTAGGGTTTAGGGTTCCTAAAATTCTGAGCCGTAGAGCCCTAAGCAGAATTCATGGCGCGACGGCAGCCGTGCCCCCCCAGACGTAGAGTCCACCTTGAACAGAATCCCGACCAGGACCGGGAGTAGGCACTTTTTCCATTTTTTGGGGTTTAGGGTTTAGGGTTTAAGGGTTCCCTTATAATCCCCTTAAAAAACCAAAAGGGTACCCTTTTTATTCCTAGGTTACTCCCAGGTCTAGCCCAAAGCAGTCGGCCGGTGTGGAGGTCGCGACGGTCGTCTGAGGGCATGCATGCATGTGAAGCTCCTCTAGGGAACAGAGGATTGAGTCTCTGTGACGAGTTTTCCGAAGGGAGAAAACATCCGAAACTCATGCGAACTCTCTGAACCCAAGCCCCAAGCCCCAAGCCCCAAACCCCAAACCCCAATTCCGAAACCCCAAACCCGAAACCCCAAACCCTAAACCCTAAGCACTTGGGCCCAGGTGGGTGAGCTGAATCCGGACAATGATTCTGAACTGGGTCTGGCCCCCAGCCACGGGCGAGCCCCCGGAACTCTAAGAACCCTAAACTCCCCTTAACCCTTGACAGGGCTTAGGGTTTAGGGTTTCATTAGGGTTTAGGGTTTAGGGTTTAGGGTTTAGGGTTCAGGGTTCAGGCTTTAGGGTTTAGGGTTTAGGGTTTGGGGTTCAGGGTTGTAGGGTTCTGGGGTTTTAGGGGTTGAGGGTTTCTAGAGCTAAGGGAAGTTACATGGTCCCTAAATATGCTCCCTCACCTCCTTTTTACAGGAGTTTGAAGTGTGGGCCCTTAGGGTTCTGTGGAGTATAGAAGGTAGACAAGGGTTCCCCCAAGTACGGGCCCATACCAAGGGACCATGCAACTAGCCTGAGATCTGAACCCAAAACCCTAAACCCTGCACCTAAACCCTCTCTACCTATGTATATTTAAACCTTAATGGGGCTGTGCTCCCGGTTTGGTCGTTTAGGATTTAGGATTTAGGATTTAGGATTTAGGATTCAGGATTTAGGATTTAGGGTTCAGGGGCCTCTCTGGGGAGGCCCGGCTTCGTAATTTTGTATTCCGGTGAAGCCCGGCTTCGTAATTTAATATTCCGGGGAGGTCCGGCTTCGTAATTTAGTATTCCGGGGAGGCCCGGGGACTTGCTGGGAGGGGCCGTTTTGGAAAATCCAGAAAACGAGAGCCCACCCGGGACCGTCGATTTCAGTACTAAAAAATCACATTTTAAATAGGGACCCGGGCCGATCCTGGGGTCCCTCCCCCTCATTTGGGGTGTTTTTGGAGGGAAACTTTCCCTCTCAAGGGGGGGTCGGAGTTTGAGGCAAGGGGGGGTCTCCGAAGATTATGTTGCCTTTAAAATTGAAAAATACCACCCCCCCTTGACCAAAACTAGGCTGTGAAAAGGTCGCGGGGGCGGCCCTTCGTCAGCATTGAGGCTTAAAAACACTGAAAAACATTGAAAAACCTTAAAAAACATTGAAAAACTCTGAAAAACTTTGAAAAACCTTGAAAAACTTGCAATCCTGAGGTGAAAGCTCCGTTTTGGTCAAAAAACCCAGAAAACAAGAGCCCACCCAGAACCGTCGGTTTCAGTACTAAAAAATAGCATTTTTAATAGGGACCCGGCCCAATCCTGGGGTCCCCCTTCATTTGGGGTGTTTTTAGAAGCAAACTTTCCCTCTCAAGGTCGGAGTTTGAGGCAAGGGGGGGTCTCCGAAGACTATTTTGCCTTTAAAATTGAAAAATGCCACCCCCGATCCTGGGGTCCCCCTCATTTGGGGTGCAAACTTTCCCTCTCAAGGGGGGGTCGGAGTTTGAGGCAAGGGGGTGTCTCCAAAGACTATTTTGCCTTTAAAATTGAAAAATACCACCCCCCCTGACCAAAATTAGGCTGTGAAAAGGTCGCGGGGGCGGCCCTTCATCAGAACTGAGGCTTAAAAACCCTGAAAAACATTGAAAAACCTTAAAAAACACTGAAAAACTCTGAAAAACCTTGAAAAACTTGCAATCCTGAGGTGAAGGCTCCGTTTTGGTGAAAAAATCCAGAAAACGAGAGCCCACCAGGGACCGTCGATTTCAGTACTAAAAAATCACATTTTAAATAGGGAGCCGGGCCGATCCTGGGGTCCCCCTCATTTGGGGTGTTTTTGGAGGCAAACTTTCCCTCTCAAGGGGGGTCGGAATTTGAGGCAAGGGGGGGTCTCCGAAGACTATTTTGCCTTTAAAATTGAAAAACACCACCCCCCCTTGACCAAAACTAGGCCGTGAAAAGGTCGCGGGGGCGGCCCTTCATCAGGACTGAGGCTTAAAAACCCTGAAAAACATTGAAAAACCTTAAAAAACATTGAAAAACTCTGAAAAACCTTGAAAAACCTTGAAAAATTGGAAATTTTTGAAACCGGTGAACCGACGCGGCTGTGTATTATTCGTGTGCCGAATTGACTAGACGGTGCCAAATCGAGAAAGAATGTTGCGAGCTAAATGATCAGCTAAAGTAAGAAAGAAGATATGTAATTCAGATGAAGAGGGATCTGGGAGGGAGGGGTGATGCCAAACACGTAGGGTGATGTCAAAAACCCTTAGTGAATGCTTGGACCAAAGATGCTGAACCCTAAACCCTAAACCCTAAACCCTAAACCCTAAACCCTAAACCCCCCCAAAAAAGGAGGAACGCTAGCCTGGGCACAAGGCTGACGGCCCCAAAGCTCCGGAAGTGGGTCTCCGAGGATAATGTTGGGGCCCCTAAAGCCCTGGGCTCCTAGAGCGGGTTTAGGGTTTAGGGTTTAGGGTTTAGGGTTTAGGGTTTAGGGTTGGGGTTTAGGGCTTGTGGCAGGCTAGGATCCGAAGTATGGGCCCCATACTTTGGGTCCCATGTTATATAACCCTTATATACACTACACATACTAAGGGCCCATACTTCGGATCCCTTTAAATTCCTTTCAACAAGGGTAAGGGACCATACTAAAGGCCCATGCTTCGAATCTTGGACTTGTGTGTAGGGGTTTCTAGGGTTTCTAGGGTTTCTAGGGTTTCTAGGGTTTGGGGGGTTTAGGGTTTCTAGGTACATTAAGCTTGGTAGTTCTTTACAGGTCTTCCAGGGCTTGTGGCGTCCTGACGCCCGTGACAACATAGCCCGCGACCTCGACCCTCAAGTCCCCAGGGCCATGTGCCAGTTGCGCAAGATGATATAGGCGCCCAAATGCTTAGAATAGGGGTGGGGGGGGGTTATTCATAGTATACTTATATGGGAAGCATAAGGGAATGCCACTAGTAAGTAGTGTTTTAACCCCTATAGGAGGACCCTAGAGGATGCATCCTCAACCCTAAACTCTACAGCCTAAACCCTAAACCCCAAACCACAAGTCCCAAACCCTAAACCCCGAACCCCGAAGCCCGAACCCCAAACCCTAAACCACCAGCACTGCATTCTTGAAGGTTACTAGGGACTCTGGGGGCAAAGCAAGCCCTCAACCCCCTGGACCCAACCCCTCAACCTCAACAGCCTTAGGGAAAACCCTACACCTAAACCCTAAACCCTAAGCCCTAATCCCTAATCCCTAATCCCTAAACCCTAAACCCTAAACCCTAAACCCTCAACCTTGAGCCCTTCTGCCAACCAGCTCCAAATCCGCCGGCACCAACAAAGAGAATGGCGAAGCAACTTGTGAAAACCAGGCGTCGGGGAGGGTTTAGGGTTTAGGGTTTAGGGTTTAGGGTTTCGGGTTTGGGGTTTGGGGTTTAGGGTTTAGGGATTCGGGTTTCGGGTTTAGGGCGTAGGCTTTGGGGTTTAGGGTTCTGGTGTTTTGGGCTTCAGGGGTTCAGGGTTCTAGGTTTTTAGGCCTGAAGGTTCAGGGAGTGACATGCCACAAGCCGTAAACCAGACTCTAAACACACCCGAGGCTCCAAATTGAAGACCTGGGGCTGAGCGCTTTGGCATTGCAGGGTTAGAAGACAACGGTTTACAGTGTCAGGGTTTCAGGGTTTGGGGGCTCTAGGCGCCAGAGGCCCCCCAAACCCTTTTGAAAGCCTTAAGCCCCTAAACCCTAAACCCTAAACCCTAAACCCTAAACCCTAAACCCTAAACCCTAAACCCTAAACCCTACACCCAGAAGGCAAGTTCCTCAGCTGCTTGGCTTGGAGGTTCATGGGTACTTCTGAGCCCAGTTAGAAGTCCACTCAGAACCTACTTTGAGGACTTCGGACACTGAATAAGTGCAGCTTTTACTGGGGTTATAAGTACGCATGAGGGTTTAGGGTTTAAAGCGCTAGGCAGTTCAGGGGTTTAGGGTCTAGGGTTTAGGGTTTAGGGTTTGGGGTTTAAAGCTTTAAGCAGTTCAGGGGTTTGCTTGGCAAAGTTGCATCCGGTCGTTTCTCAACTCTCGCTACTTCTGAAGTGCCCCCTAGGGTAGGGGGGGGGGTAGGGTTTGGGTTTGGGGTTTAGGGTTTAGTGTTTAGGGTTTAGGGTTTAGACACCCGACACAAAGAGGGACCTCACTTGGAGGTTTAAGGGGTGCGAGCCGTTAGAGGTTTTAGGGGCCCCCGACCCCAAGCCCAACCTCGCTAAGCCCTAAACCCCTAGCACGTAGCTCAACCCCTAAACTCCACAAAGCCTAGAAGCCCTTAAACCCCTAAAGCCTTCAACTCCTATATACATATATATCTATATACACATCTCTCTCTTTCTTTAAATATATTTATATCTCTCTCTCTATTTCTCTCTCTCTCTCTCTCTCTCTCTCTCTCTCGTCCCAGTGAACTGAAGAGAGCTGGTGCAGATCTCCAGGTTCTGCAAGCACTTTCTCAGAGGGTTCTGTCGGTATCAGGACGGGCATGCTTTCAAGGGGTTAAGACTCGTACCCCTAAGGTTGTATCCCTAAGGTTCCCTTAAGATGCTTATTTACCCCTTATATAGAGGATCCTTAGAAAAGGCACCCAAACCCAAGGGCACAACCTTGGGCGTCCGAGGTAGAGTCCTTCGGGGTGTAGGTCTTTCAGGGGTCTCAGGGATGTTAGATCGCACTTTTGGAGGGGCTTGGGCTTGAAGATACAGTATGCCCTAAACCCTAAACCCTAAAACCTAAAACCTAAGCCCGAAACCCTAAACCGTAAATCCTAAGCCCTAGACCTTGCACCCTGCCTCCCTTCTGCCCGGAACCAAAACCATGCTGTGGGGCCATAGGCCTTGACATCTTTGGAGTTGGGAGTTGAGCGCTTAGCGCTTAGGGCTTAGGGTGTACGGTGCGGGGGCTTTCGGGAAATAAGATTTAAGACCAGTGTTCATGTTCATGGAATCCCAAACCCCAAACCCCAAACCCCAAACCCCAAACCCCAAACCCCAAACCCCAAACCCCAAACCCCAAACCCCAAACCCCAAACCCCAAACCCCAAACCCCAAACCCCAAACCCCAAACCCCAAACCCTACACTCTAAACCCTAAACGCTAAACCCTAAACCCTAAACCCCATGCCTGAGTGTGGCGAGAAAATTCACTGAAGGTCCAGCGCTGATGAGATTAGGATCTTGAGAGCAGAGCCGTGCGCACTTCACCTGAACCTGCATAATAACCTTGTTGAAGGTACTCGCAGCTACCCATGCAACTTCAACTATCGCCCAGCAGTCCCTTTTCCAGGTCCCGTGACACGGCGCAGGTGAAGATGTTAGGTATGGGGAGCTGCTCTACACTAGCTTTTTCCTCTTGGGTACCCTAAACTCTGAACCCTAAGCCCTCAACCCTAAACCCTAAACCCTCACTCGCTTCACACGCAGGACAAGTGCGGTTACGCTCACTACAATGAGGATGCAGAGCCTGAGGGGCCCTAAACCCTAACCCTAGCCCCAACCCTAGCCCCAACCCTAAGCCAAACCCCAACCCGAACCGTAACCCTCACCCTCAAACCTAACCCTGAGCCATTGCAAGGTGCTATATCGTTCCTTACAGGGATATGCAGCCTCAGCACAGCATGAAACCCTCAACCCTACACCCTCAAATCCTCACTTGGCCGATCTAGACATGAAGAGCTTGTGGAGAACAGCGGGGTGTGGAGTTTTCAAAGCCTAAACTCAGGGTATGGAGTCTACTCTCAAAGGCTTGGACCCTACAAGGAGCCCAAACCTGTACAACCAACCCTAAACCCCTTCTTGAAGGTTCATGAGTAGTGATGAGTATGGTCAGACACAAGTAACTCAAGCTTCATTGTAACCGTATTGAAGCTACTTGTAGCCCTCCATATAGCTACCCGTGAACCTTGACAACCCTAAAACCCTGAAACCCTGAAAGCCCGAAAGCCCTGCAACCCTAAACCCTAAAGCCCCCTAGAACCCACAAAGCCCCAAACCCCTAGCCTCAAACTCCCAACCTTCAAACCCCCAAACCCTACACCCCTAGAAGCCTTAGAAGCCCGAGAAGCCCTAGAGCCCTGAATCCTTCAACCCTCAAAACTCTCAAGCCCTAGAACCCTCAAACCCATAAGAAGCCCCAAAAAACCCTACAGCTCTAAACCCTCAAAGCGCTAGAACTTGGGACGGTCCCCCTTATACTAGCAATCCTTAATCGGGATCCTAGTACCCCCTTTTGGAGTCCCTATTAAGGGCTGTTAGTATAAGGGGGGAGCATCCCAACCCCTAAACCCTAAACCCTAAACCCTAAACCCCAAACCCCAAACCCTAAACCCTAAACCCTAAACCCTAAACCCTAAACCCTAAACCCTAAACCCTAAACCCTAAACCCTAAACCCTAAACCCCAAACCCTAAACCCTAAACCCTAAACCCTAAACCCTAAACCCCCTAGTAAGGGCTGTAAGTATCACGGGGGGGAGGGGGGGGGGGAGCATCCCAAGCTAAAGCCGATGCTTGTGGGGGCCGCCTGCAGGAGCTGATGCCGCGACCGAACCTCGCAAAGCGCGGGGCCTGGGACTTTTGGTTAGGGTTTAGGGTTTAGGGTTTAGGGTTGAGGGTTTAGGGTTTAGGTTGTAGGGTTTAGGGTTTAGGGTTTAGGGTTCAGGGTTAGGGTTTAGGGTTTAGGGTTTAGGGTTTAGGGTTTAGGGTTTAGGGTTTAGGGTGGTGTGTGTTTTTGGTGGGGGAGGGAGCGTTCGAGCTGGGTTTTTGAGGTTAGGGTTTTGAGGTGTTGCTTTCTGTTTTTGCTTCTTTCTATTTTTGTTGGGGGGGGGGGGTGGGTTTTAGTTTAAGGGTTCTAGGGTTTTAGGGTTCAAGAACAAGAATACCCCGACATCCTTGCATGGACGATGCCGCCTCAAACCCTTCCGTAAACGCCCTCAGCCCCCTAAAACCTTTAAAAAATTAGAGTCTAAATCAACCCCAAGCATCAAAAGCTAAAGCAGAGTACAAACCCCAAACCCCAAACCCTAAACCCTAAGCCCTAAACCCCAAACCCCAAACCCCAAACCCTAAACCCTAAACCCTAAAATCCCAAATCAGGACCAAGATTTGCGTCAGCTTCCTGGCTGGGAATTGCCAGAATGGCCCGCCCGCCTCGCGTTGAGGGTTTAGGGTTTAGGGTTTAGGGTTTCGGGTTTAGGGTTTAGGGTTTGGGGCTTGGGCCCAATGAAAGGCTTCTGGGCTTGATGTCGGGGTTTAGGGTTCCGGGAAACCCGCAAGCATGTGCCCAAATGAGTGCCAACATTATCTCCTCATGATCCCTCCACAAATCAAGAGAAACTGCCCGACATGTAGCTCTATCTTACACCTTAAGCCGACCCCTAAAACGAGGGAGGAGCACCTCCAAAGACTCCGGTGATTTCGCGGAGACACTTAGGTGTTAGCTCTGTTTGACCAGACTGGTTGAGGCGTACTGTAACGACGCCCAAAATCATGAGGTACCCCAAACCCCAAACCCGGGGACCCCAAACCCCAAGCCCCAAGCCCTAAGCCCCAAGCCCTTAGCCCCCAGCCAGGTTTGCAAAAACTCCCTCCTAGGAAACAGACCCCAAGCACTGGAACTTTGAGGCCCGCCCTCACCTTTCATTTTGGGGTTGGGGTCGGGGTTTAGGGTTTAGGTTTTAGGGTTTTGAGTTTAGGGTTTAGGGTCCAGGGTTTAGGTTTTAGGGTTTAGGGTTTAGGGCTTAGGCCAGCCTACGAATTTTGTGGAGGGCTTGGGGGGGGGGGGTAGGGAAACCAGCAGCTCCCCCCCCCCCCTCCCCCCCCCCTGGCGCAGAAGCTTGCAACTACGCGCACGGCTTGAATGAGCTGCGGCAGGCACCTTGAACCCAAAGAGCTCAACACCCCTTAGTTAAGGAAGATGGTTTAGATCTTCTTAAGGATCCCTTTATGAAATAAGGTACATTCCTTAGTCAAGTGGTATTGGGCTCTTTGGGAATTCATGGCTATTGGTAATAGCGTCCTTACTTCTACCCTGACATAGAGCGATATGTGAGCCACGTAGCACTGACCGGCGGGTTGGGGGGCGGGGGCTAGCTCCCGGGTTCTTCAGGTTATTTAGTATGTAAAAAAATTGGTTGGTTTGTTCTGGTTTGGGGTTTATGGCAGGGGGGGGGGGGGCTGAGGTTGAGGTTTCCTTCAAACCCACATGAACCAAGAACGGATACTGTATTCTTAGGTATTAAGAGGTCGCCAATGCCCAGGATAAAGAAGCTCTGGGCTTGACAAGAACGACCATTTGCTTTCCCGAGCTCGCGAGCCCTACAGATAGGAGACAATGATCGTCACGTGACAGTCATTGGCTTCATAGGGTTGAGGAACAAAACACCAAAAGCAATGGCAGTTTAGGGTTTCAGTGGACAACATGAGTGCAAGATCAACACCACGGACAACAACAACGCCAAACGTGACGTTGACGTCACTGAAGTTTACAACCAGTGAGAATGTATGGACCCAGCAACGCCAGCAGCAACCGGGCTGAAACAACAACTGATAGTATCCGTCATATAGCCCCTACCCAAAGCCCTAAACCCTAAACCCTAAACCCAAAACCCTAAACCCTAAACCCTAAACCCCAAACCCTAAAACCCTAAACCCTAAGCACCCCTTGAAACCCTGGAGCCCTGGACCCTGCGCCTGTTCAGGCAGATCCCCTAAGTGAGATGGAGGCGCTTCCGAACAGTCCTTGGCCTGCCGTACCCAAGGTAATGTAGGGTTTGGGTTTCGGGTGTGGGGGTTATTTCTTTGAAAGCACTAGGTTTGGGGTTCTTCAGGTTTCTGCTGGATTACACCTTCAACCCTCAACCCTAAACCCTGGACCCCAAACCCTAAACGCTGGACCCTAAACCCTAAGCCCTAAACCCTAAACCCTAAACCTAAACCCAAACCCTGAACCCTGAACCCTAAAATTTTCGGGACCTCAGAGGTTCCTGTGCCCTGGAGGACATGCAGCAGACGCATCCCCAGCGCGTAGACATAGCTAGCGGCTTGCCTGCAATGTGGGCACTCAAAGGAGACCCGGCTTCATGATCCCTGAGCCCTCACTCTTAGGGTTTAGGGTTTGGGGTTTAGGGATGTCCCCCCGTATACAATCCTTCATGGGGATTCTAGTTTATACACCCTACTAGAGTCCCTAAATAGGACGGCTAGTATAAGCCGGAACATCCCAATCCGCGTAAAAAAGCATCCCTAGACGCTACTTGGAGGTTCATGGGCATCCAAGTCTAAGTCTACTTGTAACGTACGTGGAGGACCTCGGGGGCTTAGATTTACAGTTATAATTAGGGTCTGAGGACCCTGAACCTCCAAGTAACTCTGGACCGGAACCCCCTGAACCCTAAATTCTCCAGGGGGTGGAGTTAGGGTGTATGTTGTGGTGTAGGGGGAGCATGTCAGGGAATCGCACGCAAGCAAGCACAAAGCCCAACGAAGGGCTTTGACGTCGGGTTTAGGGTTTAGGGTTTAGGGTTTAGGGTTTTGGGTCCAAAAGCCTACTTGCCTTAATCGGAGCAGTATCCTATATCCTGAGCATCAGAACCTTTCTGCTGGGGTTGTGAGTCGCAGGTTGGGCTTTCCTAAAGCCGGAGCCCTAAACCCTAGGCTACTCCCGATAGGTTTAGGGTTTAGGGTTTAGGGTTTAGGGTTTAGGGTTTGGGGTTTAGGGTTTAGGGTTTAGAGTTTAGGGTCTCGAAACCCCTTATAAGGCATTGATGTCCGGGGTGCTGAGGCTTCTTTGAGAGTGTCCTCAAGCCTCAGGATACAGCCTCAGGGGTTCAGGGGTTCGCGGGAGAAGTGAATGGCCTCTCAGTGAATCCCGTTTGGGGTTTAAGGTTGTGGATTGAAGTTGTTTTGGGGATTGGGCTTTGGGGGTTCAGGGTAATCCGAGCACCTGTTTAGTTCATGCCCCCACATTTACAGACATTTTTACAGACATTTTTTCGCCGAGAAGCCCGCCGGAAGACTACGTTCCATTACGGTGGATTTCGTATGGGCCAATACCACCACATATAAAGAAGATGTTTTCGGGGGGTATCCAAAATCTGTCGTGTATCCAAAATCTGTCGGCAGCCTTCTTGTTTTGCTTGCTGAGCTGCGAAGCTACAGCACCGCAGGGATCTGCGGCCTATTTTTTTTAATAGAGAATCAATACAGGGCCACGGTCTTACTATTGCGGAACCCTGCCTTTCTTATTGCGGTGGGGGCCCCCCCCCCTCAATCAAACAGGTGCTCGGATTATACGGTAGAAGCTGTTATCCTGCAGTTCTTCGCGCTGCTGACGGCGGCCCCACTCATGCACAGTGACTCCCTCCATGGCCCCTGAAGAAAGCAGCCCTGTAAGACCTTAGGCCCTAGCCCGCAAACTCTCTAGCCGCAAAGCCCGAAATCCTAAACCCCATACCCCTAAACCCTAAAACCTAAGGCCAGCAGGCGTCTTGGCTACAATGTGGATGCTGGGGTGGGTATGCGAAGCACCGCCTTTTTTTTCCTCCTTCGAGCGCTTTTCGTGGGTTCGGCCTGAACCCTACGCCCTAAAGCCCGACACCCGGAACCCTAAACCCTGAATCCTAAAGCCTAAACCCTGAACCCTAGACTCTAAACCCCAAACCCTAAACCCTGAACCCTAAACCCTAAACCCGAAACCCCTTATCAGGGTCTTGTTTTGCCAGGCAGGAGCTTGAGCAGTGACTATATAATTATATAGTCCTTATAAGGGCATTAAGAATTTGGACTTACAAGGCCCCCAAATCTGCCCGAGTGTAGGGCTTAGTTTAGGGGTTTCTGGAAGCATTCAGCCCCGCGGGGGGGGGGGGGTGGGTGTCATTTTCACATCTAAAGGCAAGATATTTTGTAGAGCCCCTTGCCGAATTGGCTTTGTGGTGAAAGTTGAGGTCGGGGCCTTCTAGCTAGGGTTTAGGGTCTAGGGTTTAGGGTTTTGGGGTCTAGGGTCTAGGGTTTAGAGTTTACGGTTTAGGGTTTCTGGGAGAGTTCCAGAAGCTTCCGGAAGCCTGCAGACACCCTCTTTTTGCCTCCATCGCAGCCTTGACAACCCGGCCTTCAGGGGGGACCTTGAAGGGGCCTCCTTGTCCAACGTTTGAAACTCTAAACCCGAAACCCTAAACCCTATCCCTAAACCCTAAACCCTAAGCCCTAAGCCCTAAGCCCTAAGCCCTAAGCCCTAAGCCCTAAGCCCTAAGCCCTAAGCCCTAAACCCCAAATCCAAAATCGCACTGAGGAGATGATGGGGCACGCCGGACATGAGATATTAGGCACCTGGGTCTGAGTGTTGCAGGGCTTTCTGCTTTAGGGTTTTAAGGTTTCAGGCTTTGGGGCTTAGGGTTTAAGGGTTTCATGAAGGATTTTAAGGGTCCCAAGGTTTCAAGATTGAAGGGTTTTAGGGTTTCGAGGTTTAAGGGTTTGAAGGTTCGCGGGTGTCGGGGTTTCAAGCCAGGGGTCAAATTATAGGGTTCTTAAGGGAGGGGGGTTCAAGGGGGGTATGTAACCCAAGGTTCCCTAATACTCCCACTGCAACCTAAGGCTCCCTAGGCTTCCCTAAGGTTCCCTTGGTACCTACCCCCCTTGAACCCCTCGCCCTTAGGAACCCTACAATCAGCCCTAAACCCTAGACCCGAAACCCTAAACCCTAAAACCCTAAAACCCTAAACCCTAAACCCTAAACCCTAAACCCTAAACCCTAAACCCTAAACCCTAAACCCTAAACCCTAAACCCTAAACCCTAAACCCTAACCCTAAACCCCCTTGAACCCCCCTCCCTTAAGAAACCCTAGAGTCGGCAGGGTCGCTGCGTCGTGAGAAATGGTTTTGGGTTGGGCCTCGGGCCGATGCGACGTGGTTAGAGGAAAAGCCTAGGGTTCAGGGTATAGGGTATAGGGTATAGGGTATAGGGTATAGGGTTTAGGGTTTAGGGTTTAGGGTTTAGGGTTTAGGGTTGCGCGAATGGCTTGGCTTCGGGCTTGGCTTGCATTGTGAAGCGATCGGGAAGTGCATTCGTTGGGTTGGCTTTGGCTGGGACGACGCAAACGTTCTAAGAAACGTTCCCAGCCTTTCATCAACTGGGGGCTTATGAAGATAGGGGACCCCCAATATAGATCCTCAAATAGTAGGATTCCCTTAGAACCCCATAAGGTGCCCTTAACACTGGAAACCCCCAAATGGCTTGGCTTTGGGCTTGGCTTTTCTGTGTGTGTGTGTGGGGGGAGGTTTGGTGAGGCGCCGCCTAAACCCTAAACCCTAAACCCTAAACCCTAAACCCTAAACCCTAAACCCTAAACCCTAAACCCTAAACCCTAAACCCTAAACCCTAAACCCTAAACCCTAAACCCTAAACCCTAAACCCTAAACCCTAAACCTTAAACCCTAAATCAACCTCGCAGACTGGCAGGCCATCAGGCGCCAGAATTGGCGACTTTCAACCGGTTCCCGCCTCAGAACGAAGACGAAGGTCTGTCCATCCTCGGGTTTCGGGACAATCCGAAACCCGAAACCCGAAACCCTAAACCCTAAACCCTAAACCCTAAACCCTAAACCCTAAACCCTAAACCCTAAACCCTAAACCCTAAACCCTAACCCTAAACCCCCCTCTTTTGGTCATATAGAACCCCAAGAAGCTTGGGGGTCGTAGTGCTTTGAGCCGTGAAGTTCTGTTCGTGGCAATTCTTCTCCTGAGTAGCGAATTGGGGGAACCTTGTGCTTAGTTATAGAACCTTGGTTGCCCACAAGGGGATGCGAGTTCAAGGGTTTAGGGTTTAGGGTTTAGGGTTTAGGGTATAGGGCTAGCTTTCCAAAGCGTGCAGTGCCCACTCCTCAGATCCCCTCACCACCTCACCAGTTCTCTAAATGCAGCACCGGCTTGAGTGGAAACCTCAGGAGGCGAGTGTTTCAAGACGTCTTCAAGTCAGAGGAGCGCGAGGAAAGTATTGCTGAGGAGGGTTCAGGGTTTAGGTTCAGGGTTCAGGGTTTAGGGTTTAGGTTTAGGGTTCAGGTTTGGGGTTTAGGGTTTAGGAGTTAGGGGTTAGGGTTCTGTGCAACTTGAGTCTGGACCTTGTGAGCCCGAACAACCCTCTCCACCGAGGCCGCCATTGCATGACCGGCAATTGTTTCAAGCACCTGAGCCGCCATTGGCGCAGCAGCCGCTCGGTGGGCACGGCAAGACGCCGGAGGAATGCGCGTATTGCAGACCCGAAGCCCTAAGCCCTAAGCCCTCCCTAAGCCTTAAGCCTTAAGCCCTAAGCCCGAAGCCCTAAACCCTCAACCCTCAACCCTAAACAACCTTAACCCCAAACCCTAAACCCAAGGTTTGATTGCCTAATTATGGCATGCTCAGCTCCACATTGTTGAAGGTTGAAGTGGTAGAATGCCGGTACGACCCCTGCACTTGAGCCCGAGGCCACATGCGCTTCAGCTGCAGCAACAGCAGCTCCAGAAGAGTTTGGAGCACCTGGCTGCCCTGCAGCAGCAGCAGCAACTGCAGCAGCTTCAGCAACAGCAGCTTCAAAAACAGCAGCTGCAGCAGCAGCAACTGCAGCAGCTGCAGATTCAAGAGCAGCAGCAGCGGCAGCAGCAGGTGCAGCAACATCAGCTGCAGCAGCTGCAGCAGCAGCAGATTCAGCAGCAGAATCAGCTGCAACAGCAGCAGATTCAGCAGCAGCAAAGGCAGCAACAAATGTTGCAGCAGCAGAAACAGCAGCAGCATCAGCAGCAGGAACAGCAGCAGCTCCTGCAGAACCGTGCAGCGTTAGACAGGCAGCCTGCGACCCAGCAGCCACAGTTCGGCCAGCCCTTTCCGTCCCAGGCGGGAAGAATCAGGTACACTTGTGAGGCTGTAGGATTTAGGGCTTAGGGTTTAGGGTTTAGGGTTAGGACCAGTCTCATCCTAATTCCCAGAGAGTTCGCAAGGTAGAGTACACAGCGTAGTCATTCAAGAGGCCCCTACATGAGATGGACAATTCGGGATGGGATCCTGAAGTCTACGCCTTAGGCGCAAGGCCCACCCTAAACCCTAAACCCTAAACCCTGAACCCTAAACCCTAAACCCGAAACCCTAAACCCTAAACCCTAAACCCGTTTGGGGTCTTGGGGTTTGGCTCTCTGCAGCTTGCGCTATGCGAACAGAAGCTTGAGTTCCCCAAACCGCAAAACCCTGAAGAACCCTAAGCCCGAACCCCTAAGCTTTGTCATATGTGGGGTGACATTTTGCTTGTTTAAGGGTACTTAAACTCAATAAGGAATAGACATTTCAAGCTTTTGACACTATCCTAACCATGAACCAGTAGACGCAAAAAAACCCTTTTATAAGTGTTTTTTTATGCGGATCGACTCACCAAGAGGGTCCGTGTGTAACCAGGGACCGGAATGTAGAGACCTAAAGGGTTAGGGTTTACGGTTTAGGCTTTAGGCTTTAGGCTTTAGGGTTTAGGGTTTAGGATTTAGGATTTAGGGTTTAGGGTTAGTATGGGTTTAGGGTGGTACGTGGTATGTGTTGAACATGGGTTTGGTGGGTGGGTTGCTTGTTAGGGCTGCAACAAAACATCTTCGTCTGAAGCCCTATACCCGAAACCCTGAACCCTAAACCCTAAACCCTAAAGCCCAAACCCTATCAGGCTGAACAGTTATAACTTTTAGGGCAGTCTGGGGTAGGTAGTGCTCCCCACATGTCGCATACCCCTTCTGACATCTCCGCTCCAGAACCTAAACCCTAAACCCCCCCCCCCCCCTAACCCTCCAGAACCTAAACCCTAAACCCCCCCCCCCCCCTAACCCTCAACCCTCAACCCTAAACCCTAAACCCTAAAGCCTACATACCTTCAGCCGCAGAACGCGCGGCCTCATCCCACGCTGTCTGGCATAAAGCACCTGCAAGACTGAAAGCCCTGCACTTTGGGCTTGTGGGTTTAGGGTTTGGGGCCTGAACCGGAAGCCCTAAACCCTAAACCCTAAACCCTAAACCCTAAGCCCTAAGCCCTAAGCCCTAAACCCTAAACCCTAAACCCTAAACCCTAAACCCCAAACCCTAAACCCTAAACCCTAAACCCTCGGGGCCTTTGAGCCGCAGGTGCTGCCGATTCATGCCCAGCAGCTGCCGTCCTCCCTGTCACAGCTGCTGCCCGACCCCCTCCCCTCCCCGCTGCATGGAGCCTTGCCAGGGGCTCCTCCTCAGGCCTGTTGGCTTTGTTTAGGGTTTAGGGTTTAGGGTTTAGGGTTTAGGGTGTAGGGTGTAGGGTTTAGGGTTTAGGGTTTAGGGTTTAGGGTGTAGGGTCTGCTGGCTTTATGTTTAATGGGTTTGGGGTTTAGGTTGAGATGTTCTCCCTTATACTAGCAATCCTTCATGGGGATCATAATAGGGGGTACTATAATCCCTATTCAGGACTGTTGGTATAAAGGGGGAACATGTCAAGGTTTAGGCCTTCAGGTTAAGCCCCTAAACCCAAACCCCCAAACCCAGACCCTCAAACCTAAAACTCTGAGCTCTAATATAGGGGTCGGAATCATGACTAATAATGTTCCTTTATGGCCCCTTTGTAATTATGCTATTATAACTCCCCAAAACTCCATAACACTACACTAGTTGTTCAGGCCCCTAAACCCTAAACCCTAAACCCTAAACCCTAAACCCTAAACCCGCTATATTACACGTCTTTCGCGTCCTCCAGTCCTCTTCCCGAAGCTCTCGGCCTTCGGCTTTCTGAACTCGAGGATGGTTTCGGGTGCCCCTGAGATTTTTGGGGGTTTAGGGTTTAGGGTTTAGGGTTTAGGGTTTAGGGTTTAGTGGCTAGGCTATCAGGAGGTTGTTTTGCCCCCGAAGTTGGAGTGTCTTTGTTTGCAACTTGCTGTTGCTAGTTGCGGAGTTGGGGGTTGAGAGCACGGAGCTCAGAGTATGTGTAACCCTAAACCTAAACCCTAAACCCTAAGCCCTAAACCCTAAACCCTAAACCCTAAACCCTAAACCCTTAAACCCTAAACCCTATGTGGGGTCTAGGGGTTTAGGGTTTCGGGCTGACAGCAGCTACTCTACACCCAGCCTCGCTGAGCTAGGCAGGGCTTGGAGGGGGTGGGTTTAGGGTTTAGGGTTTAGGGTTTAGGGCTTAGGCCTTAGGGCTTAGGGTTAGGGTTTAGGGTGTAGGGTTTAGGGTTGAGGGCCACGCCGTTCAATTTCTTTTGGGCGTTGGTGGCCTGGCAGTGGAACCCCTGAACCCTAAACCCGAAGCGCCAAACCCGAAACCCAAAACTCTGAACCTCCAACCCTAAGCCCTAACAAAAAGCCCAAACGCAAAACCCCAAACACAAACCCCCAAAACCCTAAAACCTCAAACCCGAACCTGAAATCAAACACGACACCCCCGAAACACCAAGCCCTAAACCCTAAACCCTAAACCCTAAACCCTAAACCCTAAACCCTAAACCCTAAGCGCCAGAGAGCTCGAGACAAGGGGCCGCTGGTGGGGCCCACCACAGTGGCAACGTCGTCGCTCGGTCAACCGCAGCTCAGCCGAGTTGGAGGTTGCGAGGCTCTGGGTTTCTTGTTGTAGCCCAGTGGTACCCTTTACCCTTTTTTTGGGGTGTGGGTTTAGGGTTTAGGGTTTAGGGTTTAGGGTTTAGGGTTTAGGGTTTAGGGTTTAGGGTTTAGGGTTTAGGGTTTAGGGTTTAGGGTTTAGGGTGGGTTCTGGTTTCCCTTATAAAATGACCAACCCCAAAAAGGTGCCCGTATCACAAGATGGTTACTGGGCTACCAGGATTTACTTGGAGGTTCATGGTACTTATTCACCAATCATAACTGTACTTAAAGCTGTACTTAAGGGGCTAGTGGGTTACAAGTACAGTTATCATTGGTTAACAAGTACCATGAACCTCCAAGTACTGGCGGGTCTTTGTAGGGAATGAGAGAATGAGGGCCCGATGTAATCCCGTGAAGGGTATATCTGCAAATCTCATTCCCTCATTCCCGACGAAGAACCAGAGGGTTTACTGTAGGGTTTGGGGTCTCGGTGTTTAGGGTTTGGGGTTTTGTTTGGGTTAGGGTTTCGGGTTAGGCTGTTTAGGGTTTTGGGCTTTGGGTGTTTAGGGTTTAGGTTTAGGTTGTTCAGGGTTTTGGGTTTGGGGTGTTTAGGGTTTTGGGTGTTTACGGGGTCGGGGGTTAGGCTCGGTTTGGCAGTTCGGGGGTTCGGTTTTCTCATGCGCTGCATGACGCAAAAAGGTTAGGGTTTGGGGCATAGGTTGCTTGGGAACTTGGTTTCCTGCTCGGTCTTCGCACGCGTTTGTACAGGGGGTTGTTGGGCTGAAAGGGTTTCGGCTGTAGGGCTTCTAAAAATGCCGCAAGCCCCCGAAGCCCGAACCCCCCAGAAGCCCTAAACCTAAACCTCAAGCCCTGGCGCCCCCAAAAAAACCGAAACCCTAACCCCTCAACACGTAAGCTTCGGTGTAGGCTTGGTTTTAGGGTTTCGGGTTCAGGCTCATTTAAGGGTGTAGGTTGCAGGGTTTAGGGTTCATGGGTTCCGGGCGTATAAGGGGGTTTCTGATATTGGGGGTACCTTATTGGGGTCCTCATTAAAAGGGAATCCCTACTACTTGGGGGTCTATTTTCGGGCCCCTATCTTCGTATACCCCACTTCCACCCTAAGCCCTGAACCCTAAACCGGGCCCCCTATCTTCGTATAGCCCACTTCATATGAGGTCGTGGCAATCCGCCCCGCTCTTGACGGACGCGCGCGCCGATTCGATTTCTACTCAGCTCCAGGCAGAGTTCTAAAAGCCCGAAATCCGCAACCATTTAGGGTTTAGGGTTTAGGGTTTAGGGTTTAGGGTTTACCAAACCCTAAGCCCTAGAAACCCCTCGCTGCCTTGGCCCAGTTGTGAGCCCGGCCCCGTTTCACCTTCCCAAAATTGCCCCAAAACCGAAGCCAGAAACCCAAGCAAAAAACACCGAAAACCGGACAGGGCACAGGGCAGGGCAGGTCACAGGACAGGAGGGGGAATTGAGCCAGGGACCCTTGGGTTGCAAGGCAGCTCGAAGGGCCACTGGGCCATCCGGGGCCTGCAAAATGCAAAAATCGCAGGAGGGCTTAGAGGGGGGGTGCAATCCCGAAAGGGGCCAAAAAAAGCGAAGTTTTCAAAAATAGAGTGTGTTTTTTCAATAAATGAAAAAAAGGAAAAAACGGCCGGCTGCACCGGCCGGCGAAGCCGGCCGATTTGTTTTCTACTGTCATATGCAAAAGCAAAGGGAAAGGAAAGGGGAGGGGGCTCGGGTGGGGAGGGAGGGCTGCCCAAAGTGATTGCGAACTCAGCCCTCCGACCCCTTGGGTCTAAGCACAGTGTTTGAAAGGGTGTTCCTGTCCAGATATTGTTTAGCCTGATTGTTTGTCCTTGTTTTCTTCAGGGTTAAACCCTAAACCCCTAAACCCCAAACCCCAAATCCTGAGGACCTAAACTTAAACCTGAACCCTAGGGCCCTAAACCCGAAACCCTAAACCCTACCCAAACCCTAAGGCCCTAAACCCTACGGCCCTAAGGCCCTAAGGCTCTGAGGCCCTGAGGCCCTAAGGCCCCAAAACCCTAAGGCCCTAAGGCCCCAAGGCCCCAAGCCCCAAGGCCCCAAGGCCCCAAGGCCCTAAGGCCCCTAAGGCCCTAAGGCCCCAAGGCCCTAAGGCCCCTAAGGCCCCTAAGGCCCCGAACCCTAAACTCTCGAGTGCCGTCTGATGCTTTTGCACCGCAGGTGCCACTCGGTCCTTCAGGCGCCAGGGCTCCGTGTTCAGGGTTTAGGGGTTTGGGTTTAGGGTTTAGGGTTCAGGGTCAAGGGTTTAGGGTTTAGGGTTTGGGGTTTGGGGTTTAGGGTTAAGGGCTCCGGGTTCAGGGTTCAGCGGTTTGGGGTTGTGTTTTTTAGGGTTTTGTGTTAGGGGTTTAGGGTTTAGGGTGTAGGGGGGTTTAGTGGTTTAGGGGGTTTGGGGGTTTAGGGGTTTCGGGTTTTGGGGTTTTGGGGTTGTGGGGCTTGAGGGGTTTAGATCACATAGAGTTGTAGGGTTTTAGTGTTACGGTGTGCAGTAGAGCTATAAAAGCCCTTCAGGGTAGTGGAGCCTTTTAGGGTCGCGTAGGGCTTCGGAGGTCAATAAAGCCAGAAATCCTGCAAGCCCAAGTCACAAGACCAGCTGCAAGCCGCTGACCTGAGAAGTCGAAAGTGCCGAAAATGCAGGGGAGGGGGGAACCCTAAACCCCAAACCCTACACCCTAAACCCTGAACCCTAAACCCTAAACCCTAAACCCTAATATAAATCCTAAGCCCAAGCCTCAGACACTAGATCCTATAGGTGCCCCCGCAGGATGTCTCGATGTAGAGAACTGGCAACGCGTTGTAGCAATCAATGGCGCCCTAAACCCCGCAAACCCTCAACCCCTAGACCCTAGGCCCGACTTGGGCTGAAGCCTTTAGAGTTACGAGTCTGAACCCAAACCCGAAACCCGAAGCCCGAAACCTAAACCCGAAACCCGAAATCCTAAACCCTAAACCCGAAACCCGAAACCCTAAACCCAACTCGAACCCCCCCCCCCCCCCCCCCCCCCCCCCCCCCCCCCCTGACTAAGACCTTTTGGGGCCCATGTCCTCTGGGCGCGTCCCGAGCCAGGAGTCGGGAGCCCCAGAGGAACGAGGGCTTCAGGTTTTGGAGGATCTGGGTGGTTGAAGGTTTAGGGTTTAGGGTTTAGGGTTCAGGGTTTAGGGTTTAGGGTTTGGGGTTGGGGTTTTGGGGTTTAGGGTTTCGGGTTAGGTGGTCTTAGGGTGTCAGGGCTTTAGGGTGTCTTGGTCTTCAGGTTTAGAGTTGAGAGGGTTTCCGGCTGTTAGGGCTTTCGGGTTTAGGCTTGACTGCGCTTGGTTTACTGCAGCTCTCTCTCTCTCTCTCCCTCTCTCTCTCTCTCTTTCTTTCTTTCTCTCTCTCTCTCTCTCCAAGCAATTGAGAGGACGCGTGCTCTGTGGTGTGATCCGGATCTGACTTGTTAGGGTTAGTATTGTTGGTGAGACCTCGAGGTCCGATCTCAGGACAACGATGGGGGTTTAGGCTCAGAGGCTGGGATGTCCCCGCTTATTCTAACAGTCCTTCATAGGGATTATAGTACCCCCTATTATGACCCCTAGTAAGGACTGTTAGTATAAGGGGGGACATCCCAACTCAGAGGCTTTCGTGGTGGAGGTTTGGATGGATTGTTGGGGGTCAAGGAAGTGGAAGGCAAGCTGTGGAAAGGCCATCAAAGGTCTCTGATCGTGGTTGGGGCGCACATAACGCTGGGGGCTTTTTGGGACTTCAGCTCCTACTGGCCCCAACGCTTAAACCTACTCCCTAACACAAAAGGTCCGGCCAAAAAAGCTTCAAAGCCTTTTAGGCCCCTGCAACATGGCCCCTTGTCTTTGTGAGAGGTTCCGCAACATGGGGGCCTTTTGGGTTCGACATGCAAGGGCTCCGCCATGAAGGGCCGCTGCCCATCTCCTCCGTCAACCCGAGACCTTAAACCCTAAACCCCAAACCCTAAACCCTAAACCCTAAACCCTAAACCCTAAACCCTAACCCTAAACCCTAAACCCTAAACCCTAAACCCTAAACCCTAAACCCTAAACCCTAAACCCTAAACCCTAACCCTAAACCCTAAACCCCTAAACCCTAAACCCTAAACCCTAAACCCTAAACCGTGAGGTCGCTTGCCTCGCTGCACCAGGCACAGCAGCTACCGGGCTCGGGCTTCTGCATGCAAAGTGGATCCGGAGTTCGGCAGGGTTCGAGGTTTAGGGGTTTATGGGGTTTAGGGGTTTAGGGGTTTAGGGGTTTAGGGGTTTAGGGTTTAGGGGTTAGGGGTTTAGTTTAGGGTGGGTTAAGGGGTTTAGGGGTTTAGGGGTTTAGGGGTTTAGGGGTTTAGGGGTTTAGGGGTTTAGGGGTTTAGGGGTTTAGGGGTTTAGGGGTTTAGGGGTTTAGTGGTCGAGGGTTTAGGGGTTTAGTGGTCGAGGGTTTAGGGTTAGGGTTTCGGGGTTCGAGGCTTAGGGTTTTTTGGGTGTTTGGGGCTTTAGGGTTTTGGGGTTTAATTAGGGCTTAGGGGTTTAGGGTTTAGAGTTGTAGAGTGTTAGGGGTGCAGGGTTTAGGGTTGAATGGTTGAAGGGATTGCGGGGCCACCAGGCCGCAATTAAGAGATGCCTTCGTTCAGAAGGGCTTCGGGGCTTCAGGATTATGGGTTTTGGTTTTTTTTGGGTTTAGGGTTTAGGGATTAGGGTTACCAGTTTAGGGTTTAGGTTTTCGGTTCTAGGTTTAGAGTTTAGTTTAGGGTTCGTCGGGACATTCGGACAGCTGGGTGGGTTGCTTTTTCATCTTGCTCCAACTCCAATCATGGGGCCGCTGTCGCGCAACATGCGGAGCATCTGTGGGTGCACAACATCTACCCTAAACCCTAAACCCTAAACCCTAAACCCTAAACCCTAAACCCTAAACCCTAAACCCTAAACCCTAAACCCTAAACCCTAAACCCTAAAGCCTAAAGCCCTGGATCCCGGACGCTGACACCCTGAAAAAACGAAGCCCTAAACCTTAAAACAACGACGCAAGCGGACTTCCTGAAGGCCCTGGACTCTTGCGATGTCCTCGTCCCCTATATTCCCCTTGGGAATTTTACTTTTGTTTATATAAAACCCAAGAGGATATTAAACTCATTTCTACTAAGGTTCTAAGGGGAGTATAGCCCCGGGCATCAGGCTGTTCAATGTCTGCAGGGCACGCAAATGGGGGCTTGGAATGAGAAGGAGAAGCAAGGGCAGCTGCGGCCTCGCCTACCCTGCCAAGCTGTCGGGATTAGGGTTTAGGGTCGGTTTAGGGTTTAGGGTTTAGGGTTTAGGGTTTAGGGTTTAGGGCCAGACAAGACGAGGTGGAGGTTCCTCTGCCATTTGGACTGGGGCAACCTTCTTGGAAAGCTGGAGAAAAAGCCGGTTTTCCAGGAGTGGGTCGAGAACATGAGGACCAAGTACTCCAATGATATTTCTCTTTACCTCCGCTAAACCCTAAGCCCTAAGCCCCCTCAACCCTACCGAGACTTCGGTTCAAAGGGGGCCAGTTCTCCAGCGCGTGGGCCCGCTAAGCCCTAAACCCCCTAAGCCCCAAACACGAACCCCCCAACGCCTTATGTGGGTGTTTCCGATATTCGGGGTACCCTTTATTGGGGTCATTATAAGGGGATCCTACTATTTGGGTCTCGCTTAAGAGTCTGCTATTTTCGTAACCCCCCCCCCCCCCCCCAATATTAAGGGGATCCTACCATTTGCGTCTCTATCAAGGGCCCCATATTTTCGTAACCCCCCCCCCACACAACACCCTGAAGCTGCAGCCATCCACGGTACACATGCACACCATGCGGCTTCGGACCAGGGAAGCGCTGGCACACCGAGAGTTTCTCAGGGTATCGCCAGCCCTAAGCCCTAAACCCTAAACCCTAAACCCTGAACCCTAAACCCTAAACCCTAAACAGCGGCATCATGTTTTGGAGGGCTCGACTTCGGATGACTCAAGGGCTCAGGCGAAGCGAGTTCAGGTCTCGGGGAACTGAGTAAGTGGGTCATACAGGGGTCGGAATAGTTGCTAGTAGTATTCCCTTATGGTTCCTTTACATTTATACTATCATAACCCCTCAAAACTCTATTCTCATTATTAAGGGCCCCCGGCTTGCACGAAGGCCGTCCAGCTAGCATCCGACGAGTCTGCATCGCGGAGGCAGGAAAGCAGCTCCCTCTTGAACCGCACACCCTACCAGGCATGAGACGTGCTCATTGTGGTGAATATTCTCATTGAATATTTCAGTATATTTCGCAGCATATTGGGTTCCAATATCTTATAGCAGTGTAAAGCATACTGTGTTGCACATACTACATCATTGCATCATACGAATTCATATTCGTTGTACATGGGGGGTAGCATTTTGTAGCGGAAGGGGAAACGGCCCCCCCCCCCCCCCCCTCCCCCCCTCTCCTCCCCCTGCCCGCCCCGGCTGTTCGGTGTAGGGTTGAGGTCGAGCATCTCCGACACTGATCCCTTTCAATCTTGCGGGTCCTTTTGGGCGATCTCCCTTGAAACCCGATGTTTTCTGCGGGATGAAGGCTGTGTGCATGTTCGCTCCCTCTTTGGGTTTGATGTTTATAGTTTAGGTTGCAGGGTTGATGGGCTCTTGTTAAGGAACTAGGACCGGGAGCAGGCCCTTCTTTTTCATTTTTTAGGGTTGGGGTTCCCTTATAATCCCCTTACAACCAAAAAGGGTACCCTTTTATTCCTAATTTACTCCCGGGTCTAGTGTTAAGGAAGATCCTGCAAAATCCAAAGCCCCCCCATCGGCCAGGGACTCGCTGTTCGAAACAGGCCAGCCGCGGGGTGTGGTCCACACCTGAAACCCCAGGGTTTAGGGTTTAGGGTTTAGGGAAACCCTAGACCCAAACCCTGGGGCGGGGGGCGGGGGGGGGGGGGGGGGGGGGTGAGGGGGGTCGGGAAGGTTTCGGGTTCGGTGCGGATAGGGTTTAGGGTTTGGGTTCAGGGTCCAAAGGTTTTGGGGTTTAAAGAGTTCGAGGTTTGTGTTGGAGGGGGCCTAGGCCGCAGGGTTTTGGGAGCTTTGTTTGTCTTCAGCCTGACACTGCTGAGCTCCGCTTCCCTTTGCTTTCTGCGTTCGCTCAATAATTTCCCAGAGGGCACCGTTGGTAGTTGTGAATTACCCTAAACCCTAAACCCTAAACCCTAAACCCTAAACCCTAAACCCTAAACCCTAAACCCTAAACCCTAAACCCTAAACCCTAAACCCTAAATCCCTAAATCCCTAAACCCTAAACCCTAAACCCTAAACCCTAAACCCTAAACCCTAAACCCTAAACCCTAAACCCTATCTCCAAACCCCCAAACCACAAACACCCGGCCGGGATGAAGAGGTCAGCGTCCTGATGGCGACGCGGGCTCAGTGAGTTGCGTTCTGTTCCTGAAAACTGTTCAGGGCTTCTTTTAGGGTTTAGGGTTTAGGGTTTAGGGTTTAGGGCTACTGAAGGGTTTTGGTTGAGGTTGAGGGGTAGGGTTTAGGGCTGCTTTAGGCTTTTGGTTAAGGTTCAAGGGTAGCTTCGACCTTAGTTCGACCTCAGGCTGTAGATTAAGGTTTATTTAGGTGTAGTTTAGGGTTTTGGGCTACTTTAGGTTGTTGTTGTTTAAGGTTTCGAGACTTAACTTAGGTTTTAGGGCTTCGGTTTTTGGTTGGGGGTTTGGGGTTTTGTTTTTGGTGTCGTATTCCGATGACGACTGCGCAGCTTTCTTGCAAGGGCACGGAAACGATTAGCAGAGGCTCTTCGGCGGCTTTTTTCTCCAACTCACGAAGGGGATCTGAGTCGGACCAAACTTGGAGATAAGTCTACTTTTATCCTAGATAGAGGACTCAGGGGGCTTGTAAGTACCGTTGTAACTGGGGTTATACGTGCCCATGCACCTCCAAGTAGTGGAGGGCGGGTGGCGAAAGAGATTGAGTCTGCGGTGTCCTCTCCTCAGAGAGTCTTGTTGACTTGTCCTGGTGGTGTTTGCCGTCTTTGTCCTGACCATACCCGTCCCGCTCATGCCTAAACCCTAAACCCTAAACCCGAAACCCTAAACCCTAAACCCTAAACCCTCTACCTGGTGCAGAAGCGGAGCGTTTTACACCGGACGGCGTCAACAGCTTGCGCCCTCAGAGCGCCTCGAAATTGGGGCACCCCTTGTGGGTCCGTGCGGCACCCTCAACAGGAACCCCACTTCAGAGAACTACCCAAAGAAGCAAAATTCCTAGTAAGCTCTCACCTTCCCCCAAAAACCTAAACCCTTAACCCTTAAACCCTAAACCCTAAACCCCTTAACCCTAAACCCAAAACCCTTAAACCCTCAACCCTTAAACCCTAAACCCCTTAACCCTTAAACCCTTAACCCTTAAACCCTAAACCCTAAACCCCTAAACCTTTAACCCTAAACCCTAAACCCTTAAACCCTAAACCCCGGAGCCCTCCCCAGGATTTAATGCAGTCGCTGCTGACACCCGAGGCTGGGCCTTGGCCTGGGGTTTAGGGTTTAGGGTTTAGGGTTTAGGGTTTAGGGTTTAGGGTTTAGGGTTTAGGGTTTAGGGTTCAGGGTTTAGGGTTTAGGGTTTAAAGGTTTATAGGGTTTTGGATTTAGGGTTTAGGGCTTAATTTAGGGTTTAGGTTTCATTTCGGGTTTAGGGTTCAAGGTTTAGGAGGGTTTCATGTAGGGTGTAGGGTTTAGGGTTTAGGGTTTAGGGTTTAATTAGGGTTTAGGGTTTAGGGTTTAGGATTTAGGGTTTAGCGTTTAGGGTTTAGGCTTTAGGGTTTAGGGTTAGGGTTAGCTGGGCTTAGGGTATCGGGTTACTTGGGTTCAGGGGTCGAGGTGACAGTGAAGAGACGGGCAGTGCACAGCTGGAGGCTTGTGGTTGGGGTTTAGGGTTTAGGGTTTAGGGTTCAGGGTTCAGGGTTCAGGGTTTAGGGTTTAGGGTTTAGGGTTTCAGGGTTCAGGGTTTAGGGTTTAGGGTTTAGGGTTCAGGCTTCAGGGTTCAGGGTTTAGGGTTTAGGGTTTGGAGTTTAGGGTTTAGGCTTCTAAAGTCTCTGAACCCTCAATGCTAAACCATCCACCCCAAACTCGAAAGGGCTCGAGGCCCCACTCTCGTACCCTATGCCCTAAAACCCTAAAGCCTCAACTCTAAACAGCCCTAAGCCCCAAACCCGTCCCGTGGGCCAAGAATGCAAACGACTCTGCAAGAACACCCTGAACCCTAAACCCTAAACCCTCAGCTCGCAACCCTGATACCAGAATACCCTGAGAGCCCTGAACTCCAAAGCCCAGAGCCCCAAAACGCTGCGACCTTCCCTACGAAGAAGCCAGAACTCCATACCTTAAGCCCTAAAAAGAAACCCTAAAGCCCCAAAGCCTAAATCGGATCGTGCTCAAGGTTTTTAAAGCCCATGCTTATTAGTAATGTAGGCAACCTTTACCCCTGTAGAATCCCTATAGAACCCAGTGTACAAGGACAACAATAAGGGGTCTAAGATGTTGTTCTGGCAGTAAAGCCCTTCTCAGCTACCTGGAGCGTAACCACCATTCCACGGTTGGAGGGCGCGTAGGAGGCAACCCTAAGCTACACCCGAAACCGCCCTGATGCCTAAACCTGCGAAGCAGGCGATGCATCTTCTCCAGGCGGGCGATGGCCACAGCCCTAGAACCCAGAACCCTAAACCCTAAACCCTAAACCCTAAACCCTAAACCCTAAACCCTAAACTACAGGAGGGGGTTAGGGCTTAGCCCGAAAGACCGCGAACCCGACAAACCCCGAGCTGCCTGCCGGAGGACACACGTGCTGAAATTTGTTGCGCAAGCATGATCGTAACCCTCACGGTGAAACTGGATTAGACCCTAAACCCTCAACCCTCAACCCTCGACCCTCGACCCTCAACCCTCAACCCTCAACCCTCAACCCTAAACCCTAAACCCTAAACCCTCGAGGTGGGGCTTAGCAAGGCCCAGTAGACACCCTCCGGGGGTGTCGAAGGGGTGGTCCGGGCCATGGAGGAGGGAGGGCATGGAGGCCCGCTATGGGTTCTATTTTTCCAGCGGCCATACTTTCAGACATTTAGGGTGTAGGGTTTAGGGTACTCTTTTGGGGGTCCCTTCAAGGGGGATTTACGGTATACAAGGGGTACCCCTGTTTTGCGAAGTACCCATATGAGGGTGGTAGCCCGAAAAAGGGAATGTGAAAGTCCTAGAGCTGAGGAAGGTCATGTCGCGGCGGGTTGCGAGGGAACGTGAACCTTGGGGCGCACACCACAGCGCGCATCTCGTGCGGCGCCGTGCGCGGAGCGTGTGACGCATCTGAACCCTAAATAAACCTGACAAGTCGAGTGGGGATGGACGCCATTGTCCTTACAGTGATCTTGCGCACAAATCCCAATTGGCCCGCTGCAACAAAAAACTTAAAATACACGACTCCAAGATTACGCCACAAGACCTCAATGGCCGCCCGAGAGGCCCCAAGAGTCCCAAGAGCGGCCCATTCCAGGCAGAATTGCCTATCAACTGCCTTCTGCAAACAATTCTGCTTTCCCCTTTCTTACCCCAGTTTGCCTTCCCCCAAAACTTTCGCCCAACACTTTCGCGTGAAACCTCGCCCAAATCTCCGGGCACGAAGACTTTTCAGTCTCTACAGACCCTATCTGTGACTCCCGAAAATTAGTAGGTTGAAACGCCCTCAACAAAAGGGTATAACCCCTCGAAGAAATAGGTGAACGGAGTCCCAGTGAACCTAAAACATGGGGCAGTGGCCCCCCTCGAAAATGGGGCGTAACCCCTCCCCCCCCCCCCCCCCCAAAAAAAAAGGTGAATAATAAAATTAAGGAAGCAAAGCACAAGAGGCAAATCGAACCCCAGATAAACCCTAAACCCGAAACCCGAGACCCTAAACCCGAAACCCGAAACCCGCCCGAGCGCTCCTAACGCCGGCGCTGGCAGCCCAGGCCCGCAACTCCAAAGTGAAGCGCGGCGCTCGGACTCCGCCGGTTTAAGGTTTAGGGTTTAGGGTTTAGGGTTTAGGGTTTGGGGGCGGATAAAGGGCAAAGGGTCATAGTGTTTAGGGCTTTGGGCTGTTTAAAAGTTTAGGGTCGCTGGTGGGTTTGTATGGCCCAAGACCCTGACCCCAAGAAGCCCTCAACCCTATCAAAGCGACAATGCAACCGTCCTATAAACCCTAAAAACCCTAAACCCTAAACCCTAAACCCTAAACTCCTTCAGCCCCGGTATGGTTGAAACCCCGAAGGCAGCACACCCAAGTGGGGGTTTCCGAAATTCGGGGGTGCCTTAGTCGGGTCCTTGTTCTACTTGTCAAAATTATGATCCCTTTTGGGGTACCCTACATATTAGGTGCCGTATGATAACAGGGATCCAAAATTGGCCATCATTTTGACAGCCACCCATTTGGGGTCCCTTATTTTCCTAAACCCCCAAGTAGCATCGGGCAGTCATCATGATCCCCAAACCCTAAACCGTTTGCCACGCGGGGGTTCACGAACATAAGGGCCCCCTAATCTTGTCCCCAAATAGTAGGATTCCCACATAATCAGGACCTTCTTGGGGTACCCTCCTAAGAAGGATGTTTTCCTTATAATCAGGACCCCAAGAAGGCACCCCCTACTTTCGGAAACCCCCATGTGCCCTGAATGAATAGCACGGAAATTGTTCGAAGCCCGGGCTTCCTGGTGCCCAGGACGACTCTGGTTTGTTCCAGGAGGCTGGGATCAAGGGTTTAGGGTGTTTAGGTTTAGTGTTGTAGGTGTTTAGGGGTCAGGGCTTTTTAGTGTTCTGAGGGGTGTTTTGATAACCTTCATAATTCTGAACATGAACCAATACTTGTTTGTGATAGTCAGGTGGCAGTTGAACTTAACCCTAAACCCCCAAACCCTAGCCCTTAATCGCCCTAAGGACCCATGAACCTCCAAAATCAGGGTCGAAGGATCAAGCTCAGGGCGGAGGGAGGCGTGGGCAGCATGACCCAAACTCAAAATTGAGAGCCCATGCTAGAGGCTCCAAACAGTTTAAGCCCTAAAGCCCTACAACCCTAGAACCCTAAAACCCTTAAATCCCTAAATGCCTCAGAAAGTCCCTACCAAAAACAACCCTACAAGCCCCTAGACCTGGTGTTCAGCTTGCAGGTTAGAAAGCCCTTGAAATCCCTAAACATCCCTCGGAAACCCTACCCAAACGAAACCCTAAACCCTAAACCCTAAACCCTAAACCCTAAACCCTAAACCCTAAACCCTAAACCCTAAACCCTAAACCCTAAACCCTAAACCCTAAACCCTAAACCCTAAACCCTAAACCCTAAACCCTAAACCCTAACCATAAACCCTAAACCCTAAACCCTAAACCCTAAACCCTAAACCCTAAACCCTAAACCCTAAACCCTAAACCCTAAACCCTAAACCCTAAACCCTAAACCCTAAACCCTAGACCTAGCCTTCATCTTGCAGGCTGATGCCTGATTTCTAGGGGCGCCTTCTTGGGGTCCTGATTATTGGGAATCCTACTACTTAGGGGTCGATATTAGAGGGGTGCCCTAGTTTCGGAAGCCCCTAAAATCCGCAAGCATCCCGAAGAAACCCTACCTTTTTGGGATGGTCCCCCTTATACTCACAGTCCTTCATAGGGAGTATAATGTCCCCTATGGGAATCCCGATAAAGCACTGTTAGTAGAAGGGGGGAACATCCCAAACCTTTAGCCCTAATCCCTAAACTTTAAACCCTAAACCCTAAACCCTATTTCCTAAACCCTGAACCCTGAACCCTAAACCCTAAGAGTGAGGGTTTAGGGACGCATGAAGCCTTAAACTCAGCCTCCAGGTCGTCTCTGAGATATTTCAGCTGCTCCTCGAGGAGGCCCGGGTTTGTCGCCTGGCGCGGAGGGCCCAAAGCCCTAACCCTAAGCCCTAAACCCTGAACCCTAAAACCCTAAAACCCTAAAACCCTAAAACCCTAAAACCCTAAAACCCTAAAACCCTAAAACCCTAAAACTCTAAAACCCTAAAACCCTAAAACCCTAAAACCCTAAAACCCTAAAACCCCAAAACCCTAAAACCCTAAAACCCTAAAACCCTAAAACCTAAACCCGAACCAAACCCTAGCGTTTTATAAGTCCTTCCCCAAGGGTCAGGTGTCAGCCTTTTAAGTAACCCTTAAGTGCCTAAGCCCTCCCCAAACCCCGAAGCCCCAGACGAGGGAAGCCTCACCCCCACACCCTAAACCCTCAACCTTAAACCCTAAACCCTAAACCCTAAACCCTAAACCCTACCTAAACCCTAAACCCTAAACCCTAAAACCCTAAGCCCCCAAACTCCCCAGCGAAAGCAGGGACGGACGTTCGCCCCTGGCGCGCGCAGGAGCAGCGAGAGGCGAGCAAAGTGCCAGCGCCTTCCTGGCCTTCGATGAGGCGGGCTCTGGGGGGGGGGGGGGGGGTTAGGGTTTAGGGTTAGGGTTTAGGGTTTTAGGGTTTAGGGTTTAGGGTTTAGGGTTTAGGGGTTTTTAGGGTTTAGGGTTTAGGGTTTAGGGTTTAGGGTTTAGTTTAGGTTTAGGGTTTAGGGTTTAGGGTTTAGGGTTTAGGGTTTAGGGTTTAGGGTTAGGGTTTAGGGTTTAGGGTTTAGGGTTTACTTACAATACAAGGGGCTTTAGCTTCAGGGTTCGGGTTCAGGGTTTAGGGCAATTACGGTTCTTCTCAAGGGGGTTTTTCGGGGTTTATTCGGGTTTAGGAGCCGGGGCTTTGGGGTTTAGTGCGGGCTTTGGGCACTTTAGGGCTACACCGTTCAGGTTGAGGGGCTTTGGGGGCCTCGCACCTCTAAACCCCAACCCCCAAAACCGGTCATCTTTGGCAGCCCTTTGGAGGTAGTCCTGGCCCAGGGAGGTACCCTTTTCCCCCTTTTTTGTGGCTCAGGCTTCCCTCGCAGAGTAGCCAATCCCCAAAAGCGTGCCCTTACTATAATATGGTTAGAGGGCTACCAAGGTTGTGTAGGGTTTAGGGTTTAGGGTTCAGGGTTCAGGGTTCAGGGTTTAGGGTGTAGGGTTTAGGGTTCAGGGCTACCAAGGTTGTGTAGGGTTTGAATCCCATGCGGGGTTTCGATCGCCGCCAAGCAAAGAAGGAAGGTGCTTTGAGGTTCTGAGGTTGGTTTCTGCTTTGGGTCGGTTGGGGTGTTCGAGGTTTTTGGCGCTGAGGCGTTGAACGCTTTGTATATGTATATGTATATGTATATGTAAATGTATATGTATATGTATATGCATATGCATATGCATATGCATATGCATATGCATATGCATATGTATATGTATATATGCTTATAGCTACGCATACATAATATCAACAAATATATACATGATATTTACCAGTGCACGTATTCCGTATGGTTCGAAAGCTGCTTTTGTGATCTTGTTGCCCTTCAGAGAAAGATACTTAAGTTCTGGACAAAACCTGACACACGGGGGGGGGTTCTGGACAAAACCTGACACACGGGGGGGGGGGGGGGGGGGGTGAAAAAAGAAAAAAAAGTGGGTGGGGAGGTTGGGTGCAAGGGGGGGGTTGTGGAGGGGTGTGAGTGGAGGGTGGGGGGTGGGGACAGAAGGCAAAGGGTGAGTTGTGGGGGGTTGTGGGGGGGTGGGTGATGTGGAGGGTGGTTAGGGGGAGGGTGGTGGGTGGGGGGAGGGGTAGTTGGGTTGGGGGGTGGATTTGGACTGGAGGGAGGGTGGGGGGGGGGGGTTACTGTAGGAGCCTTAAAAACTAGAACAAGGTTTTGAGGGTTGCTATAATAAAGTTATACAGGGGCCATAAGGGAACATTATTCGTCAGTAACTATTCCTAAACCCTAAACCCTAAACCCCAAACTCCAAACCCCAAACCCCAAACCCTAAACCCTAAACCCTATTCCGACCCCTCCTTTATGGCTTTCTGGGCTTCAGCGTCTTTCTGAGGGACGCAGCCCGAAGCTGCCAGGTGGGCGTCCATCTCCATGCACTTGCTGCAGTGGAAGCTCCTTCCCTGGCTTCAGGGTTTAGGGTTTAGGTTTAGGGTTTAGGGTTTGGGGTTTAGGGTTTAGGGTTTAGGGTTTAGGGTTTGGGGTTTAGGGTTTTTTTTGGGGGGGGGGGGGGGGAGGGCTTGGGGTCCTTAAGGTTGAGGGCCTTCAGGGTTCTTAAGGTTGAGGGCTTTAGGTTTTGGGGGTCCTTAAGGTTGAGGGCTTTAGGGTCCTGAAGGTTGAGGGCTTTAGGGTCCTCAAGGCTGAGGGTTTCAGGAACTGGGTCGCGGAGTTAAGGCGAGTTCAGGCAACCTCGCGTTGCCAACATGGCCCCCATGCTTGCAGCTGACGGTTGCCCAAGTGCCCAAGTGCGTACTGTGCCGAGCAGCCTTGTCTGCGACGAGCATCGCCGGATCTGACATCCCAACTAAGTGACGCCCCACCCACAGATGTGGGACTACGGCAAGAGTTGGTGGTACACCGCGTTGCCAGCGCTGCAGCATGGACAGCAGGCACAGCAAGACCCCTCGCAAGACACCGGAGCACAGCAGGGAGGAGGAGGCGGGGAGGCGTCGCAAGACACCAGAGCACCACAGCAAGACGGCAAGGGAGGGAAGTCGTCGCAGGACGCCGGAGTTCGTTTTTGCGGTTTAGGGCTCAGGGTTTAGAGTTTGCATCTTTTCTAGATAGCCTCCCCAACAAACATGTTCGGGACTCTGCCCAGCCGCGTGTTATCAAACACATATCCTTGGAGGTTCATGGGTTTCTGTAACCCCCATTATAAATCTACTTTAACCTACTGAGAGAATTTAGGGGGCTTCTAAGCACAGTTCTCATTGGTGCTGCTAAGAGTACCCAGGAACCTCCACATAGTAGGAACCCCACAAGGCCAAAAGGCCACAATCGGCCTTCGTTTAGAGAGCAACCAGCTTGGCTCGTCTTTACTAAGGAGCCGTTTCCAGATTCTCCCCCCAACCTTATTCTCGGCGCATCCAAAAACCAAGTGCCCCTTGCTTTCCTTGAGGACCGGTTTCCAAAAAAAAGTGATGGCGACTGGCAGTGTAGGGGTGTGGGGGGCCCTAAAACCCTCAAACCCTCAACCCTAACCCTGAAACCCTGAAACCCTCAACCCTAAAGCCTAGGAACCCGAAACCCTCAACCGTAAACCCTCAACCCTCAACCCTCCCCGAAACCCTAAACCCTAAACCCTGAACCCTAAACCCTAAACCCTAAACCCTAAAACCCTGCACCCTAAGCGAGGTTTCGCACCACCCTGCTGGAGGGCAAGTGCTTGCTCTCCCACAGCAAGACCGAGCACTGCGGCCCAGCCTGTCCCTTCTAGGGTTTTCGGGTGTAGGGTTTGGGGTTTAGGGTTCAGGTTTAGGGTTTAGGATTTAGGGTTTAGGGTTTAGGGCTTAGGGCTTAGGGTTTGGGGTGTAGGGTTTAGGGTTTAGGGTTTGGGGTGTAGGGTTTAGGGTTTAGGGTTTAGGGTGCAGGGTTTAGGGTTTAGGGATTAGGGTTCAGGGTTCAGGGTTTTGGGATTAGGGTTAGTCTTTATGGTTTCCGGGTAGCTTTTTGTTGGGGTTCTCCGCAAGCCCCAAGCCCGCAACCGGTTCAGGACTCAAAGGGCTTCCACAAGGTTTTCGAAAATGGGATCAGCTGTGTTTTGTAGTGAGGCCACTGACGTATCGGGGGTCTAGGGTTTAGAGTGGCCGGCACAGGGTGCGTGTGCGGGGGGTAAGGGTTGGTGTTTCTTGCTTCCATGTTGGCAATGGAGCATTGCAGCTAAACCCTAAACCCTAGACCCGAAACCCTAAACCCTAAACCCCCAAGCCCGAGGCAGTAGAGCTACTCCACCTTTCAGGGGCCTCTACGGACGTTCGGGCTCGTTCGTCCGGCCGAGGTCGCTAACCCTTGCAGAGGCCGCGGGTGTCCAGCCAGCCAGCCTGGGTTTTCATTGAGGGGCGCAGTTTGGGATGTTCCCCAAACTTGGAGGTTCATGGTACTTATGAACCGATTGTAACTGTACTTATAACCTCATTAGGGCACTTTAGGGGCTTATAAGTGGGTTATAAGTGCAGCTACAAATGGTTAATAAGTACCATGAACCTCCAAGTAGGGATTAGAATAGGGGGTACTATAATCTCTATTAAGGACTGTTAGTAGAAGGGGGGAACATCCCTAAACCCTAAACCCTAAACCCTAAACCCTAAACCCTAAACCCTAAACCCTAAACCCTAAACCCTAAACCCTAAACCCTAAACCTTAGTAGAAGGGGGAACAGTGGTGCCAGGTAAGCCCTAGCCCTGAACCCTGCACCCTAACCCCTGGAGCCAGGTCGTGGGGATGTCAGAGTTTAGGGTTTAGGGTTTAGGGTTTAGGGTTTAGGGCTTAGGGTTTAGGGTTTAGGGTTTAGGGTTTAGGGTTTAGGGTGGCCTTAAAAGAACTCAAGTGATGGGTGATAGGTGTTGAGTTCTGGAGTTTGGGGCCTACGGGCTTGGAGTTTGCACAGTCCCACCCTAAGGCCACCAATTGGCTGAGGGCTTTAAAGGGTTCAGGGGTTTGGGGTTTAGGACTTAGGGTTTAGGGTTTAGGGGGATGTACTGCGAAGCTCCAATGAAGTCTCAAGAATGTATGGTGTGGGTTCAAGGTTGAGGGAATGTTTTGAGTAGGTTATGAGTAGGCTCATGAATAATGCGTACTTGGTTAGCCTCATTACATCCTGGTTTATCCAAGGTTTCTTTGATGCCTTTCCAGACCCAAACCCTTAACCTCAGAGTTTGAACCTATACCCTCAACCCTAAACCCTAAACCCTAAGCGCCACTACTTCAACCCGTTCTCCCTAAACCCTAAACCCTAACCCCTGAACACTAAACCCTAAACCCTGAGCCTCAACCCTAAACGCTAAGCCCTAAACCCGAAACCCCAAACCCTAAACCCTAACAGTCCCTCAAGCGTGTTTTCGGTCCGAACTGGTCTGCTTCTCTCCGCAGGAGCAGATGGCTGAATACATTTTTCTGTCAAGCCCATCCTGGGCGGGGGCCCCAGGAGGATGCCCGCAGTTCCCCCTGGGGTTTAGTGTTTAGGGTTTAGGGTAAACCCGAAACCCGAAACCCTAGACCCTAGACCCTCGACCCTGAACCCTCAGCCCTAAACACTAGACCCTAGACCCTAGACCCTAAACCCTAAGCTGTAAAACCCAAGCCCTTTGAGGCCCCCTGAGCCTGGCAACCCTCAACCCCAAGTCTGAAGCCCTCAGCCCTAAATTCTAAGCCCTGAGCCCTAAACCCTAAAACCCAAAAACACTAAAACTCTAAAACCCTAAAAGCCCTAAAGAGCAAATAAGCAAATGATCATTTGAAAGATGAGAATACGAAGAATATATTCAAATTTTTTGGGTGTTTCTTCCAAAAAAACCTCCAAAAATATTGGAAAAATGAAAATATATATATATATATATATATATATTATCGTACGATTCTTGATTTTTCATATTGATATCTAGAAATATAGCATCGGAGAAAGTATGAGATATTTCACTTGTTGAAAGCCCCCAAACGCCCTAAAGCCCAAAAGCCCCAAAACCTCAGCCCATCTCTTTCTTCCCCTGTCTTTCTGTGTCGGGTTGCCAGGTTGCCATACAGAAGCCACACTAAAGCCCTTGGATACCCCCGACAGACGCCCATAGCTCAGAACCCTTTAAAGAAGGCAAGTCCAAGTTCAAGTTCAAGGCCGTACGACCCTACCCGGATCTCTCTATATGCCTCATACAGTAACCCTTAGATATCATCCTTATGATAGGGGCCTCTCTTATGGGGAATGGGTTTAGCCTTTAGGGATGAGGGTCATTTTGGGATCCCCCCCCCCCCCCCCCCCCCCCCCCCCCCCCCCCGCAATTTAAAGTCTGAAGCTGGGTTTAGTGTTTAGGGTTTAGGGTTTAAGGCTGGACTTGGGACTTGGGCCGAAGTGCCATGTTGAGCCCTCAAGTCTTCTCGAGGATCCTCCTGCGCCAATCCTAAAGCACTGAAGGTTAGGGTTAGGGTTTAGGGTTTAGGGTTTAGGGTTTAGGGTTTAGGGTTTAGGGTTTAGGGTTTAGGGTTTAGGGTTTAGGGTTTAGGGTTTAGGGCTCAGGGTTCAGGGTTCAGGGTTTAGGATTTAGGGTTTAGGCTTTAGGGTTTAGGGTTTAGGGTTGAGGCTTCAGGCTTCAGGCTTCAGGCTTGAGGGGAACCCCCATCACCCCAAGCCCCGAAATCCCATCAGCCCTACCCGGACCCTGAATGTCCCAAATCCCCTCAGAAGACCCTAAACAAAGTTCCCGCCATAAAGTTGAGGCTTAGGGTTTAGAGGTTTAGGGCTTAGGAAGCATAGGATTTAGATGGGTGTAGGGGTTTGGAGATTTAGGGTTTCGGGTAGACCCGAAACCCTCGCAAATCCCGGAATCCCCAAAGCACCTGAACTCTCCAGACCAACTTCAACCCTCTAACCGCCCCTGACCCCAAACCTAATCCCTAAACACCAAACCCCAAACCCAAAACCCCAAACCCTAAGACCTAAACCCACGAAGCCCCGTAAGAAGTCGAGGTTGGCGACTTCCCGGGACTCGCGAAGCGATGTTCGCAACTCATCGCCCAGAGACTTTCGCCCGGGCCGAAGGGGACTGGGTTTAGGGTTTAGGGTTTAGGGTTTAGGGTTTAGGGTTTGGGGTTTAGGGTTTAGGGTTTAGGGTTTAGGGTTTAGGGAGACATGTGGTGTTGCAGGTTCTCTGAATTTGGATCCATGGGTACTTTTGGGCCCCCGATGTAGTGCGGCCCCCTTGAACTAAGGGCCTCGAAATCAAAAGGGACCCTAACTCTTTTCGAGAACTACCCAGGCTGAAGTAAGGGGAACCATTCAGGGGATTAGGGTTTTTAGAGTTTCGGGACTGACACAGGTCTTTTGTGGCTTGAAGTTTCGGGGTTTGTGAAGGGGTTCTAGAGACTTGGCTACGGGGTCGAGGGCTGATTGGGGGTTTAGGTTTGAGGTCTTAGCTTTTGGGCTTCTGCAACGACTTTGGGGCTTTTTTGGGGGATTTGGGGCTTAGGGTTCAGGGTTTGAGGGCCTCGAGACGCTCTTACTTGAGTTTTAGGGTTCAGTTAGTTAGCGGAGGGTTTATGGCATCACTCCTACTTGCAGAAGAAGAACCCATGGCCTCATCTATACCCACTACCTGGCACTTCCATCCAGGAATGGGCAGAGGCGGGGTCGTCGCATCTGTCAAGGTGTGCAAGTTGAAGGACTTTGTTTGTGATGGAGCCCTTTGCGCCACGATTAGCCTTGGTGACGTTGAAGTGGACAGACAGCCGCTGCCAGGGCGGGTTTAGGGTTTAGGGTTTGGGGTTTAGGGTTTAGGGTTTAGGGCAAGCTTCTCTCTTCATCGCATGGTGTTCCCGATGATTGCTTCTGCCTTTTTCCCTGGCGACCGCGTCTCCTGCGTGGGCTCAGACGAGGATGTACTTGGAGGTTCATGGGTACTTAGAACCCCAATGATAAGTCTACTTATAACCTACTTAGAGGACTTAGGGGGCTTATAGGTACAGTTACAGTTGGGGTTTTAAGTACCTGAACCTCCAGGTATACCTTTTCCGTAGGGAGTCGCAGGGAAAGTGGATGGACGGCAGCGACGAGCGTATGCCCCAAATGGGCAAATGGGCGTGAAATCACGGAAAAAATCGTGGCACCTCGGGTCTGAGGATTTCCTACGAATTTCCTAAGAACCCCTAAAAACTAAAATATTTTCTGCCTTATTAAGGGTAATGGAAGGAATATGTTTTTTAGATGTTCTTTTGGGGTTCTTAAGCAACTCGTAGGTACCTTCAGATTAAGAATCGCGCCCCAAGAGTAGCCAAGAGGTTGGACTGCTTGAATACCGTGTTTGGATAAACCTTAAGCTTACATGCGCTTTAGGGTTTAGGGTTTAGGGTTTAGGGTTGAGGCCCTTGAAGGAGATTGTTGCTGCTGCTTCTGCAGTACTGCTCTTGGTCGTCTTCATCTTCGCCCTTTGTCTTCGAAGACGCCGGTCCGGTGAGCAAGCACGTAGCCTTCGGGTTTAGGGTTTAGGGTTTAGGGTTTAGGGCTTAGGGTTTAGGGTTTAGGGTTTAGGGTTTAGGGTCTAGGGTTTAGGGTTTAGGGTTTAGGGGAGATGGAGACCCGTAGCGTGCATCGCTATTCAGCCAGCTTGGAGGTTTATGGTACTTACTAACCAAGTATTTAAGAGCCTCCGGCTCAAGCCGCCGACCCCGCTGGAGCATAGTTGAGAGGTCTAAACCTGCTCGCATGGTTCGAAGATCATCCCAGCCTGCTCGGCAGAGTTCTGTGAAAGCACCAGGACAAGCTCAAGCCAAAAGACAGGTGCGTGGGGGTGGGGGGGGGGGGGGGAGGGGGGGGGGGGGGGTAGGGGGGGGGTGGGGGGGGGGGGGGGGGGTTTGGGGGGGGGGGGTGCCGAAAACGCTGATTTTGCTGAGGGCGCCCCTACCCCCCTGTGCTGAACCGCCTGTTTACGCTGTGCGGGTGGCGCGGTCCTCCACGAAAAAATTGTGCACCGACCCCCCCCCCCCCCCCCCCCCCCCCCCCCCCCCCCCCCACGTTTTGGGGGGGGTAAGGAGGGAAAGAGGGAGGTTTCCACCTCCTCAAACCCATCCAACACGCCGCCAGGGTCGGCGGACAACTGTACTTATCACCCATGTATAAGCCCCTTAAGTGCCCTAATATGGTTATAAGTACAGATACAGTTATAAGTACAGGTATAATTGGTTAGTAAGTACCATGAACCTCCAAAAGGGGGATGGGGTTGCCACGAGTCGATCTGATCATCAAAGAAGCATTGCAAGAGGCGGCCGTGCGAGCGTTTCCGACCCAACTCCCAAAACCTCACCCCCCTACTTGAAGGTTCATTGGACTTAATAACCACTTATAACTGGGCTTGTAAGCCTACTTATAAATGGGATAACCCCTATAAGGCCCTTTAGGGGCATTATAAGGTAGGGTTATAAGTACAGTTATAAGTGGTTAGTAAGTACCATGAACCTCCAAGTAACCTCGCAAAGGGCCAATCATTCAGATCACCGCGCCCCACCGCAGGGCGGGGGCAGGTTCTTCGGGCTGCTTTTCTTCAGGGAATTCCGAACTTAGACCCCAGGTCAGGCGATGTTGGGGAAGGTACGTTTCGAGACCCTATTAGGGTTTGGGGTTTAGGGTTAAGGTTTGGGGTTTAGGGTTGAGGGTTGAGGGTTTAGGGGTTAGGGTAGACCCGAAACCAGCGACCAGATCCCCTCAACCGTGGCAAGCTCAAGGTCGCTTGGGGCGCAGGCGCGTTCCCGCGTGTGGGCGCACGCGCGCGCGCGTGCGCGCGCGCGTGAGATCCGAGCTTCGGGTTTCGGATTCTGGAGCTTCGGGTGTTTGAGGGGGGTGTTTAGCATGTGGAGTTGTTTTGGTTGTTTTTTTGCGGCTTCTCACCCTGAACCCTGAGCCAGCAAAAAGGGACCGAATTTGAAGCAACGGCCACTTGAACCCCCAAATGCCGGATGTATAGTGTTGAATTAGAGGGTGTATGGTGCCTATAACGTTCGCAGGCGTACAGGGCCCAAAGGGCTTGAGTTTGCAGAGTTTCTAGGGTTCATATAGGGCTTGTAGGGTGTACTGGGCTTGTAAGGCTTAAGAATTTAGAGCTCTTATGGGGCCTATACAGTTTACAGGCTTTTCGGATTTTATGGGTTTTGTAGCTTGCAGGGTTTTTTTGGTTTGCAGGGTGTGCAGGGCTTGTCGGGTTTACAGGGCTTATGGCTTGCAGAGCTTATGAAGCTTCTTGGGCTTGTAGGGGTTCGGGTTATAGGTTGCTTGTGGGCTTTGTTTGCTTTAGGGCTGATGGGGCTCGGAAACCCTGGCCAAACCCTAAACTAGACCCTATCAGCCGCAATCCCTGCTCCTATAAGCCCAACCCTATAAGCCCTCAGCCCCACACGCCCTTAACCCAAGGCCCCCAACTCTGTATCCCTATGCGCCCTAAACTTTAGACCCTCTACGTTCTAAAGCCGTAAACCCCATAAGCAGAGCTTTGAACCGGAGCCCCAAATTCTAAAAGCTCTAGACCCTGAACCCTGAACCCTCTGCCCCAAACCCCAAGCCACTTTACACCCCAAACTCTAATCCCATCCCTAAACCCTAAACCCCTAAACCCCCGAACCCCTGAACCCTTGAACCCCTGAACCCCTGAACCCCTAAACCCCTAAACTCCTAAACTCCTAAACCCCTAAACCCTGCAAAAGCCTTAAGGGCCTCCCGAAGTTTAGCCGGTCAGGCCCATTTGAGGTGACGATGCCAGTGCAGGCGCAGCCCGTCGAGTGTTAGGGACTTAGGCCCCGGGGGGGGGGGGGGTATCATGGGTTACTAAGTACCCTGAACCTTCAAGTATCCACGAGCCGTGGCAGTGCCACATATCAGGTGCTATCCAAATCAGTGAACGCTGAGCCTGTGAGCAAGAATGGGAGCAAGCAGGTATTGGTATTGGTCTTGGTCTTGGTCTCGAGCTTTTACTACGGGGTCAGCATGCAAGGAAAGTAAGCTGGGACCATAGAAAGTTGGCAAACAGTGGCCGCGTGGCATTTTTTTGTCTCCATAGACTTAGAGGCAAGATGGTTTTGGCTGGATCCGAAGCCCATTTCCTGACAACCCTAAACCCTAAACCCTAAACCCTAAACCCCAAACCCTAAACCCTAAACCCTAAACCCTAATTAAACCCTAAACCAGGGATCTGAAGGTTCCGGAGCTGGTGCCCCCAAGATAGCAAACTCAACAATCCGCCCCTCCACCACAAATCCCTACAGCTGTACGGAATTCCCATAAAAAGGGGGCCTCAAGAAGTAATTCAGGGGTCGGAAGAACTACTAGTAACATTCCCTTATGGTCCCGTTGTAATTTTTCTAAACATGACCCCCAAAAGTCTCTTGAAATTATTCAGGCCCCTACAGTTCCCTTATGGTCCCGTTGTAATTTTTCTAAACATGACCCCCAAAAGTCTCTTGAAATCATTCAGGCCCCTACAGTAATCCAATGTGGGCCCCGGGCTTCGTCAGCCGTTCAGTGCCCGGACTTTGCCTTCGCCGCCGCCCCCTGAGTCTGGTTGTGTCTTTCCCAAGGTCCTAAGGCGTAAACCCTACTTGGGGAGTTTTTTTGGTAGTTACAAGTAGTGTCCCCCCTAGACCCTAAACCCTAAGGGAGGTCATAAGCATAGGTTCCCAAACTCATCAGCCAACTTCTAGCTACCCATGAACCTCCAAGTCACACTCTCAACCTTCTAAGCCTACTCTAACGACCCCGAAGCCCTAAACCCTTAACCAAAAGCCCGAAGCCCTAAACCCTAAACCCTAAACGCTAAACCCTAAACCCTAAACCCTAAACCCTAAACCCTAAACCCTAAACCCTAAACCCTAAACCCTAAACCCTAAACCTCCAAGACACACCCTCAGACCTACCTTGGGATTTTATGATGCACTGGGCAGGCCAGCTTCCGCGGCGTCACTCTATGGCCTGGGAGCTGAGATTTGCGGTTTAGGGTTTAGGGTTTAGGGTTTAGGGTTTAGGGTTTAGGGTTTAGGGTTTAGGGTTTAGGGTTTAGGGTTTAGGGCTTAGGGTTTCGGGTTTAGAGTTGATTAGGGTTGAGGGTTGAGGGTTTTGGAGTTGGCGGCATGTTTGGGGATACTCGAAACATTGAACTCGAGTCTCCTATATCCTTAGACGCCCTAGACCCTAAACCCTAAACCTTAAACCCTAAACCTTAAACCCTAAACCCTAAGCCCTAGACCCTAAACCCGTGCACTGCAGGATTTTTTCGGGTTGAGGGATCCTTGCAGACGCCGGTGGCAGTTCCAGCTCTGGGCGAGAGATTTGCAGTTTCTTCGATGGTTCCGTGAAAGCTTGAAGCGAGACCTCGTCGCATATGGAGGCGAATTACCATCTCAGGATAAGCTCCGTCAGGGTGCTTGCAGGCTCCACGATAGCACGTCTCATCCATGGAACCGCTGGCCCGTGTGGACATGAGGGGTAGGGCTTGGGGCTTAGGGTTTGGGGGGTTTGGGGGGTTTGGGGGTTTGGGGTTTTGGGGTTTTGGGGTTTTGGGGTCTTGGGGTCTTGGGGTCTTGGGGTGCCATCCGCCTCCAAGTAGTCCTTCCACCAAAAAGTCGAAAAGTCCGGTTTCGGGTGTAGGGTTTCGGGGATGGGGCTCTTGGCAACTAAGGGCCTTGTTTGGTCTGCAGTTTTTGGTTGGGGTTCAGGCTTCTTACTATTTTGGTACGGCACACTAAAGGGCACATACCGGAAAGGAGAAGCCCCTCGTTTAGCGAACGCACATACAGCAATGTCTTTGCGCACTGGAGCACCCTCAGCATGCAACGAAGTCTGCTCGAAAGTCGTCTGGGGCGACAAGGAAAAAATGCGTTTTCCCAACCACAAGGTGCCGGATGACTTGAGAAGGCTTTAACTTGGGACGTTCCCCCTCATACGAACAGTCCTTTATAGGGATCATAGTACCCCCTATTATAATCCACAGAAGGGGCTGTTAGTATTAAGGGGAACACAGGTTTAACACAGAGCAGCACTTGGGACTTGCCAAGCCTTCCGAGCCTGCACCCGAACTATAATCCCTCAGGGATCATATCTTAAGATATTACACAAGCCCCCAAAGGGAATGTTCAACATACAGTGCTTATTAAGGTTTCCAGGGGAGTATAGCTAAGCCCTGAACCCCATCGACGCTCTGCCAAGACCGTGGCTGGCTGATCGCCTGACGCGCTTGGAGGTTCCTGGTACTTGTTAGCCAAGTATAGCTGTACTCAGAACTGTACTTGTGACCATATTCGGGCACTTAAAGGGGCTGATAAGTGGGTTATCGGTGCAGCAATAATTGGTTAATAAGTACCCCTAAACCCTAAACCCTAAACCCTACACCCTAAACCCCAATACAGTTAAAATTGGTTAATATGTACCATGAACCTCCAGGCAGGAGAGCGTATTTAATTTTCAGGGGCTTCCAGTGACCGGCCGTTGGCCCGATGAAACCAGCAGCCAAACCGCTGCTGTCAAGCTATTGGGCAGCAACAGGGTTTAGGGTTTAGGGTTTAGGGTTTAGGGTTTAGGGTTTAGGATGAAGTCTGCGGGGGCTACGGTTGAGATCGTGCCTATTCGACTGGCACGGCACGAGTTCCACTTGGAACGTCCCGTGTGTTAGACTAAAAGCAAATCCGTGGCGTGTGCCTCAAAAGTGTGCGATGAACACCGGTCTAGGGTATAGGGTTTAGGGTTTAGAGTTTAGGGTTTATAGGGTTTAGGGTTTACCGCCAAAAACAGTTACCCTGGGCCCTGGACCGGAGTAAACGATCAGCCGCTTGGGACCAGCTGAGCATATCGCAAAAAGAGACCCTGAACCCTAAACCCCTAGCTCGAAAACCGAAACCCAAAGCCCATCCTTACACCTCTATGGCTGTGGCAATGAGACCCCAGACATGTTCCTGAAGAGTCTCTGCCCCCTAGGACCAAAGGCTTGAAAAGGCAAGGACCCTGGTAGCAACAGTCATCCTGCAAATCCTCAAGAGTTTAGGAGTTTAGGGTTTAGGGCTTAGGGCTTAGAATTTAGGGCTCAGGGTTTAGGGTTTGGGGCTTAGGGTTAGAGTTTAGGGTCCTAACTCAAGAGGACATCCCAACTCTGAGCTCTAGGACCTGTGCCAGTAACCTTGCGGTTCATAAACCCTAAACCCTCAACCCTAAACCCTAAAGGTTGCCCATGTTTCTGCATCCCTGAGCCCGGATAGCGATGCGCAGAAGCCCGCGAACTCAAATTCTTAGACCTTAGAATGTGAGCCTTATAGGGCAGAAGAGAGACCAAGGCGGCCCAGGATGCACTTCAATATTCCGATCCCTTTTTGAAGGGTGTTAGGGTGCAGGGTTTAGGGTTTAGGGTTTAGGGTTTAGGGTTTGGGGTTTAGGGTTTAGGGTTTAGGGTGCAGGGTTTAGGGTTTAGGGTTTAGGGTACAGGGTGTTCGGGGTGCTAGGGCGTTTGGCGGTTTACATGTCACGTCTCGGCGCCGCCATTTAAGGTTACTTGGAGGGGGCACGCAACACCCGCATAACACCCCTAGGGCTTAAGAATCCCTATGCCCTATGTGGTTATCTAAGTCACGGTCCGTAGCTACCCAAAACATGAGGGGCAAACAAGGGCCATGATTTCTGACGACCCTCGTGCTCCTAAACCCTCCAAGAGCTCCATCATGTAGAGGACTCGAACCTCTTCCCTCATGTAAGTCCCCCCCCCCCTTCCGCAAGCCCTAAGGCCCTAAGGCCCCAAGCTAAAGTCTTGCTTCCGGCCATTGGAACCGCCGAGCCCCTAAACCCTAAACCCTAAACCCCAAACCCCAAACCCCAAACCCTAAACCCCAAACCCCAAACCCTAAACCCCAAACCCTAAACCCTAAACCCTAAACCCTAAACCCTAAACCCTAAACCCTAAACCCTAAACCCTAAACCCTAAACCCTAAACCCTAAACCCTAAAGGGAAAGGAGAGAGAGAAGCGATGAACCGAAGCGCCTCCGCGCCGTTGCTGGGGAGTCGGCTCCTGGAGGGCACGCTCTTCGTGGCGGAAGGCGCGGAAGAAGGGTCCCTAAACCCTAAACCCTAAACCCTAAACCCCAAACCCCAAACCCTAAACCCTAAACCCTGAACCCTAAGCCCTAATCCCTAAGCCCTATTAGGGTTTTAGCGTCTTGGGGTCTTACGAAGGGATGAGGACTAGATCTTAGGGTCTTAGGGTCTTAGGGTCCTAGGGTCTTAGGGTCTTGAGGTCTTAGGATCTTTGGGTCTTTGGGTCTTAGGGTCTTAGGGTCTTTGGGTCTTTGGGTCTTAGGGTCTTAGGGTCTGCAGGGTCTAGGGTTTTTAGTTTTGGGTCTTGCGTGTTTGGGGCGTTTAGGGGGCTTAGAGTCCTGTAGTGGAGTGGGGTCTTAGGTTGTAAGGTGTCGCACTTCGGGCTTGGTGTAACCCACAGCCTTAGACCCTGCCTCCCTCTTTTGTTTATTTGGTACGAGAAGCAGGGTGTGGGGGCCCCTAACCCTAACCCTAAACCCCAAACATCAAACCCTAAGCCCTAAACCCTAAACCCTAAACCCTAAACCCTAAACCCTAAACCCTAAACCCTTACCCCTCCCCCCCCATCCCCGAGATTGGGGGCCAGGACCCGCAGCCGGGAAAGCGTCCTGGCATCCCCTGCCCTTTGGCTCGCACGGAGCCGTCATTTTTTGTTTTGCTTTGGGGTTCAGGCTTTGGGGTTCAGGGTTTAGGGTTTAAGGTTTAGGGTTTAGGGTTTAGGGATTGGGGTGTGTAGGGCTTAGGGCCGGCTAGGGCGAAGGGTTGAGGGCTTGGGGTTCAGGGCAGTTAGGTTTCAGGGGTTCAGGGGAACGCCCTGCTACTTCGTAAGCCCTGAGGTGAGGGAACAAGACCTAACAAGACCTAACAGACGAAAACGCGACCTAGCAAGTGCATCGGGGAACAGAGAATGCCATGAAAACCCAAGTCCTGAACCTTCAAGCCCAAACACCGATTGCCAGGCGTTTCGCCCACAACTCGGACGGCTCACTGTCCTTTGCGGACGGCACCTCCCAGGCGCTTCGCCAGCAATATATAGAAATGTGCATATATATATATACACACACTTTCTTTGCATCTATACATGTAGGCATGCATGTATGTATGTATGTATGTATGTATGTATGTATGTATGTATGTATGTATGTTTGTATGTATGTACGTATGTATGTATGTCTGTATGTCTGTATGTCGGCATGTCTGTATGTATGTGTGTATGTATGTATGCATGCATGCATGCATGTATGTATGTATGTATGTCTGCATGTACGTATGGTCTTTGCGCTTGTGGGCTCTGGTCTGAGGGCTTGGAGTCTTCAATGCAAGGGATGGGCCTTAGGGTTTAGGGCTCCCACGGGGGGTGGGGGGGTTGCTAGGTAGAGATTTTGACTGAACCCTTCGGCGTTTTATTGCGGGTCCAGCTTTAGGCTGTGTTCGGGTCGCTACGGCTTGCGAGTGTTTAGTTCAGGCTTTACGGTTTAAGGCTTTGGAGGTAGGCTGAGGACTTCGGGCTTTGGGGCTCCTGGGTTGCTTCTGAAGGGCTTGAGCGTGCTTCGTGCCGTGACGGGCAGGGTACCTGCCAGTACCTCTCCCTGAGCCCTTCATCCTCCACCCTAGATCCCAATCCTCAACATAAGGCCTCTGCCCTAAACCTCAACATACGCCCTAGACCCCAAACCTCAACATAAGCCCTAGCAAGCCTCTTTTCGGGGGGTTGAGGAGGGGGGGGGTTGTTTGGAGTTTGGGGTCTGAGTCCCCCCAAGAAGACCCCTCCGACTTAATCCCTAAAGCTCCGCGCCTTGAACACATATGTTTCTGCTGACAACCCCGAACCCTAAACCCTAAGCCCTCAGCCCTCAGCCCTCAGCCCTAAACCCTAAACCCTAAACCCTAAACCCTAAACCCTAAACCCTAAACCCTAAACCCTAAACCCTACCTAAAAGGGGAGGTTGAGGGTACCAAGCCCGAGGAGATCTACTTGGATGCTGACTGGAGGCAGCCATTTACAGTGGCGCCGTGGAAGCCCGTCACCAGCTCTTCAGTCGCCCTCGAGTAGGGTTTAGGGCTTAGGGGCTTAGGGGCTTCGGGTTTAGGGTTTAGGGTTTAGGGTTTGGGGTCTAGGGACTAGGGAATAGGGTTTGGGGTTTAGGGTTTAGGGTTTGGGGTCTAGGATCAAGGGTCTAGGGTTTGGGGTTTAGGGTTTCGGGTTTGGGGCTACATCGCATCAGTCGATGAGGGTTGGGCGAGGGTTCTCACGGGATGCCAACTCGTTCCCCTGAGCTCGGACCCATCAGGGAAGCCTCTAACGTACTCCAAAATTTCCAAATGCACAAACTTAGATCCCTGGCGGTTAAACTCTTAAACCCCGAGCCCCAAGCCCCAACAAACGGCAAACCCTAAACCCGAAACCCGAAACCCTAAATCCTAAACCTTTGAGCTCAGGTGGCGGCAAGGAGCTGTACCCCTTCAGTCTCAGCTACTGGCCACTCCCCGGGAGGAGACCTCCCAGGGAGACAGGTGCAGAGGCGGGAGCAGCAAGCCCAACCCCAAGGCAACCCAACACAAACTGGCCGCAACCATGAACACCCCAATTGGGTTTAGGGGTTAGGGTTTAGGGTTTAGGGCTTAGGGTTTAGGGTTTAGGGGATTTAGGGTTTAGGCCCAAATCTCCACACCTCCTAGTGGTTGGTTGGTTGGCTGGCTGGCTGGCTGGCTGGTTGGTTAGTGTGTCCGTGTTTCGGTGGTTTAGGGTTTAGAGCACGCTAAGCCATCAAAGCCTGCCGAGAAACTCAAACCTACATATTGCAGGTTTGCAGTTTGTGCTACAAGTAGTACCCTAAAACCCTACCACCCCCAAACCCCAAAACCCTAAAGCCCTGAAACCCTAAAACCCTAAAGCCCCAAAGCCATCAAACCCCAAAACCCTAAAACCCCAATACCCTAAAACCCTTAAACCCCGAAACCCTAAAACCCGAAAGCCCTACAAGCCTAAAACCCTAAACCCCAAAACCCTAAAGCCCTAAAACCCTACGACCCCCAAACCCTAAAAACCTAAAGCCCTAAAACCTGAAAGCCCCCAAACCCTAAAACCCTAAAGCCCCCAAACCCAAAAAACCTAAAACCATAAAACCCTAAACCCCTAAACCTTAAACCTTAAACCCTAAACCCTGGTGTGGCGCAGGGCCCCCCAGCAGCGCGGCGGACGCTGATGCTTGCGGCGCCGAGCGTGGGAGCACGAAAGAGGCTGATTGTAGGGCTTCGGTTTAGGGTTTAGGGTTTAGGGTTTAGGGTTTAGGGTTTAGGGTTTAGGGTTTAGGGTTCAGGGTTTGGGGTTTGGGGTTTGGGGTTTAATGTTGAGGGTTGAGGGTTTAGGGTTCAGGGCTTAGGGTTGAGGGTTTTCTTGGGCTGGGGGGGCCCTCAGGTGGCTGACCACTCTGGCGAGGAAGGTGGGTTCGATGCAGCCTGGGCCTCGCAGGGACCTGTGACATCTTTTGACTTGGTGGTTTGGGGTTTAGGGTTTAGGGCTAGGCGGGGCCATAACAGACCCACGCTTTTTAGGTAGTTCCGCTCTGTTGCCCTCACAAACCCCTGTAAATACCGATGTTTCCTGGGTTTCCACCATTGTCTCATGCCCTCACTTTTTATCAAAATTTGTCCTGCATTTTTTACAAGCATCCGTAGACTACACTGGTATTTGTGGGGTTTTTTGCACTTCTTTCAACTTAAGACGCGTCCTAAACTAAGACCTTTCCTGCATCCACTTCTGCCCAGGCCTGAGTCCACATAACATGTCTCCTTGCCTGAAACACTTCTGACATCGTAATAGCTCTTGCTCGCAGTACTTGATAGAAGAGAAGCCTTCTTGCTTCCCAAAGACACAGGATGTTCACAAGTTTGGTCTGTGAGCTTTACTGTTACACTTGCGTCCTTGCCGCAATGGATAGGCGTGCTCTTACAAATCAGCGATGCGACAGCTGGCGGGTTGGGGTTCACTCCATGGCCCCGGTAGGGGCCTGGCTTCCTTGGGCAGAAGTTCTGACTCTCGCAGGCAGATGCGGCTGGTCTGAGTTTGACTGTCAAGCAGCAGCAGAAACGTGGACCAGTCTTTCTGGAGCTGAGTTGACATGGACAGAGGATCACAGCTCCATTTTGCGAGTGCGTCTGCTTCCTCTAGACAAAACCGATGGCGTGCTTGACTTGTCCGACGACGAGGAGATACCCTCTGCGCATCTCGAGATTTCACCTCTCTTCGAGCTGTTTCCCCCGTGGAAGACTTGGTGCGAGTGCGTGCATGTGGTGGCCTGCAAAGCATCAACACTGCCAAGTGCGACGCTCTGGTTTCCGACGGGGCTCGGGTTTACCCCTCCGTCGCCGACTCACTAGGTGTGCCACATTACCACGTTTCCCACGGTGCCGGGGTGTGGCGAAAGATGTTCCGAAGGCGCAGGAAACCTGCCATACAAGCACATTCTGGCTCCATAGATAATTTCTGGAAACAGCTCCAGGAATGCATGCCCGCCATGCTGGCCAAGTCCGTGCCAGGCTCTCCGCCTCAGGCGAATCCCGAGCTAATGAGTTATGTCTTCCAGTTCGTTTTGCGGTACCATCACGAAGGCAACATGCTTTCACTGATGCGGCTGCTGGGAAAGTTCTTATGCGACAAGCATTTTGCTCACCAGAACTGGTGCTGAGGACGTGCGTGCGGGGCCGTGGAAAGACGACAAGTCTGCAAACTAACAGCTCCGACCTAAGTCCACACCATGAGGTTTGCTGCTGGGGCCATACTTTCGCGCGGGTCTCTTGTGGACCCGCCAGGGTTTAGGGTTTAGGTCGCCCAGTGGTACCCTTTACCCTTTCTTTTGGTTGTGGGCTCCCTTGTAAGATAAGCCAGCCAAAAAAGGGTGCCCTTATTAGAATATGGTTTCTGGGCTACCAAGTTAGGGGTTTAGGCGCTTAAAGGGTTTAGGGGGCTTTCGGGGTTTTAGCGGTTTTAGGGGTTCTAGGGTTATCTAGGAATTCAGAGGCTTTAAGGGTTTAGAGGGGCTTGAGGGGCTTTAGGGGTTTCAGGGGTTTAAGTAGGGTTTAGGGCTTTAAGGGTTTAGGGGGTTTAGGGGTTAAATAGGGTTTACGGGTTTTTGGGGTTTTAAGGGTTTAGGGGTTTCTAGGGTTTAAGTAGGGTTTAGGGGTTTTGGGGTTTAGGTGGTTGTGGGTGTATGGGTTGATGTAGGGGTTTAGGGGTTAAAGGGTTTAGGGGGTTTTAAGGACTTTCAGGGTTTTAGGGATTTGGGGAGTTTCAGGGGTTTTAGAGGGTTTGAGGGCCTTTCGGGGTTTTTGGAGTTTTAGGGGGCTGTAGGGGTTTTAGGCGCTGTAGGGTTTTGCGGGCGTTTGGGGTTGTACGGGTTCTAGGCTTGAGGGGTTTTAGGGTATAAGGGCTTCATGCTTTAAGGGTGTAGGGGTTCATCCAGGGGTTTAGGGTTTAGGGGTTTTGGGGGGGAAAGGGTTTAAAGGTGTTAGTGTCTATCTAGGGGTTTAGGGTTGCAGGATGTACGGGCTTCAGGGGTTTCTTTTCGTAGGATTTAGTGGGTTGGGCGTTTCAGGGTGCAGGAAGTTTAAGGGTTTGCGACTTCAGGTGCATAGGAGGTTTAAGGGTTCAGGGTATTACGGGAGGTGGGATGGACCTACCCCTGCACCCTTGGCACTACACCCCAGACAAGAATCACCCAGCTACTGGGTTACTGGGGGAGTGTGAAGGTGTGCGACACAGGAGAACCCTCAACCCCAAGCCCTAAACCCCAAACCCTGATCCAGAAACCCTAAACCCTAAACCCTAAACCCCAAGCCCCAAACCCTAAACCCTAAACCCTAAACCCTAAACCCTAAACCCTCATTTCCTAGACCCCAAACCCCAGCACCCAAACCCTACGCCCAAAATCCCGCAGCCAAGGCTAAGGCCTTCCGCAACATTTGGAGAGCTGCTTGGCCTTGGGGTTTTTGGGGTTTAGGGTTTAGGGTTTAGGGTCTAAGCTTTAGGGTTTAGGGCTCCGGGGTGCCGCTCTTGTCTCGTCTTGAGGTTTCTGTTGCCATCATTGCAATATGGGTGCCCTTGTTATGGTTGGTAACTTTATAGTGGTCTAGGGTTTAGGGTTTAGGGTTTGGGGTTTGGGGTTTGGGGTTTAGGGTTTAGGGGGACCTAGAACCCCCCCCCCCCCCCCCCCCCCAAAAAAAAAGGGCAACATGATACCACTGGGCTACCAAGAGTAAGTTGCCCCCGCCAAAAAAACGCTACATCTCTACCATATTCACAAAACCTGCTAAACTCGAAACGCTACAAGCCCTGTAAGCCTGACACCCTTTACAACCCCAAACCCTATAAACACCCTACTAACAGCCTGGAAGCCAAATCAACCCTCAACCCTAAACCCTAAACCCTAAACCCTAAACCCTAAACCCTAAACCCTAAACCCTAAACCCTGAAGCTCTACCAAACCTTCAGACCGACTTCCCGCAAGCGTGCCCAGGATAGGGGACTGCACCGTTCCGAGCTGAGAGTGACGAATCTCCCGCTCCGTAACGGGGTTTCTCGGTCCTAGGGTTTAGGGTTTAGGGTTTAGGGTTTAGGGTTTAGGGCTAGGGATGACCTTAAGAACCTAGAACCTACTGCAAAGTTTGCAGGTTCTGATTCTTAAACCCCTTATAGGCTTGTTAGGCAACCTACAAAAAGTACAGGCATGGGTCCTTAAGGTAGGCTTGAGGGATTAGAGTTGGAGGGTTGGGGTGTTTAGTCAGGGTTGGGGCTCGCTGAACCCAAAACCCTTTTAGGGTTCAGGGTTTAGGGTTTAGGGTTTAGGGTGTAGGGTTTCATCCTGAACCCCAAGCCGCAGCATTAAGGTCGTAGGGTTTAGGACTTAGCATCAGGCAGTTTCAGTAGCGGAGTCGGTACCGGGCTGTAGGGTGTTCATCGTCGCAAGTTAAAAAATTTCTTAGCCCTAAACCCTTTGTAGGTTGCCAAGCTCGACCAAGGTGGCCCCCCTCCCCCTCATTCCAAGAATTGAGTTCCTGGAATTTCTAGGAATCTCCGGTAAAGCCCCTAAGCAAAGCCAAGTGGCTCAAGGAAAAGACCTAGGCAAAAAATGATCTAAGCGCCAAAAACCCATCCCCAAAGCCCCTAGCGCCTATGCCTAAACCCCTAATGCCATAACCCCTATCCCCACCAAGGAAAGTTGTCCCTTAACCGTGCTAAGAGATTTCCGGTTCCCACTGTCATTACGGCACCTACCCTCGTAAGCCCCTGAATCCGTAAGCCTGAATTGCGGAGCTAGGGAGTTGCGGCTCGGTGTCTTAGGCTTCAGACATGGCCTCTGGGACGAGAAGGGATTTGGGTTTAGCTTGGGGCTTGTAGTTGTTTAGGGCTTTGAGGCGTTTCAGTGCCTTAGACTGTTTTTGGACTCCGGTTTGGGGTTGCTTTCGGATTGCCAGTACTAAGGATCTTCAGATCTAGGTCTTCCCCAAAACAACAGGTTAAAAACCCTAAACCCTAAACCCTAAACCCTAAACCCTAAACCCTAAACCCTAAACCCTAAACCCTAAACCCTAAACCCTAAACCCTAAACCCTAAACCCTAAACCCTAAACCCTAAACCCTATAGGAACCCCAAGACCCAAAAACATGCTGACCTCTCTGCCTGCCTCCCCGGGCCCCATGGCGCCCTGTGCGCGGCCTTGGGCGGCGGCCCGACTGCCGGCCGTGGCGACGAGGAGGTATAGGTTTTTTGGGTTTAGGGTTTAGGGTTTAGGGTTTAGGGTTTGGCGTTTCGGGTCTATGCAGGATTTGGGGTCTTGGGCTTTGGGTTTCTGTCAAGCCACACGCGGAACCTGAGACCCTGAACCCCAGACCTAAACCCTAAACCCTCTAAATCCCTAAACCCTAAACCCCTAAACCCCTAAACCCTAAACCCCTAAACCCCTAAACCCCTAAACCCTAAACCCTAAACCCTAAACCCTAAACCCTATATACACCCTAAACCCTAAACCCTAAACCCTACAGCTACGAGGAGCGCTCCAAGAAGCGCGGCCGGCCTCCCGAGCCGAGGCAGCCACAGGGCTTAGGGGTTTGGGGCTTTAGGGTTCCGGGTTTAGGGTTAGGGTTTAGGGTTTGGGGTTTAGGGTTTAGGGTTTAGGGTTTAGGGTTTAGGGTTTAGAGTTTGGGGTTTAGGGTTTAGGGTTTAGGGTTTAGGAATGGGGTGGGGGTTTCTTGCAGGCCAGGAAGGGCGGGGCCAGGAAGGACAGGGGGCCTTGTCAGGGGGGCCACGCGGGGGGAGGGGGGGGGGGGGGGAAATTGAGTTTTTTGAGCAGCGGCGAGGGCTCCAGGACCCCCTGGGCTGGGGGCCTCATGCTGAAGGGAGCAGCTGCGTCCACAAGTCTGGTACGGAAGCCTTTACATACATTTACATATGTATCTGCAGATACAGGTGGCCGAGAACAAGATATAGATCTTTTCAGAACACATGCCCGGGAGCAGTCAGACTGCAAGCGACGACCCTTCTTAGCTGCCCGCTTGGTTTGGATTTGCAGGGCTCGCTCGTGGGATGCTCTAGTTCCGTCGCATGGCAGAGTACATCTGCGCACAGTCGTTTCCCTTCTGTAGCAGTGAGCGGCTTTGCGTCATCACTGCCTACAAGCCAAAAGCCAAGTAGTGAAAGCAGCTCTACAAAGCGGACCACGGGCCTGCAGTTTCAGTTGCGTGCCTTAATACGCCCAGACTCTTACAGCGCCGCGATCGCCCCCGTTTTGGCGGCACTCGCACGGCATAGATAAACCCTTGACCCATGAAGTCTGAGAACTTTGAGCCCTAACCCTATAACCTGGAACCCGAAACCTGCTTAATATCCTTTAGGGCTATACGCCTCAAAACCCGGCACCCTCAGCCCTATGAACCCAAAAGCCTGGCCTGTAAACCCAAAACCCCACAACCCCAAGCCCTACACCCTAAGCCGCAAGCCCTCCAAAACCCCAAGCCCCAAACCCACTCTCAAGGGGCTCTAAGCCCTAAACTCGAAACCAAGAACCTCTTTGGAAGCACCCTTCCCAAACAGCTTTGTGAGGCAACGCGGCCCTTCGCCCCCTCCGAGGCAATCGCAGCGTTCGGGCCGCCGCAGCTTAGCAGCTGCACTGCCCGGGGGCGTCGGGGAGGGGTAGGAGGGGTTTAGGGTTCAGGGTTCAGGGTGGGTCTACGCTTTAGGGTCTGGGCGTGTAGGTAGGGGCTGGTTCTGCTAGGCTTGTTGCTGTTGAGTAGGGTTTTACTACGGGTTCAGGAATCAACCGGGGGGGCGGGGGGTATAGGGCTATCGAGATTACAAGAGTTAAGCAACTTATGAGGTTTTGAACTGTCCAACTTGTGGGCACAGCTCATCCCTCTGGTTTCTCAAGTTCCGACTCGCCAGTCCTAAGTTTTGTTCGGGTTTAGGGTTTAGGGTTTAGGGTTTAGGGTTTAGGGTTTAGGGTTTAGGGTTTAGGGTTTAGGGTTTAGGGTTTAGGGCCTGTTTAGGGTTTAGGGCTTAGGGCTTATAGGGCTTGAGGTTGAGAGACGTGCTCCCCTCCCAAACACTTCCAAAAAAGAGCCTTAAGTTAGGGTTTAGGGTTTAGGGTTTAGGGTTTAGGGTTTAGGGTTTAGGGTTTAGGGTTTAGGGTTTAGGGTTTAGGGCTTAGGGATATCCCCCTTGTTTTTTTTTTATACCTGTTAAGGGGTGACATAGAGGGAGTCATATGGTGCCCAGTTCCCTCCCTCCCCTCTTTGTTTCTTGAAAGTCCTCCCTGAACCAGCCCGAGGATGCGGAAGGCGCCGTCGTGGTGCCCCTCCCCTTCTCCCGGCGCGTCTTCTGGTCTTCCTGGCTGGTGGCCGTCACCACAGGCGGCTGAAACACCAGCCTTCAGCCTTAACACTGCCTTAACCCAAAGGAGCCCAATATCCCTTAATTAAGGAATATACCTGAATTCATCAAGGGATCCTTATTATGATTTAGTGAACGTGCTTTTTGCATGCGGGAGTTCATCTGAAATCCCCAAGCGCTGTTGGGAAGCAAATGCAGCCTTCTGGTTCAGTCGTGTGCGGCAGCAGTGTTTTGGGGTTGCTTGAGCGTGTTCAGGTTTTGGCGGTTTGAGAGCCCTAAACCCGAAACCTTAAACCCTAACTCTCAAACCCCAGACCCTAAAGCAGGGTTGCCCTAACTCCTAAACTCCACAGGGGTTGCAGCTCTCCACCAATGCTGGGTCTGCAGTGCGCTCTGTTCCCTTGCGTCTTGGCGCGTGCACACAGTTTAGGGTTTAGGGTTCGGGTTTAGGGTTTAGGGTCTGAGGTTTTGAATTTGGGGTTTGGGGTTTAGGGTCGGATTCCCCTCAAGCCACTCTAGACTCTAGTCCCTGATCTCGCGCCCTAAGTGGGATCTCGACATCCGAGAGAGTTGAAACCAGGACTTTGAGCTATAGAGAAGCCTGGACGCGCAGGTGTCTTCCACCAAGCCCCAAAGTCCAAGCTAGCCCTAAACCCAAAAACCTGAGATCCTCAGATCCTCAACACCTCACCTCAGTCCCGAACCCAACCCCGAATTGGGTTTGAGTTTTCGGCTGGGGTGAACGACCTAAACCCTAAACCCTAAACCCTAAACCCTAAACCCTAAACCCTAAACCCTAAACCCTAAACCCTAAACCCTAAACCCTAAACCCTAAACCCTAAACCCTAAACCCTAAACCCTTAAGGTTTGCTCTGCTCGCTGCAGGTCCTTTTCGGGACTGCTTCTTGGGCCAAGAATTGGTTCCCCAGGGTTTAGGGTTTAGGGTTTAGGATTTAGGGTTTAGGGTTTAGGGGGGTCGGCTTTTGAATGTTAAGCTTCTTTCTTCTTTGCAGTCGAGCAAGTCTCATAGCTTCTGATGAACCTTCTGGGGTGCAAAGGGTTTAAGGGTGTAGGGGTAGACCCCCCCTATCTCCACTGGGAAGATCAGACCTCTAGTTAGTGCGACTGGCCTCCTTTGAAATTGTGACCAAACTCTTGCTGGGCTTCAAAGCTCAGGGGCTTGAGGACCCTCAACCCCTAAACCCTAAACCCTAAACCCTAAACCCTAAACCCTAAACCCTAAACCCTAAACCCTAAACCCTCTCGCCTCATTCGCTCTAAATTTCGAAAAATCTCTGGCAAACGCCCCTCACCCGTTTCACTCACATTCACCCCCTCATCCGTTTCATACAGGGGGTTTCTGGGGAGTTTACCCTAAACCCACAGGGGGTTTCTGGGCCCTAAACCCTAAACCCTAAACCCTATCGCCTCATTCGTTGCTATCACTTCGTCGCCTCTCAATGTCGTAGCAATTGTTGCATTGTATGACTTACGAGTTCAAGTAGGGTTTAGGGTTTAGGGTTTAGGGTTTAGGGTTTAGGGTTTAGGGTTTAGGGTTTAGGGTTTAGGGTCTACAGGTTTTTCTTTCTAGATTCTAGCAATCTCTATATGTTTAGCGCTTGGATGGAAGAAATCGATGTTTTTTTTTATTTTCTTTTCAACGTAGTGTACTAGATTTTTTTAAACTACATTTAGGTTAGATTATGGGTCCATTCTCTCGGAGAATATGTACATATATATGAGAGAGAGAGAACCTTTTAGGATCTATTTTGTGTCCTATTCGTTTCTCTTATTAGATCAGTAACTGAATTAATTGAACTAATTTAATTCATTTAATTAATTTAGGTAATTTAATGATTAATTTTGTAAATTTAGTAAATGCAATTAGTTTAATCGGTTTAAGAACTGTTTCATTTTAACTAATTTAGTTAGTGTAATTAATTTCATTAAGTTAATGAATTTAGTTAATTTAACCAACTTATTTAATGGATTTTTTCATAGTATCATTAAATTCACTGGACTCGAAAAAATTTGATTAATCAATTTACTTTACTTGAGTCATTTAAGTTCATTAAATTAGTTAAATTCGCAAAACTTAGGAAAATCATTCAATTAAGTTAATTCATTTAATTGACTTAATGAATTCAATCAATCAAACCATTTTCCTAGGTCTTGGGACCGGATATTCTAGATCATTTACTTGTCCCAATTCAAGCAATGAATTAATTAAATTTGCAAAGCCTAGGAAAATACTTTCATTAATTCAATCTGTCTAATTGAACCATTTTAACTTATTCACATAGTCTGGCCCCCAGACCTAGAAAAATGAATTTGTTAATAAATCAGCTTAAAGAATTTCATTGAGTCAATTAAAATAAATACACTAGTTAAGTCCGCAAAACCTAGAAAAACACAGACTTTAATTAATTTAGTTGATTCAGTTACGTTACACTAATTAAATTCAATTAGTGAAATTGTTTTCCTAGGTCTCGGGACCGGATATTCTAGATAGTTTAATTGTATCAATTAAATTAATCAAACTAATCAAATCCAGCTTAATTCATTTAATTAATTCTTCATGACTGTAATTGAGTCAACTACAGTAAATAAATTAGCAAAACCTAGGAACATACTTCATCTAATTTGTTAATTGGTTTAACTGACACAAATTACATGAATGATTTTTTGTTGGAGTCTGGTGAATTTCATTACACATTACGTATATTTTCCAGCAATAAAAAAATTGAATCATTTAATTAAGTAAATTATTAATCGATTAAGAAGACCAAATAGGACGCAAAATCATCTTCAGTCATATAGTCAAAGGCGCGACCATTATCGTGATACCTTTCTTTGTTGTGCATCAACCCGGAGTGGCAGAAGCTCATGTGGTCCGAGGCCATAAACGCTTAATACTGTTTTCGCTAGTGGCCGCCGGCCGCTGCCCAGGACGATGGAACTGGGATCGCCAAGTACTACGTGAGTGCCAGCGACCCGCAGTGGGATGTGTCAAGCAGTGGATGGACCAACACTGAAAACAGACGTGCCCCAAGTAATTCCAGGCTGCTTTCGAATTTAGGGGCCTTTAGGCTTGAGGGTTTAGAGTTGACGGTTTAAAGTTTAGGCTCTAGCCGCTACTCTAGCCTTGAGCGCGCAGACAGGACTGGCCATCTGACCGCACGTTGTCCAGCGCCATGCCATTTGACGCTCCTCGAGCTGCGCGAGATGTCTCTGCAAAGGCACTGCTGCTATGCGGCAGGCTTGCGTGCTAGCACGCAGCATCTCACGTTGTTCGTCGCTGTGGCTTCTTGCGTTTCACATTCTTTCAGGCCAGCGCGCGCTTCTGCACGTTCGTCATCAAGGGACTCACGTCTTGCTGCAGTTATTCGTGCGCAAAATAGAGTGCTGCTTCATGCTGGGAACACTTAGTGCGCGCACGTGGCGTGTGGTTGCTTTTGTTTTGCTGTGCCTCTGCATGTGCTCGCTGCTATTGTAGCTGTTCTGGCTGCCCTTCTTGCACTCATGGCGGCGACCCTGGAGCCTGCCTGTGGCGCGCCTTGGATCCTCCTTGCTGCCTTCCGTGACCACGGCGAGGACGCTCCACGCCTGCGTAGCGAGCTGGAAGCTGCAGGTTGCTCTTGCAACGGCGTCTCGGACACGATGTACAGTTATAAATGCTTTTGCACCGAGGCCAGGCAATAAAATTTCAAAGAGGGTAGTCCAGCAGCTGCCCAAATGCCGTATAATATAAAACGCTTGACCCCCCGGAATTATATTTTTTTGCGGGCTGGCTTGGTTGGGATGGATGGATCCCCTTTAAATTCATATAAACTCATCCCTTCAAAATCATGCGGATCCCTTGTAAAATCATATGAATCCCTTTTGGCCCCTTTTACTGTCATACAACCTCACCCATTTTGAAATCATGTGGATCCCGTTTAAATTCATACAAGCTCATCCCTTTTTAAAATATATGGATGCTTTTCAACTTCATGTAAGCTCATCCCTTTTAGAAACAGATGGATCCTATCTAAATTCATATCAGCTCGCGCTTTCAGAATCATATGAATCCCAATTAAATTCAAATAAACTCATCCCCCTTTAGAATCATATAAAGCCAGAACCCCCCCAAAAAAAATTGGCCCCCTCCCCCCCACACGATAGAGGGGGGTCCATTTCTTGAGGGGTGGGGAGGGGGCACACTAAGCAGCAGACAACGTTAAACTTCGCTAAGCTCGCTGCACTCTTCTAGAGCTGGAGCTGCACCTACTGATTAAAAAAGGGGCTTCTACACTTCGGCTACATCTTCCCCAAATCCGCGTAGAAGCCCAGGGTCTCACACCAGCCGTGGCCTTTGCCAACCTGCGACGCAAACCGCTCAACTTGTGAACTCAGGACTTTCGCCACTAAACGTGAACGATGCGACCTGACCCTCGGCCTTGGTTTGACGACATACGCTGACATCATGCATTGTGGTGGAGGAATACCCTCACCCCGCCCCCCACCCACCCCTACCCATCAAACCCCCCAACCTTGTCATTACATAGTCACGTCCTCCTTTGCCGTCGCCGTGTGAATTCATGCAGCTCACTCATGTTCGCTCACTCCGCTTCTTTTTCGTTCGCCTTGTTTCAACAAGAAAAACTGTTAAACGCTCACACGCAGAAAAGATGTATGGTAAGCGAGGTTCAAACTTCAAACAATAGAAATGCCAGAGGAAGCAGGGAACACCTAAGGCGCCCTTATGTCTTTCATGGTGATTTCGAGTGTTCAACTACCGAATTTTTCTAGGGCGCCCTTATGTCTTTCATGGGTGATTTTGAGAGTTTAACTACCCATAAACGGCGCGTGTCAGGAACACAAACCACCGGGTTATATGGTAAATGTCGTGAATAGCGCAACCAGCGAAAGCAGACAGTACTTGTATAGAGGACCGGATTGTGTGGATTCAGTCTGCACTGATATGAGCAACAGAAGGAAAGATGCATTTGAGAAGATGAACACACCAAAAGGTTTAAATCACACACTCAGGATAAGCAACGCAAGGAAACATAATAAATGCTTCATAAGCGGTGGAGACTTTGTCAGTACAGTTAAAGCAAAACAGAAAGTAAAAAGACTGCTGTCACGGCACATTTCAAGTGCAACATAGGCTACTGCTTTAAGGGAAAGTCAGGAAATGATCGAAGCTATGCGAATCATGCGAATTAGTACGAATCCTTTGAATACAGAGGTAAAAGAGCTTTTCCTGGGGAAAAACCTATTCAATACAGAGGCAATAGTGTCTTTCCTAGGAGAAAACCAAGGAAAATTCCTAGTTTCCTAGAAGCATAGAGACAGTACAGGTTTTCCTCTGAAAATATGGAAATATAGGTTTTTTTTCTCCGAGAAAGTGGAGGTTTTCCGCTTAAAAAAACATACTTGACATGGAGAAACTACAGGTTTTCGCCGCCCACCCCCCCCCCCCCCCCCCCCCCCCCCCAACAGAAAACAATACAAAATCCATAAAATACAGCAAAATAATCCAAAACGCGAACAAATGAAAAAGTTCGCCAGAAAATTCTCCACCCATTGTATCCTACCAATGTGTCTAGGGCTTTGGGATTATAGGCCATACCCTGAAGCCCTAAACCCTGGTAAGCCTGAAGCCCGCGGCGCAATCCACGGTCCCCAGGTCAACTACTGGCGGGACCCGCGAAATGGCTGCTCAGCTCAATCCCCGGACCCACGGCCATCAAAGGTTCAGGGTTTAGGATTAGGTTTTAGGCTTAAAGAGCTCATGCGGCGGTTGCCGAATATCTTTCGGTATCACGAGTGTTGACGCAACAGGCACTGTACATTTAACGCCGAAAAACCGAATTAAGAGTGTGACACGTGAAAATGTCTTTTCGGGAAACCCTAAACCCTAAACCCTGCACCCTATACCCTATACCCAGCTCATACCCGGGTACTATGCGGACAGTTGTTGGCATACCAGAACAGGTGTTCCTATACGTAGCCCTGTGGTAGTATGGAATGTGTACAAAATGCTGGCGAAGCAATCCCGAAGCGGCGCAATGCCTGAAACATTGATTCAGATCTCCTAGTTTATGTGCTGTGCAGCTTGGCATGCTTCTCGCTTGGATGGCTGCAGTGACAGTATGCACCCCTGAACCCCTAAACCCCTGAACCCCTAAACCCTTAAACCCGAAACCCAAAACCCGAACCTGAAAAACCGAAACCTCCTAAACCTAAAAACCCTAACCCCAAAGACCCCCTCAACCCCTAAACCTTAAACCCCATTCCCCCTAAACCCCCTAAACCCCCTAAACCCCCTAAACCCCCTAAACCCCATAAACCCCCTAAACCCCCTAAACCCCCTAAGCCCCCTAAGCCCCCTAAGCCCCCTAAACCCCCTAACCACCCAAACCCCCCCAACCCCCCAAACCCGCCAAACCCCCTAAACCCTATCCAGGCTGGCGTCGGAGGTGCGATTTCTTCCTTGCAAACTTCGGGTTGCTCGGGCTCAGTTCAGCACACTGTCCTGCTAGTTCAGGAGTTCGAGCTTCGAAGGGATTCAGGTTTTTGGAATGATCTTAAAAGGGTTGGTAGCGGGTTGTTAGGTTAGGTTTTTTTAGGTTGTTGAGCGTTTTTTTTTTGTAAACGCTGTTTTAGCGGGTTTTGTAGGGTTTTTGGGTTGGAAACTGAGGATATTTGAAGCTTCAGTTTGCTGGAACACCCAGGTTGTGGGTGTTTAGGTTTTCGGGTTTTGGGTTCACGGTGTAGTCTTAGCTCTGGGTTTGCCTCTCGTGAGAAGATTCGTCCACATGTTGGCTGCATGCGACCCAGCCCATCTTTTCGTTCCAGGTTTCGGTTTAGGGTTTAGGGTTTAGGGTTTAGGGATTAGGGTTTAGGGTTTAGGGATTAGGGATTAGGGTTTAGGGTTTAGGGTTTAGGGTTTAGGGTTTTGGCTTCATGGATCTGAGCACTCTCATTCTCTGCACCTCCGGCGCGCCCCCGACCCCAGCAGGCCTGTAGGACTTGAGCACCAGAATGTTTCATGCTGGGCAGCACGAGGTGCTTTCAACTTGTTTAGTTCGGGTTTAAGGTTTAAGGTTCAAGGTTCAAGGTTTAAGGTTTAGGGTTTAGGGTTTAGGGAGATACACAGCTTTGGCCCCCTGAATCGGGGTTATAGTGAATTAGGCTGCCTTTCTGGGCTTCTGGCATAGTATCTGGGCTTGAGTTTGTGTGTGCAAAGGGCTTTCCTGCTTAGTGCCTTAGTTAACCTTACACACTACACGCTAAATTGCCTAAGAGGCTCTTGATGAAGCGCCCCTGGTCCAAAATCCTCAACCCTCAACCCTAAACCCTAAACCCTAGAACCCTAAACCCCAGACCCCTAAACCCTAAACCATAGAACATACAACCCTTGAATCCTAAACCCTAGAACCCGACACCCGAGGACCCTGATCCCTAAACCCTAAACCCTAGAACCCTAGAACCCGAGAACCCTAGAACCCTAAACCCTAAACCCTAAAACCCTAAACCCTAAACCCTAAACCCCAAACCCTAAACCCTACACCCTAAAACCCTAAACGCTTTGAGGATCGGCTGCCATCTTCTCTTGGCGGCATGGCTCGGGCTCATGGCGCCTCGAGCCCACAAGGACTGCCGGGTCAGGGACTCCAGTATCCCTTAATTAAGGAGTATTCCCTAACTTACAGTATGGTTCCTTTTTTTTAAGGAAGATTCCCGAACTTACAGTCTGGTTCCTTAGATGGTTTAAGGAATATTCCCTAACTTACAGTATGGTTCCTTGTATGTTTTAAGGAATATTCCCTAACTTACATTAGGGTTCCTTAGATGGTTTAAGGAATATTCCTGAACTTACATTAGGGTTCCTTGGATGGTTTAAGGAATATTCCCTAACTTACACTAGGGTTCCTTATATGGTTGAAGGAATATTCATTAAGTCCTATTAGGGTTCCTTATATGGTGTTAGGAATATTCCGTAAGTTCTATTAGCGTTCCTTATCTTTTTTAAAAGAATCTTACTCAGTTAAGGGGTATTGGAGTCTCTGGGGAGTATGTGTTGCCGCAGCCCAGGGACACCAATACCCCCTGTTATTTCAGGAATCTCCTTTAGGGTTTAGGGTTTAGGTTAGGGTGTAGGGTGTAGGGTTTAGGGTTTAGGGTTCAGGGTTTAGGGTTTAGGTTTGGGGTTTTACGGAATTCTCCGCGATCCTTATGTAGAATTAGGCATGGGGACACCCCATGTGGTTTGAGGCCTCTTTCCACGGTTGGAAAGATACTCTCTGACTTCAGTCAAAAATCCCTCAAATCCCATGAGCCCAAAATTCGGCTTCTATGGCCTTAACCCTATAAGCTCTAAACCCCAAACCCTATAGGGGCTAAGAAGTCAAAACCAAACCCCGTGCCTTTGTGTAAGCCATACTACCCTGTGCCTAATCACTCCCCACCCCGCCCCGCCCTGTGAAAAGGCTGCAATTTGGGTACTGCCAGAGCGGGCGCTCTTCCCAGGAGGCAAGGGGTGGATGCCGACATGGGGGTTTTTGAGCTTAGGACTTAGGGGTTTTAGGGTTTTGGGTTTTGGGTTTAGGGTTTAGGGTTTAGGGTTAAGGGTTTAGGGTTTAGGGGGGGGTGCAACCTTGTTCTTAATCACCATTTTGATATCAGAGGGCCCTTGATACACAGCACCCTCAAAGGGGCTCTGAGTTCGCACAGCCTGTAGGGGGGGGTTGATGGTTGGATGTTAGCATTGTAGGTTACCTTTCTTCTGACGATCCATGAACATTCAAGGTAGCCTAGAGCCTTCTCCCCCCCGAACAAAAACTGCAAAGGACAAGAAGAAGAAGAAGAAGAGGAAGAAGAAGAGGAAGAGGAAGAAGAGGAAGAAAAAGAAGAAGGAACAGAAGGAAGAAGGCCCTGAGGCCCTCAGGATCGAACCCCCCTCCACGCCGCCGCACAGGGCCCTCGGTGGCCGTGAGCCCCTTGGGCTTCTGGCTTCTTTGGGGCCTGGCGCTGGTGCTGTACCGACGGGCGCGGGCCTGCGCGAAGGAGGCACCCTGGAGCAAGCGATGTTCTACCCTAAACCCTGAATCCTAAACCCTATGGCCCTAAACCCTATAATTAAACCCTACAGCCTATAGCCTACGTAGCTGGTAGCCTATAGCTTAATAGGCTATATGTAGCCTATAGCTCATAGCCTATATAGTCTTTTGCCTATAGCCTATATAGCCTATCGGCTCTAGCCTATAGCCTGCAAATTAGTAGGGTTTGGTGGCTGAAAGAGCTTAAGGTTTGGCTTTCGGGCGACGAAAGGCCAAAGTGGAGTTAGGCAGGCAGGTTCATGGATCGGTATAAACGCCTAAATGCACCAGAAAATCAGTTCCCAAAAGCCCCACACCTGCCGACCTCTATACCGCCCACAAGCCACCAGCCACCCAGGCATTAGAACCCTAAACCACGGTTTAGGGTTTAGGGTTTCGGGTTTAGGGTTTATGGCTAAACTATTCATTGAACGGCAAGAGTTACCACAAGTAGGTCTCCACGTAATCCTTCTACTCAAAGGCTGTTTACTGCAACGGGGACGTCCTACTTAAGACGGGGGTTTAGTAGCTTCGAAAGCAGGCTACAAGTAGGACGACCCCACCTAGGGCGTTCAACGCCTTACTAACCGACTTAGCTTCAAAGCTCTCAAGCCCTCAAGCTGTCAAGCTCTCAAGCCCTCAAGCCCTCAAGCCCTCAGCCCCAAGCCCTAAAGCCTAAGTCACCAGTAAGCCCCTTTGCCCCTTTCCCACCCAAACGTCCCGGAGCCCGAAACAACTGGACTTGGGGTTAGGGTTTGGGGTTTGGGCTTTAGGCTTTACAGGGTTCGAGTTCACGGTTCAGGGTTTAAAATTCAGGGTTGAGGGTTCAGGGCATGTGGAGAGTGTATCATGGGAGAACCTGTTCGCGTTGCACATGAGGAGTATACCGGAAACCTTAAACGGTAGTACGAGTTTGGTTCACCAAAGCCTTTAAATTCTTTGCCCTATACGAACTCATCAAGACCCTGTCAATGACTCATCAAAACCATACCACAAAAACCTCAGAAAGCCCTTAAAAGACCCTATAAAGAACCCCGACATAAACCCTACAAAAGCCACTAAAACCTGAACAAACCCCATAAAAAGCCCTTAAAAAAGCAATGCAAAAGGCTGACTACGACCGCGGCACACGCTGGCACGTGGCCTTCCACTGCGTCGGGAACCTCGCGAACATCTTGCCGGGACCTCGCAGGGTTCGAGTTTCTGCGGGTTTAGGGTTTAGGGTTTAGGGTTCAGGGTTTAGGGTTTAGGGTTTAGGGTTCCATATGCCCGAAACCCTAAACCCCAGTGCCCTCTTTTCTGTCGTTAAGTTTCAACTCAGGGACCGAGGTGTCTTGGGAAGCCGTTCCTGTGCCCTGGGTTTTGGAGTACTATGCTTTAATACTTTTGGGTTCTGGGTTTCCTATTATAGCTACTTATAATACCTAAAAGGTATATGCTTTTTTCCCAGGGTCTACTCCGAAGTAGGGTTCCTTGCGAGGCATGGATTGCCCCAGCAGGGTGTTATGGAATTTAGCAGGCTTCCTCCTTAGGTTTTGGAGTGTTCGGGTTTTAGTGTTGAGGGTTGCGAGTTTAGGGTTTAGGGAGGGTTCGCCCATGAATAGAACCACACGTGGTGCCCTGAAGTGGGTTTTGTTTAGGGTTTAAGGTTTAATGCGTCTCGACCTCAACAGACATCACGGAGACATTGGATCATGGGGATTCTTGACCACCCGCCGGCATGAAAGACATGTGCCAGGGGCCCGAAGAGCAAGAGAGGGTTAACGGTTGGTGATCCCAAGACGCCAGTGCAGATGTCGGACGTTGTGCTCTGAGCCACATAACTGCACTGATAGTTGGGTTGTAAGTACCCTGCACCTCCAAATACTTTATTAGGAACCCCAAAACCTAAATCCTAAACCCTAAACCCTAAACCCACCCAATGTCATTGAGGGTCCAACGCGTGTCACTGCTGAATGATTGCATGCGGCAAGTTGGAAGACGATGCCGGAAGCTGCAAATTAGGACTCAAAGTAGGCCCTTCTTTCCCTTGTTTTTTAGGGTTTAGGTTTCCTTATAATCCCCTTAACCAAAACGGGCGCACACCTGAGTGTAGGGCACCCTTTTTATTCCTAGGTTACTCTTAGGTCTGGCAACCAACTGAGCCCTCAATTCTGTTTCGTGATGCTAAAGCCCCAAAACCCTTCATCCCGAAACCCTGCGGCTAAAGGGTTCGGAGTTCAGAGCCTCATCCAAGGATTTTGTGAGGGATTTGAGTCGGATTGAGGGTTGGGAAGCTTGAAACCCCAAGCCCCCGAAGATTCAAGACCATGAGTGCCACGCAGGCTCTACCCGGCGCTGCCTCACGCCTGAAGCCGCGCGGAGACCCCAAGCCGTAGCAAGCTCCAATCAGGGGTTAAAGGTTTAGGGTTTAGGGTTTAAAAGGGGCCTGAGCCTTAAACCCGAAAACCCTAAACCCTAACCCCTAAACCCGAAACCCTAAACCCCAAAACGGGTTCAGGGGAGCCAAGCAGGATTTCAGGCGCAAACCAGAGCCTTAGATCATGAGCCCCAACCCAGGACTCCCAAACCTTCTGGACCCTGATATAAACGCCGGCGCAGAACATCCCGAAGCCCATGATGCCCAAATCCAACACCTTAGAAACTACCCCGCACCCTACAATCCTGAGGAGCCCCTGACCCAAGGCCGTAAACTCCAGAGAACCCTAAAACCCTAAACCCTAAACCCTAAACCCTAAGAGCATCCCAAAGAGGGACGCCGGACCGCGCCGCAGCATATGTTGAAAAAAGCTGGTTTAGGGTTTAGGGTTTAGGGTTTAGGGTTTAGGGTTTAGGGTTTAGGGTTTAGGGTTTAGGGTTGGGGAGCCTAGGGCTTGGGGTATTGACGGCATCTCTTTCGGGTCGAAAGCCCCGAAACCCCAAATCTTCACCCGAAGCCCAGGTCCCCAGTCAGCCCCCTGTTTAAAAGGCACGGCTTGAGGACGCAATTAAGTGGCATCCGACATTCTTCGTTGGCCCCTATACGCCCGAAGCTCTAAACCCTGAACGCTGCACCCTAAACCCTAAACCCTAAACCCTAAACCCTAAACCCTAAACCCTAAACCCTAAACCCTAAACCCTAAACCCTAAACCCTAAACCCTAAACCCCTGGAACCTCCGGAACCGCCCGACACCATAGGACCGTAAACCCTAAAACCCAAATCCCAAGAACCCTAAGCCCTAGAACCCTAGAACCCTAGAACCCTAGAAGAATAGAAGAACCCTAGAACCCTAAACCCTAAACCCTAAACCTAAACCCTAAACCCTAAACCCTGAACCCTACAGCAAGCTGCCTGCAGACTCCCAATGCGTGCCTTTGTGGTGTATTATGCTATAACCCCCTGTACCAAACCCGAGAAGGAACTAACCTTAAGCCCTAGAGCCCTAGAACTCTAGAACCCTAAACCCTAAGAACACCCCTAAACCCTAAACCCTAAATCCTAAACCCTAGACCCTAAACCCTAAACCCTAAACCCTAAACCCTAAACCCTAAACCCTAAACCCTAAACCCTAAACCCTAAACCCTAAAGAGCCCCTCAGGTTGACCATCCCAAGAAGCGCTTCGTGCAGCTGGGGCAGCGCGGCCCTCGGCCCAGGGCTTTTGGGGTTCTAAGGTTCTGGGGTTCTAGGGTTCTAGGGTTCTAGGGTTCTAGGGTTTAGGGTTCTAGGGTTTAGGGTTTAAGGTTCTAGGGTTTAGGGTTTAGGGGTCTAAGGTTTAGGGTATAGGGGTTTAGGGGTTTAGGGGTTTAGGGGTTTAGTGTTTAGGGGTTTAGGGGTTTAGGTTTTAGGGTTTAAAGGTTTAGAGTTTTAGGGTTCTAGGGTTTAGGGGTTTAGGGTTCTAGGGTTTAGGGTTCTAGGGTTCGGGTTTAGGGTTCTAGGGTTCTATAGGGTTCTATAGGGTTCTATAGGGTTCTAGGGTTCTAGGGTTCTATAGGGTTCTATAGGGTTCTATAGGGTTCTATAGGGTTCTATAGGGTTCTATAGGGTTCTATAGGGTTCTATAGGGTTCTATAGGGTTCTATAGGTTCTATAGGGTTCTATAGGGTTCTATAGGGTTCTATAGGGTTCTACAGGGTTCTATAGGGTTCTATAGGGTTCTATAGGGTTCTATAGGGTTCTATAGGGTTCTATAGGGTTCTATAGGGTTCTAGGGTTTAGGGTTAAGGTTTTGGGTTTCTGAACAGCTTATTAGTGTCTCTGAAGGGTTTCGGGCACCAGCACTAGCCTAAACCCGGAACCCCTCCCCCCTAAGCCCTAAGCCCCCTAAGTTCCCTGAGCGTCCCTGAGTTCTTTAAACCTCAACGGAGGCCCTAAACCCCAAACCCTAAAAACCCTAAACCCTAAGCTCCCTAAACTCCCGAAACCCTACACCCTAAAACCCTAGACGCTAAACCCTAAAACCCTAAAACCCTAAAACCCTAAAACCCTAAAACCCTAAAACCCTAAAACCCTAAAACCCGAAAACCCTAAAACCCTAAAACCCTAGACCCTAAACCCTAAACCCCAGACTTCCCTTTTTCTCCTCTTCCTCCCCCCCCCCCCCCCCCCCCTAAGCGGCCAAGCCGACTGAAAGGATGCAGACCAAGAAGATCAAACCCGACGAGAGGCAGGGGACCTTAAAAGGGCTTCGGTGTGGTTTAGGGTTTAGGGTTTAGGGTTTATCCTAGGTGGGATAAGGGGGACCCTTAAAAGGGAACCCCTTCTTAACCCTCTTCTGGCTCTCTTAAACAGAGACCTTATTCAGAGGGTCTATATCCCCAAGGGTCCCCCCAATCCTATCCCCTAGTTTAGGGTTTAAGGTTTAGGGGTACTCGCCGCAGCTTTTGTTTCTTCTTTTTCCCCACCCTCGGTGTGGGGTTGTTAGAATAATTTAAACTCAACTCTTCTCCTCGCCCGGAACTCTTCTCCTCGCCCGGTCTACTCTCGCTCACCCCTCAACCCCCAGAGTGTCCCCAGAGAGCCCAGCCCCAGAGTCTACCTGGAGTGCCCAATTAGCGTGCCCAAACCCAGAGTCTTCTGGAGCGCCCAGCCCCCAGAGTGTCCTGGAGCCCAGCCCCCGGAGCCCAACCCCAGAGTATGTCCCCGTGCCCAGCCCCAGAATGTCCCTGGAGGCCCAACCCCAGAGTATCTCTACCACGAGAGGGTTGGGATGCTCGAAGTAAAAAAATTGCCTTACAGGCCGAAAGACTGTATAAGGCTTCTACTGTCCCTTAACCAACAAGCCTCTTGGTGGCCTTTTGACCGCTTTGCCTCCTGGGTGCCTGTACACAGCTCATGATTAGGAAGATCAAAGGGAATATAACGACCCGAGTAGGTATACACCTATTACATTCCTACTATGTTGTTGGGGTTCCCTGTTTAGGGGCTCCCATTCAAGTCCCTTTGCAAAAGGGTCAACCTCGGGCCCCTAAGGTTGTAGCCTTGGGTTTCAGGGCCATATTCGGAGTAGATTAAGGGGGCCTGTTAGGCGTACATCCTTCTGTGTCCGAGTCTGACTTCCTGAAACCTAGGGTTTAGGGTTTAGGGTTTAGGGTTTCGGGTTTCGGGTTTAGGGTTTAGGGTTTAGGGTTTAGGGTTTAGGGTTTAGGATTTAGGAACATCAGCCCTTGAGCCCTCGAGATCCCTTGGCCCTTGTTTGGAGGGTTTGGATCCCTTCAAATATTCCTTCGAGCTGTCAAGGGCGCCCTTCTTCTTGCCCCAAACCCGAAACCCTAAACCCTAAACCCTAAACCCTAAACCCTAAACCCTAAACCCTAAACCCTAAACCCTAAACCCTAGACCCTAAACCCTAAACCCTACACCCTACACCCTACACCCTAAACCCTACACCCTAACACCCTAAGCCGTCCTAGACCCTGCGCGCCTTCCGGCCCAGGCAGGTTTTCCGGCTACCGCCTGCAAGGACAGAGCTCTGGCAGGCTGCGGCCCTGGGTAGTTATAAGTGGGGTTATAAGTACCCTAGATAAGGTTCTAAGTATAGTCACCCTAATCATAACCCTACTTTACAAATACCGAAAAATGACGAGCGAAATTCAGATCCGGGGTGCTGGTTCCTGGGGGTTCAGGGTTTCGGGATTCGAGGGCTGTAGGGTTTAGGGATCAGGGTCTAGGGGTTTAGGGATATGGGGTTCTAGGGCTCCAGGGGTTCTAGCGCCTAGGGGTTCTAGGGTTCAGGGATTCTCGGGCTTCGGGGTTCTAGGGCTCAGTGATATTCCCAGGGTAGTTTCATGGTTCTTTCACATGGGCCCTGCGAAGGGGACCCCTCAAGAACCCTATACAACCCAAGGGTCAATACTTCAGATTCCTGTAAAGAGGTAAGGGACCATACTAAAGGACCATGAACAACCCTTAGAGATATAAGGTTTGCGGCTTGTGAGTCTGTCCGACATGCAGAGACATTTCTCTCGGCATCCTAAGGGAGTCCCACGCGAGCCCCTACTTAGTCAGGGTGCCAGCCCGAAACCCTACACCCTCAAGCCCCTGCAACGCCAAAATGTTCAACAAAAGCGACCAAAAAAAGAAAGCTTTCCATGAAACTTTCCGCGAAACTCCTCGAAACTTTCCCCGGGCCTGAATTAGAATTTCTAACAGTTAGTCAGACCTCGAAGCCCTGAAGACCTCATTCCCCTCCCCTCCTCACCCTAGCCCTAAACCCTAAACCCTAAACCCTAAACCCTAAACCCTAAACCCTAAACCCTAAACCCTAAACCCTGAACCCTGAACCCTGAAACCCTAAACCCTAAACCCCTCCACCCTAAACCCTAAACCCCTCCACTGGGGTTTAGGGTCATCATGGGCTGCTTCGAGCTTACAGCCCGGTATGCTCTTTGTGGTTTGAGGGTGCAGGCCCCCTCCCCCCCCTCAAAGGTGAAACGGGGCTTATGTTATTGTTCTTGGTGAGTGCGTGTGTGTGTGTGTGTGTGTGTACAAGTATACATATACATATATATATGTACATATATATATGTACATATATATATTGGGTGTTGTTTTGGGGATACTTGTTATAAACAACCCTACCTTATATGTTCCTTCAGTTTAGGGTCAGAGTACCCAACAGGGCATTGCTTCAGGCCAGTTCTTCCTTGAGCGTCGTGCGCGACCTTTATGACGGCTCGGGGCCACAGGTGGAGAGGCATTGGGGGGGGGGGGGGGTTTGGTGCTTGTGGGTTTGCTGCTTAGGTTGGTTCTGGTTTGGGGTTTAGGGTTTGGGGTTTAGGGCTTAGGGTTTAGGGTTAGGGTGTAGGTTTAGGGTTTAGGGTTTGCCGTGTTTAGGGTTTGCCGTGCAGTCGCGCCAAGGCCTGGGTTCAATGTTCCTTCAACCAGCAAGGTGGTGTTGGGGCACCTTTGATGGGGGTCTGCGAGGGCTTCGTGGCAGACTTTTTTGAACACTTTTGGGAGAAGGGAGCCTCAAGAGGACTCCGTGTAAGACCAAACCCTAAACCCTAAACGCTGAACCCTGAACCCTGAACCCTGAACCCTGAACCCTGAACCCCTAACCCCTAACCCCTAACCCCTAAACCCTAAACCCTAAACCCTAAACCCTAAACCCTACAGTAGGCAGGTTTTGGGGAGCCCTTCCGGGGGTGCCATGCATGGACCCTCTTTGGTTCCCTCGGGAACCAGCTAGGCCTGGTAAATTCTGGCTAAGGGGGATGAGATTAGGGTTTAGGGTTTTGGGTTTAGGGTTTAGGGTTTAGGGTAGATGGAGATGTTTGGGGAGCCCTACTGCGGCAGTTCCCAGGAATGGAGGCACTCACCGAACGACTGTTCGACCTGTGCTCACTGAGGCAGATCAGCTTCCCAGACTCCCGAGTTGCTTTGCGCCGACATGTCGCACAACCCTAAACCCTAAACCCTAAACCCTAAACCCTAAACCCTAAACCCTAAATCCTAAACCCTAAACCAGTATAGAAGGTGTTCGGGCGAACCATTGTGACATCATCACACCACAGGAGGTGCATCGTGTGGCACATGAAAGTCGTTGCTTGACAGGGTTCGAGATGCTTCTCCTCCAAAGGGATCCATTTTGGACGGGACGAGCCTCGAGTGGATGAGTTCGGAGACGCTGTGCTGAGATCGCTTGCAGGGAATGCGTTTCAAGCGCACTGTTGCGCCGAGGCAAGGAACATCGGCAACATTGGCAATGGTTCCCACTTTAGGGTTTAGGGTTTAGGATTTAGGGGTTAGATGGCTAGGACGTCCCGGCCCAGCAGTGTGTGATAACTTAGGGCGAGATTCCCTTCCGAGCCACGTTGCGCAAAAGGGCACTTTTTTTCTATTCTTAGGTTGCCTGGGAGCCAAGATGGCTTTCGTGGTCACAGGGTTCCTCCGGCTTATGAGAGTGTTGGGTTTGAGAAGTTCCAATGAAAGAGCTGAGTTTGTTGACAAACTGGCAAAAGTATGCTTGGGGTCTAACTCTCAACCCTAAGCCCTAAAGCCCTAAGCCCCAAGCCCTAAGCCCCAAGCCCCAAGCCCTAAGCCCCAAGCCCTAAGCCCCAAGCCCCAAGCCCCAAGCCCTAAGCCCTCAGCCCTCAGCCCTAAGCCCTAAGCCCTAAGCCCTAAGCTCTAAGCTAAGCCCTAAGCCCTAAACCCTAAACCCAAAGACTTCGGTTGCTGGGATTTGGGGTTTCGGTGCTTGGGGGGCCGCTTCTAGTACGTGGCAGGGATGCCCTGCCTTGAAACAGGAAGCAGGATTTGGGGGTTTGGGGCTTAAGGCTTAGGGTCCTAAACCCTAAACCCTGAACCCTGGACCCTAGACCCTAGACCCTAGACCCTAAACCTTAAACCCTAAACCCGTAACCCTAACCTAAACCCTAAACCCCAAACCCTAGCGTCCGAGGTTATGCCGCAGACCCCCTCACAGCGTCCGTGCGGGCACTCAAGAGTCGGTCGGCCAGCGGCCGCGACCCGAGCTTTCTCCAGTTTTTTTTTGTTTTGGGAGGGTTTAGGGTTTAGGGTTTAGGGTTAGGGTTAGGGTTTAGGGTTTAGGGTTTAGGGTTTAATGTTTAGGGTTTGGGGCTTAGGGTTTAGGGATGTTAAGGGTTTAGGGTTTGGGGTCTGGGGTTTGGGGTTTCGGTTGGTTAGGGCTCAGGGCTTTAGGGGGCTAGGTGTTGAGGGGTCTTGAGGTTTGGGGGGTTGTGGATTAGGCGTTTCGGGTTTAGGGGTACGTAGGGGGCTTCGGGGTTTAGGGGTTAGGGCGCTAGGCTTTACAGGGCGCAGAGGATGGACAGGGGAACTAGTGCAGAATGACTAACCCTAAACTCCGCATCTAGAACCCTGAGCCCTCAACCCTAAAGCCCTTTTCGGATTTTGGTTTTCCATTAAGGTATTATGTTTTCCTCGCCCTTGCGGCGTTCATTCTTCCCATGCCCCTCCACACCACCCTAAACCCGAAGCCCTAAACCCCATGAGATTTTCGGTCGCGCGCATGCGCAGGGAGTGCTCAAGCCTTGCAGCCGTGAATCCTCAGAGACGCGGCCATCCGGGCCCTAAACCCTCCGGCGCCAGACCTTGGAGCCTTGATAACCCCAAGCCTCATGGGCTAAGGGTTTCTACGGTTTAGGGTTTAGGGTTTAGGGTTTAGAGTTTAGGGTTTAGGGTTTAGGGTTTAGGGTTTAAGGACCCAAGCTTCGCTCGCAGAAGTCTAGGGGTTGAGAGGGACCCCCCAAAAATAGTAGGATCCCGTGATAATAAGGGCCCCAATAAGGTAACCCCTGGTTTCGGAACCATGTGGGTGCTCTCACGAGCACACACGCTTTCTTCTGACATGGAGCACTTCACCTAGTACCCCGGAAAGTTGTCAAAGCTAGAACGCCGCTGCCTCTTACCCCTCTCTCCCCCTTCCCCCACAAAAAACAAAAAGAGCGGAGCAAGAACTACAGCAACTTAATCTCCGCAAATCTACGACTCCAGCCCTATCTTCCAGCCTGTGTATCCTCAACCTCTCAAGCCCGAATATAGGGGTCGGAATAGTTGCTAATCATCTTCCCTTAGGCTCCCTTTGTAATTATACTAGAATATCCCCCAAAACCATATGCTAAGAATTCAGGCCCCTATATTACACCCCTGCTCCGTCGTTGGCTCGCCAGCTGGTAGATCGATTGCAAGTGCATCCAGAGTATAGGATTCTGTCTTGACAAATCTTGCAAGGTTCGGACAGAGTCACAGGAGGTAGCTTTGCCGAGTTAGGCTTCCAAAGAGTGTGTAGAGTGCACCCCTGCACCCAGCTGCCCGCGCGTTCCGGGCTGAGCTGCTTCAGTCAGATGTTTTGTGTCTTTGCAACTTCAGGGTTTAGGGGCTAGTAGAACAACAGAGGCCTTTGTTGCCCAGTGGTACACTTTTGCACATTTTGTCTTGTTCTAGGTTCCCTTAAGAAGGCAGCCGTTAAATAGCTTGCCAGTACCAGCACATAAGAACTGTCCTAAGCCCTGCGTAAGCCCCAAAATTACCAAACGCCAGATTTTGCATCAGCATTTTGCCGCGCCCGATCGAACCTGCAAATGGTTCGCAGAGGCTCGTCGAACTAATTGCTAGTCAGCGGAGAGGTTCGTCGAACTAATTGTTACTGAACGGTTTGGCTATGAGGCCTCCACCTCCATCTGGAGCCCTGCCTTTCTAAACCTCTGAATCCTGGACTCCCTAAACCCTAATCCCTAATCCCTAAACCCCAAACCCTAGTTAAACTCTAAGCCCTAGGGGCCCTAAACCCTAAACCCTAAACCCTAAACCCTGAACCCTGAATTGGACGCCAAGCACATAACAGCCTGGCACCTTCACCCTGCAGCCGACTTCCCTGTGCCTGGAAACCGAAGGCGATTCGGTTTTTTGGGGCTTAGGGTTTCTTATGCTGTCTGTAGTTAATGGAGTCCTTTTCAGAATTAGCTATTCGAGGGTTGAGGGTTGGCATCTATTTGCTTCAGCCCCCCCCCCCCCCCCCCCAAAAAAAAAAACAAAAAACAGAAAAGCAATGTATCCCCTATATTGCAAAGAAGAATGTTTTGTGTTTTTGGGGTGGTTCTTCAGCAAATCGTAGGCTGCGGGCTGAAGGACATCCCCCCAGGCTTCCCCCCCAAAGCCATTTGGCTTCGCGCGAGCTCCTCAGGTGGCCATCATGCACCAATCGGAGGCCAGCTGCGAACGGTTTAGGGTTGAGGGTTTAGGGTTTAGGGTTTAGGGTTATGGGATCCCCCCCCCCCCCCATCACTACCCCTCCCCCCCCCCCACCCCCGGCTTTTTAGGGTTCTTTGCAGCTTGAGCGTGAGGTTGATGGCGCATGGTTCCACCGGATTGCCGCTTTCGAACGCTTTGTCCTGCAGGGACGTGCAAAATGGAACCCCCTGAGCAAGAACATCCTTGGGCACTCGACGTGTTTTCCGCACTCCGCCCTAAATTCAAATCCCTCAAGCAACCCCCCCCCCCCCCCCCGCACCCAAGCCTCAAATCCTCAACCCTCAACTCCTAAAGCCTAGACCCCTCAAACCATCAACCCTTTAAACCCTAAGCCCGAAACCCTAAACCCTAAACCCCAACCCCCAAACCCTAAACCCCAAACCCGCCCCCTACGCAACCTTGACCCCCCCCCCCCCCACCCCGATCAGACGTGGAGCCGAATGACGGCGGCCAGATCAGGCCAGTTGCGGGATTAATCTCGGGTAGAGTATGCGGTTTGGCGTTCAGGGCCAGGGTTGTGGCTTTTCGGCTCGGGGCTCGCGATTTGGGAACGAAGCGCTATTTTTTCGCATGTACTTTTGGTATTATGAACCTTAAGGATAAGTTGGGATGTTCCCCCTTATACAAACAGCCCTCAATAGGGATTATAGTACCCATCCCTATTAAGCACTGTAGTGCAAGGGGAACATCCCAAACTTACTGACTTAACCAATTGAGTGTGGGCTTTGGTTCTTAGACCGGTCCCCAAGACCTTGGGAAAGCTTGCGCATGTGCTGTCGAGTTTGCGGGTTGGGCTTGGCAAACCCTTTTGAACCCTGTAAGTCCTAAACCCCGAGCCCGAAATTTTGCTTCAGGATTTCCTCAGGAAGACAACCCTAAGCCCTAAACTCCAAGCCCTAGACCCCAAACCCTAAACCCTAAACCCTAAACCCTAAACCCTAAACCCTAAACCCTAAACCCTAAACCCTAAACCCTAAACCCTAAACCCTAAACCCTAAACCCTAAACCCTAAGCCCTAAACCCTAAACCCTAAACCCTAAACCCTCAACCCTAAACCCTAAACCCGAAACCCAACCCGAAACCCTAAGCCCTCGAAGCCTTCAAAGCCCGCAGCCGCACGCCATGCCTCAGGCTGTGACATGCTGATGGACCGAATCTTGTTAGCCCAATGGGGTTAGGGTTTAGGGTTTAGGGTTTAGGGTTTAGGGTTTTAAATGATACCTCTGTGGTGCTTCACTATAACTTTAGATCCTTAGCCTTTTTGGGTTTATATTGGGTTGCTTAATAAGGCAGCCAAAAGTTAGATTTGTAGCTACCCTGCTAAGTGCAGCCAAGATAGCCTTGGGGTTTAGGGTTTAGGGTTGGGATGTTCCGCCTTAAATACTAACAGTCCTTAATAGGGATTATAGTACCCCCTATTCTAATCCCTATATTAAGTGCCGTTAGTACGAAGGTGAGCATCTCAAGGTTTAGGGCCTGTTCTAGGGTAGCCTAGTCCTACCCTTTTGCGCTTTTGGTTGGGTTCTAGGTGACCCTTTCAAAAGGAGCCAGTCCTCAAAAGAAGGGTACCCTTGTTGTGACATGGGTATTTCCCAAAATAAGGGCGCCCCTTTTATACCCCAAATGGAATAGAATCTCCTTAAAGGGACCCCCCGGAAGGGTACCCCTATTCTCGTAACCCTAAACCCTAAACCCTAAACCCCCATATGGGTGCTGGGCTACCAAGGAATGCAGACCAGCACCAGCACTGCCTTCACACCCTCCTCCACGGCCTGGACTCCAATTTTTTGGAGGGGGTTTAGGGTTTAGGGTTTAGGGTTTGGGGTTTAGGGTTTAGGTTTTATCCGGTTTATCCGGTTTGTAGGGTGTATAGGGTTTGTAGAGTTTTTAGGGTTTATAGGGTTTGTAGGGTTTATAGGGTTTATAGGGTTTATGGGGTTTATAGGGAATAAAAGGGTTTATCGGGTTTACAGGTTTAATAGGGTTTATAGGGTTTATAGGGTTTAGGAACCCCAAAAGCCCGAAACGATCCAACTTTAGCGGCGAAGGCCCACTGAAGCTCACTCTTTCCGCTTCCTGCCGTCTCTCCCTAGGCTACACCAAACATGCTTGGCGTTTCAAGAGGTTCTACGAACAGTGTAAGAATCCTAAAAGCCTTATATAAAGCCCTAAAGCCCAACAGCCCTGAACCCTAAACACTAAATCCTCAACGCTCACGCCTCGCGCCTTAACGCCCCAAAGCCCTAAACCCCTACAGCCCAAAGACAAACCCTACAAACGCACAAACCCTACAAGCCCCACAACCCTAAACCCTAAACCCTAAACCCTAAACCCTACTTAAACCCTAAACTCTCAGCTCCCTGTTGTGAGCCTTCGAACCTCCTTACCGCCAGACACCCGATGAACTGGGAATTAGGTACCCTACATACTCCCTTCAAGGGCATATATATGGTACCTCATTCCCTCATCCGTGCCATGTGTAGGGGCTCCAGGATTCCTGGTTTAGGGCTGCAGGAGATAGGGGATTTCTGGCTTAGGGCTTATAGGGTTTAGGGTTTAGTGTTTGAGGGGCTTAGGGCTTCTAGGGCTTTACGAGGGTTAAACAAAACGGCCAAACCCCAAAACGAAAGGAGTAACAGATCCTCAACTCTATGACCCAAAACCCCTTAAGCCTTAAACCCCTAAACCCACGCACCCATATACCCATAAACCCATAAGGCCAAAAGCCCATAAACCCATAAGCCCCTAAGCCCTAAACAACCCTAAACCCCAAACCCTAAACCCCAAACCCAAACCTAAACCCTTCTGAAACCCCAAACCCTAAACCCCAAACCCCAAACCCTAAACCCTAAACCCCCCTCAGGCAGCCAAGTTGATCCTGGGACCTCGTGGCATGCTGGAGTTCGGAGCTCAGGAAAACCTCACCGTCTTCTACAGCTGATCCAGACCTCGGGTTTAGGGTTTAGGGTTTGGGGTTTAGGGTTTAGGGTTTAGGGTTCAGGGTTTAGGGTGTTTTGGTGTTAGGGGCTTAGGGTTTTGGGGCTTGGGGCTTAAGGAGTCTTCTATAGGGTTTAGGGTTTCGGGGTGTTTTTTGGGTTTAAATAGGGTTTTACGACTAAACCCGAAACCCTAAACCCCCTAAACCCTAAAGCCCTAAACCCTCAACAAGCGCCGTCCCCAGGCCACCCTTCTCACGGCAGATGGTGGACCACGGAAAGGCGCGTCGCCCGGCTTCGTGTACCCATTTGAAGGGGTCCAAAAAAGGGCTAGGATTGGAGGGGGTGCCTGTTCTCACAACCTATACAGCTTCGGCCCGAGGCCTCGGCGGATACTATCCCAACCATGAACTAGAAACCTAAACCCTAAACCCTAAACCCTGAACCCTGAACCCTGAACCCTGAACCCTGAACCCTGAACCCTGAACCCTGAACCCTGAACCCTGAACCCTGAACCCTGAACCCTGAACCCAAACAACCTATAAACCCTAACCCTAGAACCTAAACGCCTCTAAGTTCCTCGGCCTTGCTGTTGAAGCATGGGAGTCTTGGGCTCGTAGTTGGGCAAAGGTTTAGGGTTTAGGGTTTAGGGCTTAGGGCTTAGGGCTTAGGGCTTAGGGCTTAGGGCTTAGGGCTTAGGGCTTAGGGTGTAGGGCTTGGTGTTTAGGGTTTAGGGCTTAGAGTTTTACGCATCTTCTTATGTCACAAGGAGGCCTCCAGCAATGGAGGTATCCCTTTCTGGGGGATTCCTGCAAAACAACTCTTACGTAGTATATGGTGGGGGGTATTAAAGGGGTCCTGCTTTGGAACTACCTGTGGGGTAAGGAGAAGGTCTAGAAACCTTGAAGAGAACCAAATAGGCCAGCAAGAAACAAGACTACAAATCAAACACAGCTCTTAGGGTCCTTTTGATTAGGGCGGCTAAGCCCCAAACTTTGACCCCAAGCACCGAACCTGATACATCCGAATTACAGCTCGACATGCATGGGTTGGGTGGTTGTTCGACATCAAGGGACCCTTTTTTGGAGGGGTCCTTTCCATACGTGAGTGCAACAAAGAAAGTGCCCCAAACAGGGACCTATTTTGCAGACCGCCCCGCACCATTCTCTTAGACTCCTCGGCCTAAAGCCCTACCTGAACCGCCAAGCACCCCTTTCAGAAACGCGCCGAATACTCGCAATGAGGCTATTAGGCCCTCAGGAGGTGGACTTATGGGGTTCAGGTATACCCCCAAGACCCTAAACCCCACACCCCACATCGAACCTGTCCCCGAACGCGCCAGGTCGTTGATAGCGGGCGCTTTGGCCGCTGGGCGATCGGCCACGGCTCCGGCACGCAGTATTGGGACAGGGTTGGGTTTGGGGTGTTGATGTGTGCAAAGTAAAACTACCCCAAACCCGAAACCTAAAAGTCTCAACCCTAAGCCGAGCACGAACCCTCAACCACTCACCCTCACCCCGCTCAACCCTCTCAACCCCCTCAACCCCCCTCAACCCCCCTCAACCCCCTCAACCCCCCTGAACCCCCCCGCCCCCCCCCCACTCCTCAGACTAGAACCCTCGACCCCTGGCCTTCTTGACCCTTCCGGACGCCTTCCCGCTGAACCGTGAGCTCGATTCTTGTCTTGCTTCTGTCTTTTCCCAGAGCTTATAAGGTGTAGGGTGCAGGTGTTAAGGGGGAGTGGAGGACGGGATTTCTGGAACTCCGAATTACGGTCCTCCGGGTACAGTGCCCTAACTTGCCGAAGCTTCGCGGCCTGGGTGTGTCGCGGGTGTGCAGACAGCAGCCAGAACCTCGCATCCCATTCTTCTGCACCGCCCCGAAGTCCTAAACCCTAAACCCTGAACCCTAAATCCGAAACCCTGCAGACCCCCGCGCCCCTAAGGCACCGAAACACACCGAGATTTCGTGCATGTTTTGGGCTTTTAGAGTGTAGGGCTGAAGGCCTTACTTACACCAGCCACCAGGACCGGGGAACGCCGGAGTCGAGCCGTCCGCCTTCTGCTGGAGCTCACGAGGTCTTCCACCGTGGGGCGATTGTAAGTTCAGGGAATTTCAGGGCTCTACCCTGCACCCTAAATCTTCTAAGGTTGAGGGTTTGGGGTTTAGGGTTCAGGGTTTGACAAACCCTAGAAACCATAGAAACCCTGGGCTCTGGTAGGTTTGGGGTTTCGGGTTGGTCTCCAGATTTTGCCTTAGGATGTCGGATGCCTTTTTCTCCTGACTCTCCTTCCTCACCATTGCGACGCCGTTTATGCCGTATCGATAAATCTAGGATTTCGGGGTTCATCCTCTCGCCACTGTCTTTTGGACCCTGAACCCCAAACCCTCAACCCTAAACCCTAAACCCAACCCCTAAACCCTAAACCCCAAACCCCAAACCCCATACCAAGGGACCATGTAACTGCCCTTAGCGCTGAGGGTCCGCGAGCTCCCGCTTCGTCGAGTTTGCGGGGCTTCAAGGTGTCTCAAAGCCCGACATCCCCTATGATTTGTGTTTTCTTGTAAATCGTAGTTTTAGGGTTCAGGGTTTAGAGATTAAGGTTTAGGGCTGAGGGTCGACCCTAAACCCTAAACCCCAAACCCCAAACCCGAAACCCGAAACCCTAAACCCTAAACCCTAAACCCTAAACCCTAAACCCTAAACCCTAAACCTCTCTAGACTTTGTCTCGTGGCCCTCAGCGATCTCTGGCTCTTGAACCACGAACTGCGCTTGATGCCCTCAACCCCAAGCCGCCTCAGCCCTAAACCCTAAACCCTAAACCCTAAACCCTAAACCCTAAACCCTAAACCCTAAACCCTAAACCCTAAACCCTAAACCCTAAACCCTAAACCCTAAATCCTAAGCTCGCGCGGCAAGCCCAAACCCTGCACCCTGCAAGCTCACGGGGCCCTGGATTCAAAACTGACAGTCCTTAATAGGGATTATAGTACCCCCTGTCGCAATCCCTGTTAAGGACCGTTAGAATAAGTATAAGGGGGCACATCCCAATGAAAAGGCATAAGGTTTCTACAGGCTTTAGGGTTTAGAGTTTATAAGGCTTAGAGGCATGGATGTGGGGCGTTGTGAAACGGGTGCCATTTACACTCCCACGCCCTTCACAAATAATGGGGTCTGAGGTTCTAGGGTTTAGGGTTTTTGGTTTTTAGTTACTGTTCGTGGATTCAGGCTCTTAGTCTATCCCCAGCTGGAAACAGAACGATCTGCTTGCCGGCCTCGTCCGACCCTAAACCCGAACGCCACTAAACCCTAAACTAAACCCTGTAAGCTCTGAGATGAGTCGGAGCTAGCAATGGCACGCCTCGTCTGGTTCGCGGCTGCGCTGCCCGTGCCGATTCTGGGTGTGGATGTCTATGTGGAAGGCCTTGGCCCAGTCATGATGTTTGGTGAGGACCTCGAAGTTCTCTCCCAGTACTTGACCCACGCGCGCACGTTTTTTGAGTTTGGCATGGGGGCCTCCACCCTGCACATCGCGCGTGAGTATCGCAATCTTGACAAGATCGTGTCCGTTGACATGGACAGGCGATGGGTCAGCCGAGTCCGGCAGCACCCCTGGCTGCGGAACGGTACCCTTCCCACCCAGGTCAAGCTGCTCCACGCCTACATCGGCCGAACCGTCGGGTTTGGCTTTCCCTTGCAGAACATGAGTCGCTGCCGGCACCGATTTCGCCTGTGCTTCGCATCCGAGCCCTAGTAGTAGAGTAGGTAACCTTTTAACCCATTTTGGGGTAGTATAATCCCCTTATCATCCCAAAGGGTAACCTTTAATTCCCCCCAGGTTACTGGACAACTAAGGAGCCGAAGCCCGAGTGTGCCATCAAAACACGCTGCTACAACGGCCTCATCGGAAGGAGGAGTTGGTTCCCGAGCTTCAGCCAGGCAGTTTTGGAGGCCACGGCACGCTACAACCACGGCTGGGATGTGGTTGCTTTTTTCCAATAGTGGAGCTTTAAACTTTTTGGGTTTCCTTCGTCGGAATCATAAAGTTTAACCTTTGTTTGCCTTGGTCATAACCCTAAACCTTATAGACCCTAAACCCTAAACCCTGAACCCTAATTGGAAGAGTATAAGGTGATGGTCGACTCGAGATTCCGCGCCGCCTGCGCTCTCAAGAGCCTGCTTGCCATCAGCGCGGATGCCATCTCCCGATCTGTGGTCATGGTGCACGACTACAAGAGCCGTAGGCACTTCTACAAGGCTTGGGAGCCGGATGGTTAACCTTCCGGTGATATATACATCTATATATAAATATAAATATCAATATCAGTATAAATATAAATATAAATATAGATAAATAAATAGAGATAATACATATATATATATATACATACATACATACATGTATACATATATAGGTTATTTATACTCCTACTATTCCATAAGTAAAAGGTTCACCTTTTGGGGCCAGGGTATTCAGCCCCTAAGAAGGAGATCGAGCGCTTCGCGGATCTTGAGGCCATGGGCGGCAGCCTGGCGGTGTTTCGCAAGCGCCGCGACGTCGACGCGGCGGCGCTGCGGCGCGCGATTCTGGCCTCCGAGTATAATCCCATGTGACACACACGCGAGTCCTGACGCCCCTCTCTGGGCTTGTTTTGAAAAGTAGTTTTAAATTTCATTTTGGTTGCGGTTGGTTAGGTTGATAACGGACTAAAACAAATCATTGCTTTTAACAGGGTTTCTTTGAACGGTGGAGACTGGGTGGATAGCGCCTGCAAGCAGCAAAGAACGCCTGTGAGAGGTTGTGTGCCTCAAACCCAGTTGGCCTGAAGCCCTAAAAACCTGAAGCCCTAAAACACCCAAAGCACTCCCTCAATGAAATACAATATGCCTAAAAGCCCAAAGCCCCCTGCCCCAAACTCTGAAGCGTTGACGTCACCCAAAACGCCACCCCAAGACGGGTTTTGGGTTTGGGGGTTTTGGTGAAGCCCCTGAGGTTGGGAGTTTAGGGTTTAGGTCCGTTTAGGGTGTAGGGTTTGTTTAGGGTTTAGCTCCTTAGGGTTTCCCGGTGACGGTGAAGCTGGGCTCCCAACGTTAAGGGTCCCATGGGCAGTATGAAAGGTACAAGATTGCCTAATTCCCTACTAAGAACTTACGGGCTTGTAGGTTATGGGTTCAAGATTGGGATGTTCCCCCTTATGCTAACAGTCCTTAGTAGGGATCATATTGGGGGGGGGAACAATAATCTCGACTAAGGACTGTTAGTCAAAGGGTGAACATCCCAATCTAATTCCCTATGAAGAGCTTGTGATTCTCGGTTCAAGGCTTTAGGGGACTGGGGCTAAACCCCGAAACCCTCAAGACCTGTATAGCTAGAAATTGTATATGTCTTCAAGATTCCTTGCACCCGCAGCCCATTCCAAACAGCTTTGTTTGCACCCAGGCACCGTTGAACACCCCCGGCCCCCTAACCACTCCCAGAAAAGGCTTTGCACGAGCAAATCTTGCTTGTCTTCTAGCCCCCCTCACCTCCCCCTTAAACCCGATTTGAAAGCTTTACAAGATTTCAACAGGCACCCTCAAAAGCCTCAACCCCCCCCCCCCCGTCCCCAAAGAAAAAAACACGTAAAAAAAATAAAATTCTAAAAATAACATAGAATATCAAAACAAGACCAAAATTCAAAACGAGACTAACGAAATATAGTCACGAAACTGACGCCCCAAAATCGCCAGCCCCCTTTGGCCCTTCCTGTGCAATTTCTATTCAGCCTAGAGAGTTTTGGGGCGGCGGAATTCCGCTACCCGCACGCCGAAAAGCTGTCACACTTGTGCAGGTTCGGGCTTGTTTTTTAGGATGGTTTGGGGTTTGTGGACTTAGGGTTTTAGGGTTTTGGGTGTTTTTAGGGTTTAGGGTATAGGGTTTGAGGGCTTATAGGGTTTAGGGTTTCTAAGCCTCTCAAATTCATTTCAACCCCGGAAAGCTTCAGGTTAAAATCACTTCCATGCTCGAACCTTAGACCCCAAATCCCAACCTCAAGCCCCTGAACCCTATGCAACCTTGACAAGCCCTATAAAGCCCCGTTAAGTATTAAACCCCGAGAAACCCCCTGTTAAACCCTATTGAAGACCCCCTGTTAAGCCGTTAAACCCCCCAAACCCCAAACCCCAAACCCCAAACCCCAAACCCCAAACCCCAAACCCCAAACCCCAAACCCCAAACCCCAAACCCTAAACCCTAAACCCTAAACCCTAAACCCTAAACCCTGGCGCGCTTCCAGGAGCTCCGAGGTACAAATCGAGGTTCCCTGGGGCGCTTCCTGCCGAATGGCATTCCGCACGCGCCAGCCCCAGCATGGGGTTGTGGTTCAGGGTTTAGGGTTTAGGGTTTAGGGTTTAGGGTTTAGGGTTTAGGGTTTAGGGTTTAGGGTTTAGGGTTTAGGGTTTAGGGTTTAGGGTTAGGGTTCAGGGTTCAGGGTTCAGGGTTCAGGGTTCAGGGTTCAGGGTTCAGGGTTCAGGGTTAAGGGTTTGCCCTATGTTGGGGGACAAGATGAAGCCTAAAGTTGGGGTGCACATAACCTCTATCACGATAATCCTTATTAGGGCATACGGACCATCAACCCTTCTTAGGGTTCGTTCAGTCCCGAAAGGGAGGACTCCCTCGTGGTACCCTGCTTCTCATGTTTGAGGGATGGGGCTTAGAAAAAAGAGCTTCCAGGTCACATCAGGCTATGAACGTGGGAACCGCAAAAAACAAGGCTGAGATGGTTCTGCAAGCTTCCTGGTTAGTGCAGCCCACGAACACGAACACCCGAGCATTCAATCACCCAGCCATGCGTGCTGCCAAAAACAAGCCCATCATCATATTCATATGAAGTAGGGTATGTATTTCTTGTACCCCCAAAAGGACACCCCGGCATACACACTCACCAATATTAACAATATTAAAAAAGAACCTTATATGCACTCACCAATAACAGTAATATAAACCCTGTTTCATATCTTACGCCGGGAAGTTACCACGGGTAGGTGATGACCCTGGGAGGGTTTAGGGTTCAGGCTTATTTTGCGCATCGGCTCTTTGTGCTTTGTGGCTGTGGGATGAACGGTTCAGGGCTTTGGGTCTCCAGGGTGGAGGATTCAGGGTTGAGGGTCTCAACGTACTCGGAGAGGAATACTTGGAGGTTCATGGTTAGTTATCAGTAGGGTTACAAGTTCCTAAATGAGGTTATATGTACGGTTGCCATACTTGTAACCCTACTTATACTAACCCATGAACCCCAAGTAGGTGTCAGGGTTTAGGGCCGTTTAGGGTTCAAGGTCGTTCCGGGTTTAGTGATACTGGAGCTGAAAGCCTCAAGCAAGGGAGGGAGGATCCCCACAAATGCAATTCTGTGGCAAATAATGGGAACCCTCCACCTCCCCCACACTCCACATCAAACCCCCACAACCGTAAATACCCAAGTGCACCGAAAGAGTGTCCCTTAAAGTTTAGGGCTTAGGGTTTAGGGTTTGGCTCTATTTTTGCGTTTTGCCACTGTGACTGCACGAAGTTTGCAGGATGCAGGAGTTAAGGGCAGCCCCCCCCCCCCTCCCCCCCCCCCCCCCCCCCCCCTCCCCCCCCCCCCCCCTCCCCCCCCCCCCCTCCCCCCCCCCCCTCCCCCCCCCCCCCTCCCCCCCCCCCCTCCCCCCCCCCCCTCCCCCCCCCCCCTCCCCCGGCCGCAAACACCCTGCAAAGATAGTAGGTCCTTGGGGGGTGCAGTTTGATGGGCCCTTAATATCTCCTTAAAAGGGTTCTGATGTATGGGCCCTTGGTAGATAAAGGGTATAGAAGGGGTGGGTACTACAAAAAAGGGCCCACACCTAAGGGACCATGTAACTACCCTTAGAGTTTCGGGTTTGGGGGTTTAGGGTTTAGGGTTTAGGCGTGTAGGGTGCGACATGGATGTGCCACCGGAGGAGACCTCTTTTCAGCGGATTTGGGGGCGGCCAGACCTTCCGAGATACACGCACGAGGCGCAGAAAACCCTAAACCCCAAACCCTAAACACTAAAACCCTAAACCCTCAACCATCAACCCTCAACCCCACACCCTAGACCCTAAACCCTAATCCCCACACCCGAAAGCCAATGAGATCCCAAACTCTAAGCCCCAAATCCTAAACTTGAAACACCAGACACCTTCTGGCTTGGAGGTTCGCTCAGAGCCTCAGCTGTAGCCCTAGACCTTAAACCCTAAACCCCAAACCCCAAACCCTTTCAACCCTTTCAATAAGCGGAGCTGCCTCGGCGTCGAGCGGAAGCAGACCTTAGCCGCGGCCGCAAGCCTCGAAAGCCTACGAGAACTGAAGAGTCGCCCACACCCGCGACTGCTTTAAACAGACGCCCGTGGGCAATAGCGAACTCAGTATCTCCTCAACTCTTTGGCGCAACGGATCGGCGATTGCAATCCATGCGGAAGGGAGTTTGACAGCCAAGGAGGCACAATGGGGCCTCACCTCTCTCACAACCATTCGACCACTGGCGGAAGTCAAAGTCGCACTAAACCACCTGACTCGATCCCCGAAGCGAAGATTGGCAACCTGGATTTCATTCGAAGTTCTGTGCACCCAACGTTTCGTCCGGCGATCATGTACAGGAGGAATCATTCCAGTATCAAGGATGAAGGCGACATAGAGCTGCACGAAGGAGACCCAGAGGGCCGCATCACACGCCTCCCGGCTTGGACCCTGGAGCCAAGCATGAAGGCGTGTGATGAACGGCACCCCAAAACGTCGGGGGCGAGAAGGCCACACCACCGGCAGCTGGCCCAGAGAAAAACCGTCGCTCGGGACCGTGTTGTCGATTTCCGGCGCCAGCGCGCCTGTCTGTTCACTTCGCCCTCGGAGAGCAAAATCAGCAACTCGGCGATGCAGGATTTGGACCAAACGCGCATTCAACTCCTCCAAAACGAAACTCCGCCGTACTTCATCCCACAGAAGTCTGGTTTGAACAGATCTGGACAACTGTGCTTGGCCGGCCGCATGATCCACGTCGCTGTTGTTCAGCGCTGCCCATTCGGCCACCAAGTCATCCATTCCTGAGACTTCCACATGTGCTGGCACCTTGCACACTCGTATGCGTGATTTAACACCGTCAAGCAATCGCGCCACGTCCCGCCAGAGGTCCATGTTGGTACTGTTGGCCCCAGGGGACCAAGTGCCCGCAAGAAGCTGGCGCACTCGACGCACAACACCCGCGCAGTCAACCCATAGGCAAATGGAAGCGGAGGTAGCGCGCGCAAACTAAACCCCAAACCCTAAACCCTAAACCCTAAATGGACCCTAAACCCTGAACCCTGAACCCTGAACCCTGAACCCTGAACCCTACGCAGCTTTCTTGGCCCTGCCAGGGCTCCAAACTCGAGAAGGGCAGGTTCCCTTAGGGGTTAGGGTTGAGGGTTGAGGGTTGAGGGTTTAGGGTTTAGGGTCTGGTTTTGGGGTCCTATATTTCGAAGACGGATCCTCAGAACTATAGGGTCGGCCAAGAAGGGACCATGGTTTTGCAGTAGCTCTGGAGGCCGTCTCTGCAATCTAAGTCCCAGCCTGATACGAAGGATACCCTAAACCCTAACCCTAAACCCTAAACCCTAAACCCTTGACCCTAGACCCTAGACCCTAGACCCTCCTAACCCCTAAACCCCAACCGAAAGTTGGGTGCCATCGCGAGGTTAGCAAGCACGCGCCACTGGTCTGCACCAGCCGACCGGACATGGTTCGGGAGCTCGTGTCGCTGGCAACTGGCATCTATGGTTCTAGTACGTTTAGGGTTTAGGGTTTAGGGTTTCCAAAACCCCTTACTTAGGTTGAGGGCTTCAGGTTTAGGGTTTAGGGTTTGGGGTTTAGGGTTTAGGGTTGGGGGTTTCGGGTTAGGGTTGGGGGTTTAGGGTTTCGGGCTTTTGGGGCCGGGGGGGGGGGGGGGGCTCACCTAGTTAAGGGTTTGGGGTTTAGGGTCTCGTGCTTCAGGATCTAAGAATAAATTCACAAACCCCTAAACCCATACCCCTTAATCTATAAAAGGTGAACATAAGGAAGGAATTTTCCATACCCCTTAATTGGGTATGTTGAAGATTTCTTAGAATGGCCCTAAACCCTAAACCCCAAACCCTAATCCTCAAGCCCGATGGTGCATCGGAGTGCCCGCGTATCTGAAGAAACCAGAGCCGACCTCGCTGTTGGTTCCGGAAGAACCCTAGAAGGGTGTTGTGCAATCAAGACCTGAAAACAAGATGCCGCGGTTTAGGGTTTAGGGTTTAGGGTTTAGGGTTTAAGGTTTAGGGTTTAGGGGGCGTTTGGAGATTCACAGTAGGTCTGCCTGCTTGCCAAGCCTCTATGTGTCCCCCTGACAGGGATATCTTTTCAGGGGAATTCTGCTGTGATGGGGGGGGTATAGAGGGAGATGTAACCCCTGAGAGCTGCAGGAACCCTAATTAGGCCCTGCACCTTGGTAAGGGATCACGAACCCAGAAAGCCCAATGCCCCTTAGTTAAGGAATATGCCCTAATGTCTATAGGGGCCCTTAATATCATATGACTCGAGGTATATATCTTAACCCTAGACCCTAAACCCTAAACCCTAAACCCTAAACCCTAAACCCTAAACCCTAAACCCCCAAATCAAGGGGTTATTCCTACGCAGTACCAAGATAGCAGCAGTCGTGGTAGTAAAAAAGCCCATCGGCACCCTGAACCCTAGTCGGCTTAGGGTTTAGGGTTAAGGGTTAAGGGTTTAGAGTTTAGGGTTTAGGGTTTAGGGTTTAGCAACCGAAGCTCTCGAAGCCCCCCGCGGAACGTGCCAGGCGCCGGTATTGTGAGGCGCTGATGCAAGTGAGGGTTAGTCTGTAAACCCTAAACCCTAAACCCTAAACCCTAAACCCTCCTAAACCCTAAACCCTAAACCCAGATAGGGGTCCCATTTGTTTTGGAGCCTGCTTCCCACGAGATTCTTAGGTTTAGGGTTTAGGGTTTAGGGTTCAGGAATTAGGGCTTAGGGTGTAGGGTTTAGGGTTTAGGGTTTAGGGCTTAGGGTTTAGGGTAGAGAAGGCTAGGACCCAGAGTAGGCCCTTTATCATCTTTTTCCAGGGTTTTTTGGTTCCGTCTTCGGGCCCTTGAAGCCAAAACGGTTTCCTCTTTTATTCCTAGGCGACTCTTGGGTCTAGAAGGTGTTTTCCTAAACAAGGAGGTCCTCTTTGAGAGCAACCCCCTCGTATAGCCATGCGGGTGGAAAGGTCATAGGAAATCAGCGTAATATCTTGATTGACGTATGCTGCGCTAGAGCCTCGGTTCCGCCCAGCACAAGAGGCTGAAGCACCTAACCCTAAACCCTAAACCCCAAACCCTAAACCCTAAACCCTAAACCCTAAACCCCTAAACCCTAAACCCTGGAGAGTTGCACGGCTCAACGACCGCCCGAGCACTGCAAACGCAGCTGGCGTCGTCATCAGATCTGTAGATGCGGCTGATGAGCTTTACTGGGCCCTGCCCAAAGAGCCCAATACTCCTTAATTAAGGAATATACCTTAACTTATAAAGGGATCCTGAATATGATTTAAGGTACGTTCCTTATTAAGGGGTATTGGGCTCTTTGGGTGTGATGTTACTTTGTGGCCTAAGAGGCTTTGTGAGAGGACTCCTTTGTTCCAGAGGGTGCAGGGTTTAGGGTTGAGGGCCCGGGGTTCAGGGTCTTGATGCAAGAACTGTGAGGAGCCATCAACCGCAGGTCTCACCCCCGCTGTCTGCGAACAAGCCTGAGGAAAAGAAGTCAAGACCCCTAAGGGTTTAGGGTTTAGGGTCTAGGGTTTAGGGTTTAGGGTTAGGGTTTAGGCAGCTCCCCAAATGGGTATTTCTCAAAATAGGGGTACCCCTTTTATACTACCAAGCAGAAGAATACAATCCCCTTAAAGCGAGCCCCAAAAAAGGGCACCCCCATTTTCGGAAACCCCCGAACAAGGTTCCTGTCTATGACTGCGGCAACCTTTTCTTGTGTCGAACCTTGTGGAAGGCGCTTACAACCCCACTTCAAACTATATATACCATGATCCCTAAATCCGAAATCCTAAACATGGTTTAGAGTCTAGGATTCAAAAGGTTCCGCAACCCGTTTCCATTTCGGCTTTAGGGAGCCCTAAACCCTAAACCCCAAACTATCATATGGCGCAGAAGCTGAAGGTTGGGATGCTAGGGAATCAGGGAATTTGGGTACCCTTCTTCATCCCTTAGGTTGGGGGGGGGGGGGTGCCTTGTGCTTGCAGCGTTTGCAGGGTCTACAGAGCTTCTAGGGCTTGCAGCGCTTATACAGGGTGACGGGGACTAGGTTCATAAGGTTGGTTTTTGTAGGGCTTACGGGGTTGAATTCGAACGTTTGCGTATGTTGTGGGGTTATATAGGGTCTACACGGCTTGGGTTGAGGGTTTAGGGTTTAGGGTTTAGGCTTTAGGGTTTAGGGTTTAGGGTTTAGGGTTTAGGGTTTAGGGGGGTTGTTGTGTAACTCCACAGGCCACACGAGCCCGACCGCGCCCGACGAGTTCATGTCTCACTATCTGGAGAAGCAGGTCCCATGGCTCCTAAAAACACGAAAAGGCCCTAAACCCCAAACCTGAATCCTAGACCCTAAATTACAGGGTTCTTATGGGAGGGGGGTTCAAGGGGGGGTATAGAACCCCAGGTTCCCGAATACTCCCTACTACTCCAAAAGGCTGCCCAAGGTTTCCTAACGTTCCCTAAGTACCTACCCCCCATGAACCCCCCTCCCTTAACAACCCTGAAGCACCCAAAGCCCAAAGGCCCCTGGCAAAGGCCTCTACGGAGAGTCAGGCATGGGGGCTTCATGTAGACTCTGGGGCTTTTTGGGTCTCTATGATCGTGCATTGTAGTGCATTGTTCTATGCTCTCGTATATCATTGCATGCTGCAGTATCTCACAAAATGAAGGTGTGCTCGTTTCAGCTATTGGCGCCAACAAGGCTCCATAATCCTCTTCCCCTAGTATTCCCCCCCCCCCCCCCGGCCTATCTCTTAACATGAAATAATCACCACTTACCATTGTTTTAACTAGAACAGGGGTATTTATTATTCGGGGGCAGGTTCGGTTTGATTCCCCTCATCCGAGCCCTCCGCACTTGAAGGCAGCTATCGAGAGCCTCCTCCACAGCAGCCAGTGGCGCGGTCCTTGAGTGCAGGTTCGATTTAGGGTTTAGGGGTTAGGGTTAGGGTTTAGGGTTTAGGTTTAGGGTTTAGGGTTTAGGGTTTAGGTTTTGGAGTTTAGGGTTTAGGGTTTAGGGTCTAGGGCTCTCGGCAGGGAACTCGCGGAAGCAGGAACCTGCGAGCGACCTAGGGTGCAGGGCTTCCCCTAAACCCTAAACCCTAAACCCTAAACCCTAAACCCTAAACCCTAAACCCTAAACCCTAAACCCTAAACCCTAAACCCTAAACCCTAAACCCTACATGTAATCTCAGGCCGAGGCTTGGTTCTTCAACCCAGGGAGGCACCCTGTGCCATGCATATCCCCAAACCTCCAAACCCTAAGCCCTAAATCCCTAAACCCCTGCACCACCCCCAAAGCCACAAGCCAAAACCCCCACACGGAACCCCCAAACCCTAAACCCTAACCCCTAAACCCTAAAACATGCACCCTAAACCCTAAAACCTGCACCCTAAACCCTAAACCCTAAACCCCAAACCCCAAACCCCAAACCCCAAACCCCAAACCCCAAACCCCAAACCCCAAACCCTAAGCCCTCAGGAAGGCCATCGAGCAGCGCGCACGTCCGGAGCCGCAGGTGGACGAGAGGCGCCGCGAGGGCCTGGAGTTTTTTTGAGGGGGGGTTTAGGGTTTAGGGTTTAGGGTTTAGGGTTTAGGGTTTAGGGTTTAGGGTTTAGGGTCTCGGGTCTAGGGTTTAGGGTTTAGGGTTTAGGGTTTTTGGTTTTTAGGGTTCAGGGTCTAGGGTTTCGGGTTCAGGGTTAAGGGTCTAGGGTTCAGGGTTTAGGGTTTAGCGTTCAGGGTCTAGGATTTAGGGTTTATAGGGTAAATAGGGTTTACAGGTTTTATAAGACTTTTTTGGGTTTATAGGGTTCATAGGGCTCATAGGGTTTATCGGGCTTACGGGGTTTACAGGGTCCTTGCGTGGTATGGGTCGTTTTGAGACGCAGCCAGGCGCCCAGAGGACGCCCAGGACGCGGTGGCTGCCTCCGCAGCCGCCGAGGAGCAGGCGGCACGTTCGAGGGTTTAGGTTTCAGGGTTTGGGGTTTAGGGTTTAGGGCTTAGGGCTTAGGACCCTACCCTAGCCCTAAACCTAAACGCCCTTAACCCTGAACCCTGCATTCCGACTCCGGAACACCCTTGGAAGCTTACGAAAATAGGGGACCCCTAAAATAGTCCCCCCCAATAGTAGGATTCCCTTAACATAAGGACCCCCCAAGAAGGTACCCCCTAATTTCGGAAAGCTCCCCTTAAGCCGGGAACCTTTGCCGGGCCCTCAAGCCCCTTAAGCCCCAAGCCCTGAACCCCTAAACCCTAAACCCTAAACCCGAAACCCAAAACCCTAAACCCGAAACCCGAAACCCTGTTTCGGGTAGCTTGGGCTTAATCAGGGCTTGGGGCGATACCGGTAAGGGGCACAGAGAGAGAGAGAGAGAGAGCCACAACAACGGTAATCCGAAATCTTAAATCCCAACCCCTCAACCCTCAACACTCTCAACCCTCAACCCTCAACCCCCTCAACCCTCAACCCTCAACCTATAGGGTTCAGGGCCCAACACCCCAACAGAAGCCTAAAACACCCTAACCCTAAAACACCCCCAAGAACCCTTAAACCCCCCAATCCCTAGACCCTAAAGCCCAAAAGCCAACAAAAAACCCTAAAACACCCTAAACCCTAAACCCTAAAACGCCCTAAACCCTAATCCCTAAAACGCCCTAAACCCTAAACCCTAAAACACCCAAACCCTAAACCCTCAACCCTAAACCCTAAATCCTAAACCCTAAACCCCTGAACCCTAAACCCTAAAACCCCCTGAACCCTTATAAACCCTAAACCCTAAACCCCCTGAACCCTAAACCCTAAACTTAAACCCTACACCCTAAGCCGTAAACCCTAAACCCTAAACCCTAAACCCTAAACCCTAAACCCTAAACCCTAAGCCCCAGAGGTGCTGGAGCCGCAGGAGGTGCCACGGCCTGTGCCCTGGCCTTAGCGCGCCAGGCGAGGCTTTTCAGCCCAGGGCCTGTGGGTGGGTTTAGGGTTTGGGTTTAGGGTTTAGGGTTTAGGGTTTAGGGTTTAGGTGTTAGGTTTCAGGGTTTAGGGTGTCAGGGTGTCAGGGTGTCAGGGGAATGTCCAATATGAGCAGGTGCCAAACCCCCCTGTCGGGTTTAGGGTTTAGGGTTTAGGGAATGCAATAGCCGAAAGTGGAAGATCGGCTTGGTGCCTAGGTTTGGGTGTTGGGGGTTTAGGGACGGGTTTTTGGTGCTGGAACGAAGCACTCCTAAAGCCCAAACCGTAAACTTCCGGAGTCCGCTCTCAGTGACCTTAGCTGAATGAGTACACTTTACACTTCTTGGGAAATTATAATCCCCTGTAGAACTGAAAGTGTCCACTGTTTGGGGGGCTTATGTACTCAGCAACTAAGGAGACACCTATCCTCTTTTTATTTTCTCCCCTCCTCTTGCAAGCCTCCTTCTTCCCCCTCAGAAGTTTAGGGTTTAGGGTTTAGGGCTTAGGGCTTAGGGCTTAGGGTTTAGGGTTTCCCCGCAGATCCGCTGGTGTGGTGCTGGTGTGGGGTCGTTGAGTTGCTTCGTTTTTGTGGTCGTGACCTTGCAGCTAGAGACTCAAGCCTCAACTTGACCCTAAACCATCTGAACCCTAAACCCTAAACCCCAAAG